>VZRN01003942.1:1167245-1383968 GCA_013397935.1 Dasyornis broadbenti
GGCTGCCGGCCAATGGCGCGGGGCAGGCGGCCGCGGTTTAACCCCTTGGGCACCGCCCGCGACGGAAGGGGGTGGGGGGGCGCGCGGAGCGCCGCGCTAATTACCGGGTTAATTGGCGCCCGTGGCAGGCGCGGCTCCTCCCCTCGGGGACTGCCGGCCCCGGGGCGGACTGCGCTGTGGGGGGCCGCGGCCCTCCGAGGTGATGGCCGGGACACGGCGGGCCGGGTCCAGCTGTGGTGGGCGGAGCGCAGCTACTGTGTGCGGAGGCTGCGTTCTCCCGCGGTGCCCGCAACATTTCCGCGGTCGCGAGGACCTCCCCAGAGCAACCCAGGTCTCCCCACAGCAAACCGCCTCTCCCCCCGGCCGCCCAGGTCTCCCCACGCCCGCCCGGGCAGTGCTACGTGGTGCTGCCGCTGTCCCCTGCAGGTGTGGCCGGGGTTGGGCAGGACCGGTGCCCGGAGGAGCGCGGGGCACGAGGCAGGTGCGCGGAGGCACACGCAGGGCCGAGGGCAGCCGCTGCCGTGGGTTCTGCAGCCCGGGCTCGCACGCCAGACTGGCGGCGCGGGCACAGACGCGGTGGTGCGTGCGCTGACGTTGTGGGGCACAGGCGAAACCGCAGGGAGGGAGGTGCCTGTCCCTCGGCCGTGGCCCAGCCGCCCTGCTGCCACCTCCGGCTGGTTTGGACAGTTTGTGGGTTACTTTAAAAAAAGTTAAAAAAAAAAAAAAAGTATTTTGCCTGGGGACTTGAATCCTTTCTTTCTCCCCTCCGCTTGACTGACTTTCTCACACTCCTATTCCCATAGTCTGCCAGCTAGGCCTGAGTCATCCTGCCAAGAACTAGACCTGGCCTATTCAAAAATGTGCTCACTTGCTCTTTCTCTCTGTCTCTCTCTCGTTTTTTTTCTTTCTTTTTTTTTTTTTTTGAGTATACACAGTAATGTTTTTCCACCTCCTCATGTACCTGATCTGCACCTGTACGGGGCCAATCCCACACGTATCACCCGATCTTGCCTTTTCAGAGACCGTGAGAAAAACAAAGTTCAAGAAAGAAGAGTCATGTTTGCAGATCTCACCGGTGCAAAGCTCTCGTCCCTGCAGAGGCTTGCCTGCTGAGCCTTCAGAGTTTAAAAAATGGAAAATAAATAAAAGGGCGAGTGTCATGTTTAAAACTGCAGAAAAGTACAAATCCAGGCTTTCTTTCAGCTCCTTGATGGAGCCACAAGCCTTTTGATTTTAAAAAAAGAAATAATAAAAAGAGCAGCCTTTAGTGTGTAAGGTTTAACTTCAGATGAACAGTATTTGACGCAATTTTCAATTATCTAGGCAGCTGGACAAACTCGAGTGAGGAAAAGACTGAGACTGCACTGGAAAGTCAGTGCCGAAAAGCACTCTCATCGTCATTTTCCTGGGGAAATCAGAGACAACAGATTGGTGTGAAAACTGCAATATGTTTTTGGAGAGCTTAAAAAGTTCTCCGCTGGATCAGTATTTCTTCTAGTGCTGATATTTGCATCTGTTAGTGGGGAAGAAAGTTATGACAGTTAGTGAGCTGCTGTTCTCCCTCCTGCGGGGATTTGCAAAGGGCTGAGGAAATGCACTCTGGGCAGCCCGGTCCCTCTCGGCCGGAGTGAGAACAGGCTGCAATTATGCTTGTGGTAGCCGAGGAGCTGCAAACTGCCTG
Organism: Dasyornis broadbenti; assembly: GCA_013397935.1. Taxonomy (NCBI): domain Eukaryota; kingdom Metazoa; phylum Chordata; class Aves; order Passeriformes; family Dasyornithidae; genus Dasyornis; species Dasyornis broadbenti. The sequence continues at coordinate 1,168,927 of VZRN01003942.1, forward strand.
TAATTGCCGGCAACAGGTCGGTGTCTCTGTGGAACAGAGCGGGCAGGCAGCAAGAACAGACTGTCATTAGGGGTTGCCAGCCCTCGGTCACACCAGGGACCTAGGAATTGCCTGGCAGCAGCTCCCATCCTGCCGCAGCTCAGCCCCTGCCCACTGCATAGCCTGCCGGCCGCGTTTCACTCCTGGGATGTGTGAGGAGCCAGGCTGTGGGGACTGGGCTTCTAAAAGCATCTGCTTCGGTGGATGCTTCTTAGATCCATCAGCGAGTGTTGCACAGGGCAATGGGAGGCAGCAACACTAGTATGTTCCTGCTCCATATCTCCTCCTCCTGCCTGCTGCTGTGAAATGCCTTCATGTGCAAGGGTTGTGATCTCCAAGCGGAAACTCGTATACTTGTGAATTCCCCAGGGATCAGGAGAGGAAGGGGAGGATTTGCATGGAAGGATGTCTCTGGAAATGAAATGGCTGAAGCCAAGTTTAGGCTGGAAGGAGGTGGTGAGGGGGTTTGTAACCACTGAGGGGACCCGGAGCAGATCTTCTGGGCATCTCTAGCCCTGCCTTTCCTTATGAAAAAGGTGTCAAGGAGGAGGTGAAAACCTGAGATAAAGGACTGCCCCAGGGATGTGGGGTGTCCATTGTCCCACAATCCTCCTAAAATGTTTTTTGCTTTACTCTGGCAGTCATCTTGGATTACAAGTTGGGAATTGTCCAAAACAGATTTGGGAAGAACCTTTAGAGAACACATTAGGGCTTTACTGACTGGCAGAACATCTTGAAGGAAAAATGTGTTGGCAAGAAAATTCAGACTAGTCCTGGGCACAGGCCCAGGGATGGGGAGGAATAAAATAGGATGCTGCTGTTGGGGTGGCATGCAGGAGGTGAGGAGGTGGCAGGGTTGGCTGTGCCTGCTCTCCGGTCCTTTAGGAAGCAGCCAAGATGAGCAAAATATGCTTCTAGAGATCCAAGTGTTTTAATACGCAAAGCCTGAAGGATCTTAGGAAATACAGAAAATAGAAAACAAGTTGCTTATAAGAAATGGGTTGCAAGCTGGATCCCAGGAATGGCACACCAAGCCTTTCTTCTTTGGGTCACAGGCTGAAAACCTAGCCTGGCCACAGCTCAAAGTTGTCACCACCCTGAAGGCTGGAAAACAAGTGCTGCGTCTCAGGAACACATCCCTGGCACAGGTGTCTCCTCTGGACAGCCCTGCACACATGCCTCTGCTCGTAGTTCCCATCCCAGAAGCTATTGCGCAATCCATACCCAACCGGCTCCCCTGGGAGGGGTGATCTCAGAAGCTTTGGGCGCAGGTTTCAGGATTTATTTCCCCTCTATAAACATTTGCCAGATCTTTGAAACAAGGTCACTTTCAAACTGACTTCCTGACAAAGCTCCCTAGGTGAAGCAAAGCTTTCATGGACGTTGCTCCCCTACACACCAGGTCTTTGTAGTAAAGAGGACAGCTTTTGTGCAGCAGTGTCACTGTCTGGCTCCGTCGATGGCAGCACCTTGGTCCTGGCCTCTCGTTCCACTGGGGACCCATTTCCCAAAGACTTGCTGAGACCCAGGGTCCCAGCTCTGTCAGATGAGCCTTGGGATGCTTGTGTGGTAGCTACTCCCCAGGAGCTGGGCTCTTTCATCTCTTCCCTGGCTGCCACTGCAGAGGAGAGGCTGAAGTGTTTATTCATTTTACTCCTCACTGTGTGAGTCAGGCTGGGTGTGTGTGGGGCAGCTCTGGCCATTCTGCAGTGACACCCCCTTGTGTGGAGGGAGCATCCTGGCCTTCAGGAACTGGTGCCCTTCATTCTGTTGCCCACATAACTGGGGAGGCATCCCTGGGAATGGTGTAGGCAACTGTGGGATGAAGAGGCCAAAGTTTTGCTTGAGTAGCAAAGTGCCAGCCTGAGAAACTCCAGAGTCACTAAGGACATACATTGAAGAACCATTTTCATCTCCCCAGCCCATCCCAGCCCAGGGTGGAGCATGGCTCTGTGCTGAGAAGGGCTCTGGGACAACAGCCAGGATACCTGGAACTCTTGCTAAGCTGATTTCTCTTGGCAGGCTCCTATCCTGCTGAACCAAGGAAACGCTGCCGGGGAGCTGCTGGGGAGGGCATTTTGGCAGCTGTGAAATGCCACCCATGTGGATGGGAATTCCCTTTCTGATGCCCATGGCGTTACTCCAGAGGTTTCTGGTTTGGCTAGAGCAGCCACATGTGCTAATGGGCATGAGATGGTGCAGCCTCAGCTTTCTCCTGTGTGTCCTTCCAGAGTCCCAGCCTGGTCCTGTGCTGGCAGCCAGGGCTGGGTGTTGGCAGGCATTGCAGCTGGGAACAAGCTCTGAGAACATCCCTAAATTGCTTGTGGGGCTTGAACCTGTGTCAGGCACTGCCACTGCTAGCCACAGGCTGTGAGCTGCCTTATACTCTTCTCTTAGAGGTGCTCTTTTCATGTGATATGCCCGGAGTTCACCAGACCACTGATTGGCAGTCTGCTGGCCATGACAGGGCAGTCCCAGTACAACAGCCAGTATCCTTGGCAAGATATAGGAGCTTCAGGCAGAGGACAGACAGCTGAGCCTGCATCCCTCTGGGAACCAGAAATAAATGTGCAGTCACTGCCACACTTCAGAGGGGAGAAGGAGCATCTTGGCTCTTGTCCTCTCTGTCCACTCTGTGGTGGGAGGTGTTGGCAGTGAGAGCTGAGTTATTTATTTATTAAGATCCCACTTGTGTTGCTGCCTGAAGCTGCTGGTCTCTGTGCTGGAGCCTAGTGCTTGCGTGCTTGCAGGGAACAGAAAGACTGCAAACTATGAAGCAGGGTTACATATATGGAAATACTGTGAATTTGGCAGTGGTGGGGCTGGAGAAGGCATGAGGGCTCATTGGCACAGAAAATGTCCCTGTCCCAAACACTGAGCAGAAGGAACCCTCTTGAGAGCCAGATGAAGGTGAGTGTGCATCAGCTCCACATCCTGAGTCCAGTCTCCAGCTGTGTTGCTACAGCACTGGTGTGCTGAGCTGTCTGTGATCCCTGGCATGCTGTGGCTGCAGGAAGCCCTGCAGGCTTTTCCAGAACACGGCTTTTAAGTCAGATCAGACCAGCAGTGTGGTTTGCAGCCCAGCTGTGCACAGCTGGGTAGGCACAGCCAGGGGATGGGAAGACGTGGGTGGGAGCGTGGCGAGATGGGAGTCTCGCCAGCCATCCTCGGCACGGGGAGCTTATGGCTGGATGCGTCAGCATGTCCCTAAATTCCCAGCACACAAGCCCTTTTCTGTGCCCCCTCTGCCCTCTTCCCCTGGCCCTGCTGGCGCCTGCAGCCAAGGGCAGGTGGGAACCTTGGCATGTGGCTCCCTGGGGACTCAGCCTTCACCGACTGCAGACTCATGAATCCCACAGGGCCAACCCTTGACCATAGTGTCTGTGCTCCTCTGCACAGTGATCAATCATATTTTCCAACACAGTTCCTTCTCCTTGATATTAATCAGTCTAAGAAAGCAGCCTGGACTGATCACTGCCATTGAGCCTTCTGTTAAATTTACCAGCTGATCACCATCTCTTCTTCTCATGCCATGAATTGGCAGCAGGGAGTGTGTTGTGTAAACTTCATGTTATCCTCAAAACCCTGGCAACCATGATGATGCAGCAAGAAAATATTTGGAACCCTTGCGAGGTGCTGTGACAGACAGCCCTGCCTCGTGCTGGGAAGCTCTGCTGAGGGCAGTGCAGGCAGGACAGGAAGCCAGGGGTTGTGTGCCCCACCAAGGGTGGGGACAGAGGTCTCAGTCCACCTAGTCTGACCTGGTCCTGAAGCCCTTGGGACACCAGGAATTTACCCTTGACAGGTGAGATTGGTTACAGCTTGCCAGCCCTCCCATTTCCATTATTGTATCCATTTATTCAAGAAAACACAGGATGCTTCATGGTGCAGTGCTTTCCTATTGCAGAACAGAGCCTTTGCAGAGGCAGTATCTTTCTTGACGTGTAAGTAGATGGACTCTGATAAATCCAGGGTACAATGAGTCTTTTGCACTTGGTGTCTGATCTCCTTGGTGTCTTCAGTTTTGTTTTAGTTTGGCAGCGTAATGGAGAGAATTAGCCTATCTCACTAATATTGAAATGTATACATAATTAGAATCCTGTATTCCTAAAATCAATATTCATTATTCAAGGTGACAGCAGAGCTCAAATTAGTCCTTTAGCTATATCAAGAGTATCAGGATGATCATGTTATTTGGATTAGCGACCTCATGCAGACACATGGCTTCACACACGTGGGTGGGGCGGCAGGGCACAGTGCTAAGGTGCGTGGCCAGGAGCATCCGGGGAGCCGGATCTTGCCCTGCCTCCTGCCTGCGGCAGTCCTGGGGAACCACCTGAATTGCGCCACAGTTCAGCCACGGTGACAGGTGAGGTGATCCGGGGCGGCGTGCCAGGGGGATGCAGGGATGGTGGATTTTTGTTTGTTTTTCTGCCTAGGGCACTCAGACCTGATGTGGGAGGAGGGGATTTGAAATCCTCCATTAGCACTCTTCGACAGCAGCACAGGGTGTGTGCTAGAATGGAGTGGGGTCTCCCTTACTTTCCTTTTTCCACTTGCTGATGTGCAGCCAAAGCCCTCCATTAACCCTTTGGCGGTTGACAGGTGTTAGCAAGGGGTGGGATTTTTGGAAAACTTCTGTGCATTTTCCATTTGCTTTGGTTGTACGTGGCTGCACATGTGCTGGTCCAGAGCTGGGTGCATGCCCTGGTGCCAGGGATGCTGGAGAATCATCCTCATATGGGCTAATATGAGATCTCTTGTGAGCTAGTCAAGAATTGATGTGTTACTAATTGCTGTAATAGAAAATATTATCCTTCAAAGGCTGTTGTTGTTTTATAAACAAGGGGATAATTTACAGCTCAATTGCTTAAATCATGTGTTAATTGCTAAGTGTAATGAATAAATACATTTGCAAGCACAACATTTAATTTGCACAGATTCCAGAAGTCTAGACATTAAGAGGCAGATCATTATTTGATAAGTAATCTGGAATGTCGTATGAAATGACATTTATTTTCACATGATGAAATATCCAGAAATGAGGTTTCAAGGTCCTTGTCCTTCCTTCCCTTCAATGAAGGGCAGTGTTGTCATCAACTGCCTCACAAATGTGTCCAAGCTGCCTGGGAACACGGGGGAAGGGAAGGGAAGAATCCTCCAGGAGTGTCACAGAGAGCAGAGCAGCAAACCTAGGTTCATGCAGGTGCAAGATTTTCATATTACAAAATGCAAAGAGAGAATACAGAGCCAGAAATGTGGGATGTCCACAGTAGGCTAGGAGGCTTCACATCTGTGCTAACTGATGGCAGGATGACTGAGGGGCTGTGAAAAGCACTGAGAGGACCTGAGGAGGTGAGCTGGGAGTATTGGTGATGAAAGGGTAGCATTAGTGCTGCTGTCTGGGCACTGGTGAGGCTTTGGCCCAGTGTGAGGATGCAAGCAGAAGCAGCAGCAAATAAACCAGCAAAGGGGGCTTTTGCAGACTGCAGCTGTCCATTCATGCCTGGTGGCTGTTGCTTGCACCGTAGGAGGCTGCAGGAGTCTGTGCAGGACTGTGTCCTGTTCTCCAGGGAGTGAGGAGCCCTGCCTGCTACTGCTGCTGCTGGAGGCAGGGCTGGCTGGTGCTGCCCAGAGTAAGAGGCCCTGCAAACAGAAGGCACCTGTGCTTCAGCTGCTGATATGGAATAATCTTGGGCTACTGGTGCCCTTTTGCAGACCCATATCTTTATTGGAGGCTGTTAAAGCCAAACCTCCCAACAGCAATAACAGGACTACAAAGCATTTCTAAGAATAAAGTACGTGGGAATAAGGGAGATACTGAGATCCCAGCCAATTTCAGTACAATACAAGTCTGAAGTACCTTATAAAGTTAACAAGTCAAATTTAAATGTATACAAGGCTCAGGAGCATACAGGAAACAGGATCAGCCAAACCTTCAAAGGCCCATCACTGTCTTTCAGAAAGTCCACTGAAAGGCTCATGCCATAAAAAAGGTGTATTCACATGGCTGATACAGTGATAAAACCGGTGGAGAAATGCCAGCATCCAGAGTGGGCAGGGATGCTCCCTGCAGGGATGCTGTGGTGGCCCCGCCGATTGTTGAGTGCTTTGCCCTGCTCTCTCTGCTGCTGCACCACAATAAAAGAGGGTTCTGATGTAAATCTGGGGAGTGTTTGGCAGGTGACTGACTCCTAGACAAGAAGCAACCCTTGCCCCTGGCTTTATGACAGGTCATTCAGCCTCTGCAATCTTGCTGCTGGGGAGGTAAAAAAATAGCTCTCCTGCCTTGCCCAGCACCAGCTGCAGCCAGGAGTGCGGCACATGATGGTGGCTTCCCTGTCCCCTGTGATATACGTGCCCTGGATGCCACATACAGGAGGGGACAAGGAAAGAGCTAGGAGAGACTTCTTGCACTGCATGTCCAGGAGCTTGTCCCTGCTTTCTCAAAGCTGAAGACACCTGTGGATTAGAAGAGTCTTCTGTAGGCACCTGGAGCACAGCTTGTGAAGTGTTACAATGTGAAAACTATGCCAAAAAGTCCCAAGCCTGCTCCTGTTTAGCTTCCTTAAGTACCAGATTAAGAGCCAAATGTGCTCATGAAATGCCAGGGACCCAGAGCTCCTTCAGCCTGCCTGGTTGGTGTCAGTGTGGTGAGCTTACCACGCTTGATCTTTCCTTCTCCTGTGTGTTATTTGTGTTTAGCAGGCTGTATTCTGCCTTCGTCATGTGCCATAGTGTGTTTATACATTTTACCCATCCATATGAATGCAAGAACCAATGCCACAGGACTTAACCAACCAGCCACACTCTCTAGCAGAACATCCAAGCAAGCTGCATTGCAAGCCATCCGAAGACTGCAACAGAATGGCAGAAAACTCTCAGGAAAATACCCTGCTACAATGACATTGTAAAATCAAGGTAGTTTCATGGCTTGTTTGTGAGCAGGAAGCAAAACCACCCTGATTTGGTGTCTCTGAAGAGGCCAGCAGAACTGGGATGCACGTTGCAGGAGTTGGTGTTCAGGAATTCATGAACCATAAGGCCTAATGGCCATAACTAATTTTTAAATGAAATGCAGTGTCCTAGAAAAACACATGCCTGAGACTTCAACCAAAACCAAAGTATGAAATGTGGTGTTTAAGGGCTGGGTTCTTTCTCAAATGAATAGAAGCCACATGAATTCATCTGAGATCAGATTTTGGCCTGAAGTTGTGCTCATGGAGGCTGCAGTGAGAGCAGGCAGAGGAAGTCTTCATCTCGTTCTACAATCCTCTAGACAAGATCAGCCTTTCTGCACTTTCCAAGTGAAGAGATTTCTGACACCAGCCCCTGTGTATGTAGGCTCCCCAGGTGTGGGATAGAGCATCCCAGGGCTGTTCAGCTGCTTGCTCCACACTATATGTGGGCAGCAGTAAGGCCACTTCCACCTGCCTGAAAACCTGGTGCAGACCTGCATCTCTCTCCCCTTGCTGCCCACAGTGGTTTTGGGACTGTGGGCTCCCAGTGACACTGCTCTGTAGCAAGTGTCCTGCAAAAGTGCCAGTACTGAGGCTTAACCTTTATTAATTGGGGAGAGAAAGAAATAAAGCTGGCAAAATATTGCCAAATACTTCAAATTAATGATTAATTCTAGATGGAGTGATACTGTTTGATGTGGTCTTTGCTGGTTTAAACAGGAGAAGGGTGATTCACCCTACAGGAATTTATAAAAACACAAGTATTTGCTCACGGACAATAAATACTGTAGCAGATAAAAAGGGGGATGAAGTGTTCGGTGTTGTGATAGCAACTCTGCTTGAGAAAACTTTTGACCTTCTCACTTCTTAAATCAGTGGGGCCCCCCCTCTCTTTCCTCCAGGCCTGCTCTTGAGGCTGAGTGAACAGGGTACGTGGGAGCACACCAGGCTTATCCTGAGCTGTGTTATTGGCAGGTCCCCCCTGTTTCCCTCTTGTTCCCACGGGGAGGACTGGGTCCTCGCCGGCGCCCGCCAAGGGGCACAGGGCAGCATCCGACAGCAGTTTACACAAACTGTGTACACAGTCTAATCTGTCAATTTGCCTATTGTAAAAGTCAGCACATAAAGCTGGTACTGAAGCTGCTGTGGTTTACAGAGCTGCTGCAACTGGGAAGCTGAGATTTATGCTGTCCACTGGCAAGTGAGGCATCCCGTCCCATCCCATCCCATCCCGTCCCGTCCCGTCCCGTCCCGTCCCGTCCCGTCCCCTCCCATCCCGTCCCATCCCATCCTGTCCCCTCCCAGTGTGGACAGGCAGGCTGCCCAGGCGGGCTGGCTCCCGGCAGCAGAGAGCGCATGAAAAGCCCAGTGGGAGCTGCAGCAGAGGCACCAGCAGTGCTGTGACTGCTCCACGGTGCCTGGCAGCCTTTGGGTGAGTACCTGAGGGAGGGAGTTTGCTATCTACCTTTCCCATGGGAATATGATGCAGCCAAGATAACCCCCAGACCTCGCTGGGACTCTGCCAATGCCATTAAAGTGTTGACATCTGCTGATTACCCTGACATGATGCTGGTTTTACTGAGACAAGATTAGCCACTCGCACTTTGAAGAGAGGCTGGACACACACCATCACTGGCTGTCCCCTGTCAGGAAGGGCTCCAGAGCCTTTTTCACTCTCGTCTTTTTTCTTTAAAAAAATCTGACTATTTTTGCCCTAAAAATAACAGCATGGGAATGACGGTGAGAAGCAGACAGAGCAAAGTCCCTGAGCTGGTGTCCAGCCTTGCCGTGTCTATTGTGGGTTAGCCAGCAGCGCAGGGTGGCCCTGGTCACATCATCTGTCAGTGTGGGGCTGATGGAGCAGAGCTGGTACCCATGGAGGAGCTGAGCCCCTGCCTGCAGCCATTCCTGCGGCATCGCCTCGCAGGCTGTCAGCGAGCCTTTCATCACAGCCCCTTCTGACATCAGCCTTTCCAAAACACCTGAACTCCTTGTGGTCCCTGTGCTCATAACACTTGGAAGTGACAGCAGCTTCTGGTTTCAATTAACCCAGGGGCAGTTTGGGGGCTATTTGATTGCACTGCAGTAGAGGGGAGAGGAGAAAAAGCCTTTCTGGGAAGCAACGATTGAGTGTGTGGGTGAAGACCTTCTGAAAAAAGCAGATGGCTTCTCTCTTTCCTTCCTCCTTCTTTCGCTTGTCTTTTTTTTTCCCCTGAATTCCATGGAAGAGACAACCCAACAGCACATTTTTCACCATCAAAGCTTTGCTGAAGGAAATTCTCCACTGCTATTTCATTTCTTCCTGGTGTTCACAGATTGTAAAGCAAACGGCCTCTGGAGAACAGGGAGGGCAGATCTATCCTGGGGTGACAGCAGAGGACTGGCCGACATCCTTGGTGCACAACAGGCTCTCCCTGGCAGCTGGCAGCCAGGGGAAGTGAACACGCATCTGCCTTGGGATGCTGGGTGCTGCTAGCATGGGAATCTGGGACACACAGGGATTTGACAAGGTCCATAACCTCTGCCTTGGACACCTGCACAAGGCAAACAGCCGTGAGCAGAAGCTGCAAGAAGCAGGGGAAAGCAGGCACCAGTTCCTGGGCTGGCCCCACTAACTGATGCTCTCCTGGGAGGAGATGCACTTACAGGTCAGCAGAGGCAGGTCCCACCTGGAGCTTTCCTCCCACAGCCTTCCCACCATCACATCACAGACAGAGATCCCAAGTATTGTGTCTCTGGGTGAAACAGAGAGGAAGGAAGCCGTAATCCCATAAAATCCCGGCCCACAGTGTGCCAGTCCTTTAAATTACTCTCTCACATGCAAAATGTTCAATGCCTGTTGGAAGAAAGGTGGTTAAAGAAGGAGATGTAAATGGAAAATAAGCTTGAAGGGCAGATGGGGTTGGAGGGTCCTGTTTTGTTAATCTGAGATCTGTCTTTTTAAGACACCATTTTTAGACCTGGCAATGCTAGCTGATTGCTGTCTGTTGCGATGCATGGCAGCACTGGCCCACTGTGGGAAGATGTTCTTTGAAAATGAGGAGTGAAGATTCACCAAGGAATTGCAGGACAGGGAGGGACAGGAGCAAGGACGGCAGCCAGTTGTGCTTGGTGGGCTGGAGAAGGATACTGGTGGCTCTGCTTTCCTTTCACCCATGACTTGGACACAAAAAGGGAGCATTTGCTTGCAAAATGTGTCTCCCCAGCCAGGCAAGTGAGATATAGAGGCCATTGTGGGGCCAGGAGCTCCTGCCCAGTTCCCTGACGTTGGTGGGTGGCTGGGCAACATGCTTGCTACATGTACATGGCTGGGTCAGAGGAAGAAAACATTAGAAGAGAATGGCAAAACTGCTGGCAAGAAAAATAGGACTGAAATGATCATTGCGACCAAGAAGGTCCAGAGCAACTCCCAGCCGGAGCGGTTGCAGTCAGAAAATAACCTCCTCCCTCACTGAAACATAAGCCACACGTGAGAGGGATGAGCCAGCGTGGTCTAGTGGGGACAGGCTTCCCTTGTACTGTGTCTCCATGGCCTCATTCCTCATTGGTCACACAGGAGCACAAGCCTGCTCCTTGCCCTGAGCTGGAGGAGGAGGCACTGGACGCAGAGGTGAGGAGCAGCCAGCCCCATGGGGTTTATCACTGGGTATGTGTCACACTTGTCACCTCTGACATCAGCTCTTTGCCTTGAAGATGTCCTTTGCCTAAGGAAAAGCTGCTTACAGGCTCCAGAGGCAGGACAGTGAATGGCAGCGACCCTGGACTAGGATGTGGGTGCACTGAAGGGACGGTGCACAGAGATGCCACCGCACGCTGTGATGCTGCTGGCATTGCGAAGCCCCAGCACTGAACGGGGCCTGTCCCCACATCCTGGGCCTCCAGAGTTGCTGACCCAAACTTGGCAGGTTTTGGCTGAAAGCAGGTATCAGCCCCACTCCCTACATGTCATAGGGATGCCCAGTTAGAACAAGGATACTGCTCACTTTCTCCCTACTGCACCCCGGGAACCCATCCAGCCCCCCAGCAAACTGGGAGGGGATCCGTGGGAAGAGGACAGACGTGGGACTTGCTGACAGCCTGACAGAGCCTGGCAGGGCAGAAGCCAGCCCAGCCTAAGAGTTGCTGGTTTTCACACCCCACCAGCCTGATGAGCAGCCTCGCTCCCTCAGCGCCCAGAGCCTGCAAGGGTCAATTACAGCGATTACTTCAAGGAGTCAAATCGGCTGCTGGCAGAACTGGGGAAAATCTTTGTTTCGCATTTGGCTTTGTCAAAGGGAAGGAAAGAAGTGCCTGGGCATGCAGTGGTGGGTGAAAGAGCCTCTGCTGTATGCAGGGCAAAAGTGAGAGGGTGGCTGGGTGTTTGGTAGGGGAGGAGGCCACCCCAGGGACAGTTGCCCTGTTCTGCCAGTGCCACTGAGCAGCACTTGGGGCTTGGGCAGCCTCCAGCACATTTGGTCACTGCTGCCCAGTGATCGTAGAGAGAAGCAAAACAGTTAGTGGTGGAGACAGCCTTTAAAAATGAATGTGAAACATTGGCAAGTTAAAAGTAAAGTCACAATAAAAGGAATTTAAAAGTCTGGGGAAGAACTTGCTAAGGGTATTAAAACCTGAAAATAAATATATTTGCATAAATGCCAGGAGCAGGAAACCAGCCAACAAGCTGGTGCAAGTTATGGATGATGGAGGCATGGACAGAGCACCCAGGGAAGGCAAAACCTCAGCAGAAAAACTGAGGGGTGGCTAGAAGATGCTCAGGCAGTGCCTGTGTCACCCTTCCTGCAGGGCTGTGCCAGGGGCCTGTCCCACAGCAGGGGCCTGCTGGAGACGTTTTCCAACAAAGCGAGGGGCTGCAGGTGGCACACGTGTGGAACAAGGCAATGCCAGCCCAGCTGGTGGTACCCAGCTGTTCCTACCTAGGGCAGAGGGTGGGGAAGGAAACATGAGCTGCAGCTGCAGCCAGAGGGGCTCAGGGGATCTCATGGGCAATTTGGGAGAACTCGTCTATAACAGATCTGGGTCAGTGCAGCACTTAGGGGAGACTCAACACCACCTTGCAGGGGGAAGCCATGCCTCGCAAATCAGCCAGGTCACCAAGTGTGGGGAGCAGAGCAATATGGTGGTCATGGAGCAGTGACACTTCCAAAATGTTTTTTTTTTTGCCTTGGCACCTCTCCAAAAGGTCCTGAATGCCCAATTGACTGAAGGGACAGTTGCCTTGCACAGGAAAACAACTGGTTAAAAGACTTACAGACAGCAAATTTAAAGTTCACTGCTGAGTGGGAGCTCACAGTATTAAACTTCAGGCTGGTAAAATGGCAGATGAAGTTCAGTATTGATAAAGAAAAAGCAACAACCGACAGACAAGCTGCCCTCAATAGCCATGCAAAATGCTGACCCTCTCTTCAGTGATGCTGGGAGAGAGTCAGGACAGCAAACACAATAGGTAAAGAAGAGAGAACACCTAAATATGTCCTCTTTTGGAGTAGTATGTGTAGTGACTTTTTCTCAAAAAGGATGTAAGGGGAATAAAGAAATATGAAGAAAGGCCTTAAGGATGCTTGGGAATAGAGTTTGGAGATATGGTGAGAAAAGATCAGGAAAGATCAGATATGTCATGGTCACATAAGCTTGGAAAAGCTGAAGGAAGGTCATAAAGCAGGGAGTCAGAGTAGGAGGTGGAGGGAGAGCTGACATCAGACTGGAACAGTGAAATCATGTTAAGAATATGTCCAAAACAAGGAGGAGGAAACCTTTGCCTTCATCAGGCACTGCTCAGCTGTGAAACCCTCGGCCACAGGCTGTGGCAGCAGCCAAAAGCACAGAGTGGGGAAAGCTGCACCCACTGGTGCTGAGTCAGTCTGACACAACTGCAAGCAGCTGAGACAGAGCTCACCCACACCTGAGCTGCTCTGCTCCCCCCAGTACCTTCCACCTTCACAGCAGGGCCTGGGGCACCTGGTGCACTGCAAGCTGGCCTGGGAATTCTTGGCCTGGGAAAAGGGTGAAGGAACCAGGATTACCAGACCATAAGGCTGAGCTGAGCACACAGAGGCACCTTCTGAGAGGCAAAGAGCCAGGCAGGAAGCTGTGCCCTGGTGCCTTGTTTTCCATGGGCCGCACTGGCTCTGGGCTGCCAGCTAGAAATGCTGCCTTGCCCACCACTGCTGCCTCCACCGTGCAGCACCTTCACCCCTTTCTGACTTTTATGAGCAAGAATTGACCAAGATTTCCTCTGTCAGACTGACAAATATCTTGAGTCAGGAAGAAAAAGAAGCAGAACCTGTCTCTGCATTGCACAGTGGGGCAATGTCATAGGATCACACAATCAATGGTTAGGGTTGGAGGGGACCTTGAATATCATCTAGTTCCAATTCCCCTGCCACAGGCAGGATGCTACCCACTAGATCAGGTTGTTCAAAGCCCCATCCAGCCTGACCTTCAGCATTTCCAGAGATAGGGAAGTGTTACGGGTGTCTGGGCGGCAGCTGCTGGGTGCACAGCCCGGTGCTCCTGCAAGGAGAGGGAGACACCGGGGCAGCAGGACTCATCTGCCAGGGCAACATCTGGCCTTCGCAAGTGCGTTTTTTTGGTGCAAAGCTGTTTGCTGCCTATCTGGCTGGCCAGCCCTGCTGTGAGCCTGAAGCAGTGGCAAGAGAACTCAGCACCCTCCACAGCTCCACACCAAAATCCAGTCCCTCACAAGGTCCCTTCTGCCCATAGCAGGCAACCTGGCCAGCGCCCGTGCCCTGCACCCTGCCACCCATCCCAGTACTGCCATGCCACATGCGAGGGCCAGGGGCAGGAGCCGGCCGCCGGCATCACTCGCCCTCTGGGGTGTGGGCCTGGGGTGGGATTTGTGGAGATTATGCCGGAGGAATTACAAAGGAGCAGACTTTCCCACAGACGCTTCAATTGCTGCTCTGAGAAAGTGTGTGAGCTGAGGCAGGCTGCCTGCCTCACGGTGCTTTGGGGAGCACACAGGAACAGCACACACGGTTTTTAATAATTAAGTAACTTTAATTGTCCTGGGAAAGCAGCGCTTGCCTTGGGGCATTCTGCGCAAACTCATAATTAATGTTACCAGGACAGATTATGGGAAGGAGAACTGAGAAATGATTCACTTTTGCTTTTTAAGCCTCTCCGTGTTAAAGCTGTATTATCCGCTGGTTTAAAGCCTCATTTAGCTGTGAAGAAAGCCAGTGTGCTCACGGCGGGAGGTGGGGGAAGGAAGGAAAAGCACCCTGACAAATTACAAACAGCCGCGCCAGGCTCCACCGCCAGGCCTGGTGGGATGGGAGCTGGCGGCCAGCACAGCTGGGAGTATCCCGGGTGTGCGGAGCAGCACCATGGTGGAGTGCCCAGAGCAGTGAACGATGCTCATCACCAGCCCCAGCCCGAGGCTGGTATATGTGTGTGATTCCCACCTGCACCTTCTTGTTTGAGGGCTCCAAAGGCAGCTGCCAGCACAGAAGCTGCCAGACAGTACCGGGGCAAAGACTGGTGTCTCCCAGTACCCCCAGTAGTGCACCATAGGGCTAAATCCTGGGGAGCCTGAATTTGGCAAAGTGAGAGCTCCTCTTTTGAGTCAGAGGGTGACAAGCCCTTTGTAAATCTGATTTATTCCAAGTAAATAAAATTGGCGTTTAACACCCTAAACCTGGCTACCCTCTTCTGCCATGACCTGCTTCCAACCCTCCAGGGACCAGTGCCTTCCTGAGGCAGCATGTCACCCATCTTGGCTGTGCAGCAAGCAAGTGATTCTCCAGGATACGCACAGCAAGGGTGAACAAAGTCCCTGTGTTGGGACATGCCTCAAGAAAGATGAGTCCCCCAGAGCTCCCAGCCCTCCTCCCCAGGCAGCTGCCTGCCCCTCTGGAGCTGCTGAGCAGGGGGATTCATTCAGCTCAGCAGCTCAGCAGCTCAGCGATGCTGAGTGCCAGCATGACCCGAACCCCATGGGGAGCCTAGTGGACAGGCACTGCCAATGTGGCACAAAGAGGTGGGCAGTGAGGGAGGGATGCAAATCCTTCCTGGGGTGTGCGGCACCTGGGATCTGTGGTGCTTGCTGGCGCATTTCACCCACTTTAAAACCAACAACCTATTGGACTGGAGCGCCTCTTTTCTTTCTTTTTTCCTTTTCTGTTTTTCTTCCTTCTGCCCAAAGCAAATCACTGGACTCACGCAGGACACAAGGTATTTTACTCTATAGAAATCCTTTTTTCAGGCAACTATGTCAAGAATGTTTTCATACTTTGGGCTGGATGGGGAAAAAAAGGGCTTAATCCCCTGAGATGGTTATTTCTCTGAAAACAGACATGCAAATGCTGGACTTGTCAAACCTTAAAATGTTTTCTTTATTCAGGGAATTACTGCCTGCCTGCTGAGCCCGGGTAATGCTGACAGGCTAAGCCCGGGGCCTTGGCAGCAGAGCATGCAGAGTGTGGGAAAGGGCGGCTGAGGCACGCGCCAGATAAGATCATACAATAAATGATACAGCCCTCTGGAGCACACGGCCACTTTCATATGCAAACAGGCCTCCCTGTACACACACACACACACACACACACACACACACACGCACTTCTCAGGCAGGAGGCAGCACCTTGCTGCACGCCCAGGCAGACGCACCTGCACATGCATGCACATGGCTGCAGGGCTGGCAGGATGCAAGGGGATGCAGGACAGGTTCTGCTCAGCTCAGCGAGCTTCTCAGATGCTGGAGGAGGGCGGATCTTCCTAGTGACCCATGTAACCAAGCACGTTCCCTAATAGTCTTGTCATGCCTCAGTGGCTGCATTTCGGTGCTGCTGGTGACCTGGTTCCTGCTGCATCTGGGGCATGGTGGCTTGCAGGCCCTACTGGAGCCCTGTGAAGAAAAGAAAGTCATCATCAAATAACTTGGCTAGTTCTTTCTTTCACCTGTGGGGTAAAACTTGGAAACAGGACTCAAATGGCTCAGAAGATGACAAAGATGCTCCAAAATGCACAGGACTTTTAGTTGCATTTTTTCAGCAATTGTGTTGCTGGGCAAAGCAGCCACATATTCTGCCCTCTGACAGGGATTCATTTCTAAAGAGAAGCAAAGAGCATGACCCCACTGATGGGAGCAGCAGGAATCATGGTGCCATGCTCCTGCTGCCCATGGAGGCAGTGCCAGCCTCCCGCCAGGCATCCACAGAGCCCTTTCTTGAGCCATTTTTGCTTTCTTTGCAGTGTGCAAACCTGACTCAGCTGGGAGACTGGCAGGCAGGAGGCTGGCGTGGGCCTCCCTCATGCTCTAAGTGTGGCACCTGCACATTTGTTTTAATGACCTGGTGCCTGGTAATCTGCAGCTGGCAGCGGAGAGCTGCTGTCACGGGTCACAGTGCTGGTGGATCACACAGCCAGCCACAGCTAATGACCCATGTGCTGGGGTAGGAACAATGACTCTGAGCTACTGAGACTGCAGCAAAAGCCACCGTGGGAGGGAGCTGCCACAGCAGCAGCAGGATTTGGAGCCAAAACAGGCTCCCTCAGGGAGTAAAGTGCCACCCCAGAGCAGTGCTGGCACCAGCTCAGGCCCCCATGGACTGTTGACGGCCATGGTCACCATTTCCTGTCCCATCATGGCAGCCTGTCCTGCTCTGACACTACCACCCATTGGTGGTGGGTCCTGCTGGGACATGTTTTGCAGGGTGCATCACTAAATTAATCTCAGCACAGCTCCTCCTAACCCGAGTTTAGCTTTTGACATGGTTACTGTTGTATTTTTAGGGCATGCAGGAGCCTGAGTGCGGGGGCAGGCTGCTGAGCACACGAGGGGTGGCAAAATAGGTGGCCAGTGATGGATGGCTGCTCTGTGCACCTCCAGGGCCCCGCACACTCACAAATCACAGCTCCTCACTCCTCGCTACTCTCAAGGTAGCTGGGGAAGGGGGAGAGCCACGGTTGGGGGGTCCTGGAGTCTTACTCCCAGCTTAATACGGTGCATTCACACAGATAATCTGTCAAGGAAAAAATGAGCCAACAAGCTATCTATTCTTGTCTGCGCTATTTTCCCATGTCAGAAACAGGCTGAGCTGAAAAATGTAGGTTTCCCCTTTCATCTTGCCTTTCAGAGCCCCTGAACAAGATGCCTTTCTTTGCCAGCACTTGCCGAGGAGATCTTGCCTCGAAGAGCAGAAAAATGGCCTTTCTTTTCCTCTTCCTCCCCCTCCCCCCCCCCCTAATATCTGTGCCCAGGCTGTGCCAGTGGCAGGGATGTAGAGTAGCTTTTATTTTCCTTGGGAAGGGAGGGTGCTGTGCTGATCTACTTGAGCTCCCACTGTTGTTACTGTTTCCACCAAGCTGAATGGGGGGGGACAACAAATATTTCCCTTCCATTGCTGGGACATTTTATTTTTAATATGAAAAGAAGTGTCTGGGAAGGCAAAAATAACATTTCCCCAGGTGGGAGGCCCCAGTGAGCAAGAGACAAGTGATGAAATGCCACTGCAATCTCCCCTCAGCTGTGTGATGCCGACACATCAGTGCTGGACACTCAGCAACACCCATCCTTTCACGAGTGCCACCATCCTGCTGTGCCTCTCCCCTCCATACACACTCCCCATCCCAGGTGGCTCCAGCAGGGATGCATGTCCCTACTAGCCAGGCATGCTGTGGTGGAGCCTCCTCTCCCTGCTGCCCATGGGGTGGCAGGGAGCATGAGAGGCAGGGAGAGGATCCACACACCTCATCTTTACAAAGGCACCGGCAATCCTTGCTCTGCACTGTCCAGGCATCTTGGGTTCACATGCC
Organism: Dasyornis broadbenti; assembly: GCA_013397935.1. NCBI lineage: Eukaryota > Metazoa > Chordata > Aves > Passeriformes > Dasyornithidae > Dasyornis > Dasyornis broadbenti. Next base: position 1,186,701 of record VZRN01003942.1, read on the forward strand.
CTTTTTATAGAGTTACTTTGGTCTAATAAATGCAAGAAATGTATTTTTATAGGCTTTGTGGTCTGTCTTTCATCAATCACATTTCTTTGCATTCTTGCTGGTTTGTTCTACTTCAGTGACTGGCGGTGGCCACCAGCTCTCCAGCGGTGTGGGCTGTTCTACTGGTACTGGGCTGTGTTTGTTGATTTCTAGAAGTGGTTTTCAAAAAATAATATTTGAAGTGGCCAGGTAACAGCCAAGTGCAGGGAGAGGACATATCAGCAGCACTTGCATAGCAGCGATCCAGCTATCTGGTTTCTTGTAAAAGCAAATATTTTAAAGGGTCCTAGGCTGTTCTGCTTCCTTCGCTATTTTGAAAATATTTTGAAAATTTTGAAAATTGTGGTCTTCTTTGCTGTGGTTTCCCTGACCTGGGGATCACACACGGCAAGCAAATAAACCCCTTCTGAGACCAAATTAGTGCTGCCATTGAAGCGTACATTTTTAATCTTTTTGTATTGTATCCTTTTGAAAGAAGAGGTGGATGCTCTTCCCTCCTCCCAGTGCAGAAAAATGGGAAGTCAGGCTATATCCCCAAGACTTGGAGGACCCTGTTGACTTCAAATCTTGGTGACAGAGACTTGGTCCTGACAGCCAACTGTGACACACAGTCTTGCTCAACCTTTTTTCCCCTCAGCTTTTCCTGTAAGTTTTGTGAAAATGAGTAGAAAGAGGAGGAAAAGCTCTGAAAGCAAATGCTTCTTCCCTGGAGGATGCCTAAGCAGCCTCAAGTCACTCAGCATGTTTGGTTCCTGTCACCTGTAATGAGGACAGACAGGGGCAGGAGCTCCTGAAGGGAATGCTGCAGAAGAGATGACCAAAAGCTCACTCTGCCATTAGCTGCACACCACTGCCTGCTGAGCCTTGCTGGTGCCTGAGTGCAGGGCCAGCAACCACACCCACCAGAGAGCTGTCGAAAGAGCTGAAGGATCGGGGATGTGCTTCTCCGCCAAAATGTTTCTAAGGCAGGGCTGCTGGAAGGAAATAGGGATCAGACGGAGCAGGCAGCTAATTGGGAGAAGCAAAAATACATAGGTAAGATAAAAGAGAATGTTTGCATTGTCTGGAATCCCCAGGCCATCCCAGGTTTGCCTCCAGCTGTTTGGTGAAAAGCCCTTTCCAGCCTTTGAGAAGGTCATGGTTAGTCTGGAATCAAACAAAATGAGCAAGCGAAGGCGAGCAGGCAGGGAGGAAGGTATGAAACCAGCTCCTTTGACTTTTGGGAGGACTGGGAAACTTGTAAATACAATTGCTTGTGGTGGTGTAGCACTCAGTTTGCCACAGCTTTTGCATTACAGTACCGAGAGACCCCACCTAAGACTGGAGCTGCTCCAGGCTCTGGAGAGAAGAACCCGTGGCCTGAATACACAAAACAGGAGTGGAAACAGCCAAGAGATGACTTTCCCACAGGCAGAGTGTGGCAGAGCTGGAGCTGCCATTGCCCCAGTAAGGTCATGGCCACCAGCTGCCTTTCCCTGGGGGCAGGCTCAGGGCTCTGCTGCGTAAATTTGTGGGGACCTGGACAAGAGCTGGATGAGCCCAAGGAATTTTTGGGAGCTCAGCATGCCATGTCAGTGGGAGCCTGGCAGGGCTTTGAGACATGACAGTAGGTCAGAGACATCTGGGCAGCGTGGAATCACTACCAGTTCACCCAAGTCTTTGTCCCAGCTGCCAGGCAGAGTGCCTTGGGATGTGGAACACTGTCCTTCTTAAAGCTCAACCTGGGAGTCTCCCCCAGGATAGAGGAAGGGGGTGGCAGGCAAAGGCAAGGTCATCCTCAGCCTGTTCCTCTCTCCCACCAAGCTGGGCAATGGTGGAATGCAGCAGGGACCAGGATGTGCCTGTCCTTGCTTTGGGCTCCCAAAGGAAAGGGATTGAAGCCACAGATGTTCCATGGGAATGAGCACTGCAGCCTCTGCAAGGTTGGGAAACTGATGTTATCACAGGGGAAGGTTCACCTCAGCAGGGAGGTGAGGAGCAGCCGCCGCCAGCCTAGCCCCACAGCCACTGCCTCAGGCCCTCTGCCAGCTCTGTGGGATGGAGGCCCTGACAGAGGTAGGTTGGGGAACCACCTGGGCTGCTCCAGAAGAGGGGGCCAATGCCAGTCACAGCACACTGTGAATCACCAGCCCCAGCATGCAGCAGGATCCTTCACCTGGCAGGAGGTGGGTACACCTCTCGCTTCCCAACACAGGGGCCTTTCCCTGAGCAAGGGCAGGGGTTCTACAGTTTCCTGGCTGCAAGGCGGGGCTGGGAGCAATTGGACTGCTGAAGCCCTGGAGATACTTGCCTGGGCCTCCTGGGAACCTGCAAAGTGTTTCCATGGGCTTGGAAGCTCAGACCCTCAGCCTTACTCTATATGTGGGATGAGGTTCAGCACAAATTCAGAAAAAATACTCAATCTATGTGAATAAAAGCTTATGTGATGGAAAACATTGCCTGTAAAGAGGGCCCAGACACTGGGCAACTGCTCCTTCACTGCCATCTCAGGGAGCATGTGGGAAGACCCTTCCTTTCCTGCACCAGGATCTCATTTGACACTTCTCCAGGTGCTCTGTCAGGCTATCCCAGAACGCACTGGTGCACTGGGACACCGCCAATCCTCCGCACCCCCTGCCTGGCTCCCTGGGCAAGCTGGCCAGCCTGCCTGGTGAGCGAGGCTGGTGTTTGGCTGGAGTGACTGTGCTGCCCTCCAGGCTCCAATGCTTCCCCCAAGTCCCAACACTGGTCCCATGCACACCCCAGCTGCACTCAGGGGAACGCTGAGGGACACAAGACGTGCTGGGCCAGTGCGAGCAGGTGCTGGTGCAGCGGGCAGGGAGCGTGTGCTGCTGGGCCCCACGCTGCGGGCTGGGCAAGGCCGGGCAGACAAAGGGGAGCCAAACCCCCAGGGAAGGCTTGGATCAGAGCCTGTCCCAGAGTGTTAAGCAGCTCGCACAAAGCTCCTTGAGCCCAGGCTGGCTCTGCCCCCTCCTCTGCCTTCTCCCTCTGCGGGCAGGGCTGGTGCCAACGTCGGAACCTGCTAATCGGTAGCTACAGCAGCCGCAGCCTCCCTCAAGCCTCCCAGCCTCCCTTCCCTCCTCCCGCCTTGACTGCCGGCCAAGCGCGGCCGAGCCTGCCGGCGCAGGAATGTGTGAGAGCCATGTGTCACTTCTCCAGACTGTGGGAAAGTGCTGCTCCAGTGAACTCACAGCAGCTGCCCTGCCCCAGCCCCAGCCCTGGCCCTGGCCCGGAACAGGAGCTGGGCTGGCCGCCCTGGGACGCCGGTGCACTCCCGCTTCACTCCCCTCAGCGTGGGTCCCCTGCCAGCCCCCAGCCCTGCGGGTGACAAAGAACATCTGAGCCCCCAGCGCCTGCCACAGCCACCGCGGGTGGTGAAGGAAGGGCTGCTGACCTGCTTTTCCTTTAGAAACAGTTGTTTCTCTGCACTCTTATGTTGGTTTTTTTTTTTTCCCCTAAATGAAGGGTGTGGGGTGCTGAGAACAGGAGCAGCCACTCGGGGAGCCATGAGCTGCCCCCATGCCGCACTCTCACCACCTGGCACTTGTACAAGACTCTTCGTCTTCAAAGCCCTGGGCAGACAATGGCCCCTTTCAGGCTGCGTGGTGCCTGCAGCCGGCCAGAGCCCTGGCCATGGTCAGCCTGCCTGGCTGCCCTGGGCTCGGCCCTGGCTCCAGCCCTGGGCATGCTTGTCCCCATCTATGAGAGAAGGCAGACAATGCTGGGTGCTGGGTGGGATGCTCCTGAACCCACATTCCAGCTGCTGGGGGAACGGCCAGCCCCCTTCCTTTTCTCTAGCACCCTCCTTGCCCACCACAGCCCTTTTGGGTGTTGCAGTGGCTGTCAGCACGGCATCTCCTGGAGGAGCTTGGTGCTGGACCTCAGTGTGGCCCGCAGCTCTGTGTGGAGAGGTTGGCTCCCTCGCTGTGGGAACCCCCGTGCCCGGCAGCTCTAAAGTCGCACAAAAGCAAGATCAAGCTGAATAGAGGGTGGGGAACAGCCTGTCCCCTTTTTCCCCCCAGCCCCCTGCCAGGGGATTAATTGCCGACCCAGGGAGCAGGAGAGCCAGGCTGGGGCTTGGCAGGAGGGCAGCAATGCAAAGCACTAAAGCAGTGTTTCAATGGTTGGCTGGTGCTTCTGTGCCTGCTGCCAGCCCTCCCCAGCTTCCTTCTTGCCATGCCGGCCCCAGCCGACCAGGCTGTACAGACAAGCACCTATTTCTGCCCTCATTTTCATCTCCTTCTCCTAAGCCTGCCATGGGCTCTCATTAAAGCTGCTTGCTAGGGACTCATTAACTTGGCAGGCTCAGTGAACCTGGATCAATTAAAATAAAGCTCCTTAGCTTCTCTACCCTCTGCTTTTCTGCAGCGTTGCCCCACTGTCCTACCCCTGTCTACATCCCAAACCAGGTAGAACAAGGACAACAGTCCCTGACCTGCAGCGTGTCCTGGAGATGTGCTGTCAGTCCCAGATCCATCTCTGCCATAGCTCCCGGCCCAGGTTAGCACCAGTGATTCTTGGGGAGCACACTTGGTGAGGATCTCTTCCACAGGAAGCCATGGCTCCCATTAGGGTGGCCAGGTTACTTGTAATGGCATAAGGAGGGTAGGATGGCTGCAGTCTGAAATTATGCTATCGACCTGCCCTTAGCCCCTGCCAGCACAGCAGGCTGTAGTGCTCCTTGATGGGTCCATGCTGACTTTGTGCCTGCAGACCCCAAAAACACCTCCCATCTGGTCCCCTTAAAAGAAGAGCCGTGCTCAGGAGCAGAGCCAGCTCCCCAGGCTCCATGGTGCCCAGGACACCAGTCATGCTCAGCCACCCAATTCACCTGAGACTTGCTTCTACAGCACTTGATACATTTTGTCAAATGTTGAGTTCATTGTCAATGACAGTTTTAAGGGGTGAGAAGAGAGGTAGACTTGCTCCTTTTACACCAAAAAAATTACCTTGATGCTCTGTAGCCAGTGGGGAGCTGGATTTTCCCTGATACTGCCTTACTGTTGCCTTCTTAATAACTCCAGTCAGCATGTTGTACACATTTTGCTATTTCAGGAACTTCTGCAGAGCGATGCTGACTATCTGGTCAGGGCTACGCAAATTCAGAAGGGCAGGCAGAAGCAGATCTCAGGCTTTCACCCCCTTCTAAATCTGTTGTCCAAACCCAAACAAACCAAAGCTCTAATAAAATTAGCTTAGAGTCTTTCCTGGGTTGCATCTGTGCAGACTGGGTATCTGCTGCTGCTAGACAGACGATGATATTAGCGGGCACAGAATGAGGCCATGAGGTGTTAGAGAGCATGGGCCAAAGCCAAGCACTGGATGTGAATGCTCCCAGGCTTTGGGAAAACCCTGACTCTGGCACTGACTGGACAGCATGGCTGGGGCTTATCTCTGCAAACTGAGGACAGCAGCGTGGCCTCTCAGGCCCTTGACTGTGGATGAGCTCCAGTGCAGTGAGAAAATAAGGGGCTCCAGCAGCTTAATGGCACCTTTTTCACTGCCTGGCCACAACTGTGATGGCTCACATCCTTTCTCATTGCAAGGACAATGTCTGATGTGTCACCTGCTACAGAGCCAGGCTGTGTACACCCTGGGAGCAGAGGCAGACCCTCTGCATTGCAAGATTGCTCCTGCTGCTCCCCTATGTGACTGCAAGTATCCCCACACGGCTGCTCAGGTGAAGAAAATATTTGCTGTCAGCATTAAGTTTAGACCTAAAGTCCTTGCTTGAAAGACCTTGCTTGAAAGGCACTGGGACAACTCACATGAGGAGGAGCTGTACTTGGAAGCTCGGAGTCATTATCTTCCGATTGCCAGAACCGAGCAAGAAAAGCAAACAGCTCCTGCAGCCCTTCTTTGGTTTGGGTTTTGTTACACTTTCCAAATGCATCAATCAAATATTCACGAAGAATCAGCCAAATTTTTCCAAGACTTACAAGCTCAGTTCCATGTAAGCCTTGGCCTTACTGACACTCCATAGAGGTCTGGTTGCACTGGCAGGAGGAAGAAACATGGAGTGTGAGGTTTAACGAGCCCTATGCTATGGCAGCTCATCATCTCTGTAGTACTAGCCCAGATCCTTTTTAAAGGCAGACTGGGCTCCCCTTGTCACCTTCCCCCTCCCTAGTGAGTCATTGGAGCATGGATGACACATGTACCTAAGTGCTAATGACCATGTTTATGTCCCAGGTGTATTTGCTAGGCAACATTTGACTTCCATGTGATGCAAAGGTGGGAAGAGTGAATTAGCTTGCTTAAACCTTCCCTGTGTTCATGGAGGTGCCCAGCAGCACCCAGGGTGACCAGCATACCATCAATGACCAGCTCTGCCTGGCCCAGCTGGGCAGAGCCATCCCACGGGAAAGGCACTGGCTATGTCCTTGTGCCTGCAGAAAGCAACCTGCCATGTCAGAAATTTGGGGCAAGAAAGGGCAGATGATGGGTAGTTTTTATCTTTCATAACTCAGGAATTTGGGGGTGCTAGAGGTTGTTGGGAGCTCTAAAGATGAATTAACCACTTTCCAAAATTTCTTCTCAGGGGACATCTGAGTGCTTTCTTTGCAGTAACACCCATCCCCTACAAGTGAACCAAGAAATGGTGTGCTGTGCATGTGCGGGCTGAGCTACAGCACAGATACATGGTGAGGCTGCTGGCTGCCCCAGTCCCACTGCTCTCCAGCGTCCCCTGGCTGACTTTTGCACAGCACTGGTGCAGTGTGTGAGGAGCCCCACAGCTGTCTGCCATCACCCAGTGCTGGGGTGATTACTGAGATGCTCCTGGACACTCCTCTGTATGTGAGGCCAGGGATCCCCCATTGCTGCCAGAGGTGCCACCATGCAGACCGACCTTGCTGCTGAAGGCACAACTGCAGCAGCATGGAGCACATCCCCACAGCTCCCTCCCCTTCAGCCAGCTGGGAGGCAGCAGGTTTGGCAAGCAGGGCAACAAAAATACCAGCAGGGGATTGCCAGCAGGCCGAGGGGTCCCATAGCTTCCCCTCTGCTCTGACCTTAGCTGCTGAGTGCTTGAGGGGCTCGTCAGGATAACGTTTCTCCTCGCTGCTGATCTCTGCTTAGCGGGCACATTGCTGGGATGGCAGAGCTGCCCTGACCTCTCAACACCCAACGCAGCCCACAGCTCAAATTCAAGGCACCTGCTGCCATAAGGCAGCTCAGGAAACCTGGCCAAGATCCTGCACTGCCATGTGCAGCATGTGGAGTACAAGGGGTGGAAAGCAGGTCCCACAGCCCCTTGGCTACCCTGAGCTTGCGAAAACCAGGGGCCCAGTGAGACACCCATGGGTGCTCAGTAGGGCATGGGGATCCTGCCCCTGGGAGAGAGGTGCCAAGGTGCCACCTATCCCTACACACCCATGCTGGGTTGCTGTCTCCAAGGGGCAGGTCTTGTCCCCACAACAGAAGAAAGGGACCACCATCCTCCAGCCGCACAGATTTCCCCAGTGTCCACACTATGACACTGTGAGCTGCCTGTCACCACTGGCCCTGGGAGAGGTCTGGGGGTCACCATCACTCTCCCACAATGACAAGGAAGGAGCAGGAGGCTTTGACAAGGACTCAATCCCGCCAAGTCCTGGGAGCTCTTGCTGCTTTGGAAAAGACGGGACTTTAGATGAACTGGTCAAAAAGAAGCATTCTAGCCAGAAGATTTGATATTTAAAAGTATTTCCAACTCCAGTTTCTAATTTAAATTCAAAAGGAAAAAACCCTCAAAATGCTATAATTCAAAAAAAATCTGGTTTTATTCAAACACTGGTGTGATGAAAATCGAAAACTCTTTTGTGCTTGAAATCCTTACCCTAAAAACAAATGCTTTCTGTAACAACTATATTTTTAATAGCAAAAAACCTAGTTCTTTGATGGTGAACTTTTATTTTGGTCAATCTTTGGTTCTGTCTTTATTCTGACTCCTTCCAGGATGGGAGAAAACTGCAATGGTGAGAATGACAGCAAGTACAGGATAGGGGTGTGGAAGGCAAGGCAGGATAGCTGGGCTAGAGCTTGGCTCCCTTCAACCAGATACCTCCAGGGGAAGGCAGTGGAGGAGGAAGACGACTTTAATAATTAGTCTTGGGCTCTCTGGAGCATTTCCAGTTTGCAAATTACCACTGCTTTATTAGGCTCTAATTCAATCCGCTCCAGGACATTGCTTGCAAAAACCTTTTTGAAGAAGAGGTGTGGGAAGCGCCCTGGCATGGGGCTCATGCATGGCCCGTATGGCACACCCTGGATGGTGCCTGCCCTGGCTGGTTTCCACTCCCGCCTCGCCATCTTTTTCAAGAGAGCAAAATGTGACCCCAGGGTTGCTGGAGATCCCTGACTGCATTAAGTGCCCTTGTGGCATGATAAATCCCACTTCCATGACAAGATACATATTTGTTAGCGTGTGTGTCTATAGGATTAGGTTTGCTGGAAATCGGCATTTTTTGGGCAGCCCAGTCTGTGTTGTCTAGGTAAGGGGCGGGGGACCCTGCTCTGCGCTGGGAGAGGGAAGAGTGAAAGGACAGTGAAGCCTGAAGTGCCATCAGAGCTGCCCGTGCTCACAGCCCAGCCCAGCACCACCTCAGCAGCCCAGGGGGCCCCTCCCTGCTTCCTGTGGGATAACTTAAAAGCCTCCCAGGCTCCCTTGCCAAGACCCTATAAGTGGAATAGGGTTTTCCAGTGTTGTTGGTCTGGAATCGCATCCAGGGAGGTCTGGCTTGCACAGACACACATGCACACACAGCCTGCAGCCTTGTGCCAATGGGGTCCGCAGCACCCCAGCCTCCCAAAAACTGCCTCCTTCCTCTAGCAGCTGAAAAAGTAGTCCCTAACTAAGACATGGCAAGTTTAATTTTTGGGTGAGAGTCCATGAGATAGGCAAAGTTTGACTCAAAATCACCCATGAAATGTGTGTGGTTGGACATTGCCACCCCCAGAGATGCCTTTTTCCTGTAAGTGTGAACCCTTGGTTTAAAACTGGATAATTTTCATCAAAGGAGAGAAGAAACTGAGCAAGATCCTACAAGGAGACTAGTAAAAAGTGGAAGATTGAAAGTCTCCGCCCCTAAACCCTAAAAAAGGGTTAGCCTTGGCTCTTTCCCTCCATGTATGGCAGAGAGTTCTTGTGCCTTCTGAGTTCACTTCTGAGAATGAAACGCTCTGGCAAACAGGGTAAAAGGAGAGGGTGGAGAAGAGGGAATGAAGAGGATGAATGGGAGGGATCCAGCCCTGTTCTTATCTGATGGCTGCTGAGTGAAGCATGATGAATTCCCCAGCAACAGGTCTGTTTTGTCAGAAGGCCTCTTATCAGATGGCACAAGCCCAGTGGTCTGGCCATGGCCATTAATCACCCATCAGCAGCTCTCCTCCAAAGCAAAAAGTTTTCCCCCTCCTTTTCCCTGTTGGCCCCAAGCCCTGCTCCCATAAGCTGCAGGAAAAAATTTCCACCCAGCCAAAGCCCTCCAGCCCCAGATGAGCACAGAAGATAGCCCCATGATGGGGCTGGTGGAGACCCCAACACCCTTCAGATAAGAGAATGGAAGTGGGTGTGAGATGTGGGAAAGCAAACCACCCCAGTCCTAGGAGCCCTCTTCCCCTCTGCTCCTACCTGTGTTGAGTGCAGGGACATAGGGGCAGGGACATACCCCCAGCATCAGCTGGTGTCTATCCCTGAGCTGGAAGGAGTGGTGTGGGCCGGAACAGTGGTGTGATGGGGCACCCCAGACTTACTGATGGCCCCCCTTGTCTCATGTCTGCCACCACAGCCAAAGCTGCAGAGCCTGTGGCACTGCATCATTCACACCAATGGCTTTGGGGAGCAGGTTTGGTGGTCAGTTTGGCTCCCACACCAAACCAGGGGCCCTGGCACTCCCCTTGTCTGTGTTCCCTAATCCCCAGCCTGATGCTCTGTCGTCCCTGCACAGCAGCTGCTGGCTGCCTGGAGCTGCACAGGGCTCTCAGCTCGCTCCATTTTCTCACGGTGCTTGTGTGCAGCTGGTTGTGGGTGACAGGCTCTGTGAGTTCAGCTCTGGGAAGCCCTTTTTTATTTTATCACCTGTCTTTCCTTGTCTTTCCTGGGTTAGTTGGGACTCAGGAGTACAGATTCCCCCAGCCCCAGGGTGATGGGGGCACAGGAGCAGCCATGAGAAGCAACTTTAATGAAAAGCAATTTGTCAGAGCAAAGGGAGAAGATGCAAATACACGTGTCACCTTGTAATGCATGTGGGCATATCAGAGCCCCAACATCAGGGTGGCCCCAAAAAGTGGGAGGACGCCTCATGATCAAAGATGTCCCTCTGCCTGTGTGACAATCCCTTGCAGCACCTGGACTGTGCACAGCCCCCGATCCCATGGGGACACCAGTGGGTTGCAACCCTGCAGGGCTGCAAACTGCTCTGCTGGTGAGACTGTCCCCATGTGTCACCACGATGGCAGACTGGAGGGAAATGCTGGAAACCAGCTCAAGCATGGACACAGATCAAATCCAAGCAGGGTTAACCAGTATCTCTGAGGCATCCAAGAATGAGAGCAATGTTTGAAAGGCAGCAGATATGAGGGAGGCCAGGGGAAAGGGAAGAGGGGGATGCTCAGTCCCATATGGCCACAGGCATCTCAGCCAGACCAAGAGTGAGTGGAATCCAGCTTTTCTAAGCCGGAGGAGTCACTGATACACTGAGACATCTTCATGCAGCATTCAACTGCCCCTGTAAAACCTTTTGTAGGCTTGGAGTATGCAGAGGTGAAGTTGCATGCAGGAGGCAGATGGGGCTGTTCTTAGGGTCATGCTGCCTGGAAGCAGAGCAGGAGCACTCCTGTTCCAGTGCTCTGCAGGATGAAGCTGAAGTGAGGTGTCTGCCCCTGGCCCTGGCCACAGCGTGACTGCAGGCTGGAAAATTTCAGTCAGGAGGAGAAAGGAGAGGTCAGTGTCAGGAGCTGTTGGCGGCCGGTTGGTGTTCTCTTACCTCCCTCCACAGCCGCGCCAGGGCTGCCGGAGGAGCCGTCTGCGTGCTTCAGGTCTGGTGCCATCAGCATAACGGTGACATTTGTCCTTTGGTCACACTTCCCCCATGCCCAGATGGTGCAAAGTCCTTGCTGTCCCTGTGTCAGCTGAGGCATGGAACAGGGATGCCAACTCAGTGGCTGACACGGAAGCCAGACGTGGTGGGGCGCAGGCAGGGGGTTGCCATGTGTGGCTCCCACTTCAGGGAGCTGCGCACATTCACCCTCCCTGAGAGATTTTAAACTTTGCTGTTCTTTTCACAAAGGGGCCAAAGAAGGTTCTTCTGTGCCCTGACACTCATTTTTCTTTTCCCTCTTCTGTGCAACCTCACATGAGACTGCTGCAGCAGTGGGCCACTGTGGAATGGGATTTCTTATCACACTTAATGGGGGGATTACTGCCAGAAAATTCATCCTGGAAAAGCAACAGTCTTCCACTCAGGGTCTGACTGAAGGTGAGGTCCATCACTGCATGGTGGCAATCTGTTTGCTCAGCTCCTGGAGCGTCCTGGGTTGCGCTAGTGAGGCCAGCACAGGCCCCCACTGTGCCATGCCAACTTGATGTCACAGGAAGGAAAAACAGCCATGAATGAGAGCTCATGGCAGAGAGTAATGGAAAGCATTTGTCTCTTTTAATGCCTGGCCATAAAATGCCAGATAGATGTAAAAGTTGTAAATACATCACAGAGCAAATAATTACAGCATGGACCCAGCCGTGGGAAGATGAGCTAAGAACAGCCTGAGGATGGGACCTAAATGTGTTGCATTCAGGAGGGATGCAAACTCCCTTTGCTGGCAGGTGCTTATCTGCTGCCTCTGGCAGTTTGGGTGGGTGCTGCTGCTTGCAGGGGATCTCAACCCTGCCCTGTGCTTTGCTGAGTCTCACGGGTGAGATATCTGAGTGTGTGGCTGTGTTGAAGGACAGGGGGCAAGGGCAGACACATAACCAGCTGCCCTGACCATTGAGAGGCATCAGCCCCTAAGGTTTTAGGGGGAGTATGTCCTGATGGCAGGGAATTTCTGAACACATGGGAGGAACGGCCTCCTCTCAGCTGTACAGCAGAGCACAATGGATGCGGTTGTTCATGTACCTCCCAGTGAACACACATTGAAGGAGGAATGGGAAAAGTCCAGAAGATCCGCATCCTAGCCACCATGACACTGGCACAGCCATTTGGACAAGGACTCAGAAGGCTCAGCATCCCCTTGGTACCAAACTGATGGATGCAGCTTTCCCAAAGCAAGTGCCTGTGAGTGCTCAGAAGGAGCAGTCAGAGCAGGGTCCAGCACTGTCAGAGAGGCTGGGTACCCTGCCTTCAGTGCTAAGAAATTACCCTCCAAGTGCTTGCCACTGTGGTGGGATGCCAGAAATTTCCCATAAATATATATATAAACATATATATATACACACACACACACTCTCATACATCTATACATGGCTGTAACAGTTGAAGCAGACCCCAAACCTTTATAGAACATTCCTGAGAAACCTCTCACTTCTGCAGTGCCAAGACTTCAGAGCATGGTCTCAGAGCTCCAAAGGTACAACTCGAGGGTGAAACACAAGCCTAGCATGGAATTCCTGCAGGAGGGTTTCACAGAAGGGCAAGATGCAGAGGAGAAGGAGGGCTCGGAGGAACAGGTGCAGGCAGTCTTGCAATGCTTCCCTCTGTCTACAAATACACCAGTGGAAATAGTGAGAGGAGCAGAGAGCAATGATGCAATAAATCTTTTAAAAGAAACAATAAGAGCAAGACAGCTGGCATAAAAAGGAGCATGTTCCCCTGGCTACCAGTGGCTTTAGGAATTAAAAAAGTGGAGTGAGTGAGGGACAACATAGTGACAGGGTAAAAACAATGATCCCAGAGAAATTTAAATCCTGGGATCCTGAGAAAGATTCCTGGGAAAACTGGATGCTTTTCCAAAGAATTGGAGGAGAGTTAGTCTCTATCCAGAACACCATGCGAGGAAAAGAAATGCCAGAGATTGCAGTGCTTAAGCTAAATACTGAAGGAAGAACAGCAAAGAATATGTGAAATTTTGGGTGTACTGAAGTGGGATGGGAGAAGAAGGTACTGAATGAACAAATGTGGAGGAAAACCACTCATCTGAGATCATCTGTGTGCTTTACACATAGGTATTTCTTTCCAAAACACATGAGGGTTTATGCCTAACCTTCAGTCCCCAGCCCCTCAGCCAGAGAAGCACCACTCTGATACCCAGCTCCATCCTTGGCTCACTGGTGTCTTGGACTGAGTGTTCACTTCATAAAAATCTGTTTCCTTCTCTGTCCAACTGTGAATTTGTTACTATTTAATTTCTTTGCCTTACCCTCTTGGTCTGATATTGCCAGAGACTCTAACACAGGCTCCTGTGCCTCACCATGAGTCTCTCCTTCTCCTATTCACAGCCCCTTTCCAACATGAAATGAGAAGCAGCTTCCCCCCAGGCTGCCCCTGTGTATGCCTCCAGCTTGTTCTCTTGGCTACATTTCTGTTGAGGAACATGCTGGAATGCTAAAGCAGTGGTAATGAGTAACACACTTCTTCAATGGGACGATGCTTTCTGAATGCACTGTGCTTTACAGCTACCATAAATAATGTGATCAGTATTTGTAAACCATACTTTAAGGAATCTGTTCTTTTCCAGAGATTTCAAAAGTGTGTCATTTTCCAGATTGAGCAGTTTGCCAGTTCATCTATTTTTAGAAATTCTCACCCTACTGACGTGGTCAAGACAGTCGTTAAACAGAAAAGGGTAGCTGCATGCCTCGAAGGTATAAACAGCCAGACATGTGATGGGAAATGCTTCAGAGGTGAGCCCTGCAGACTCCTAGACATCAAAGTTGGTGGTTGGTGAAACTGCAGGGACAAATCAATGTGCGGGCTGGAGAAACAGGCACTGAAAAACATCTTCGAAGTTACTTTTCTTGGAGACCTGAAGAGTCCTTAAAATAGCCTCACGTCCCAGGAAATGAGACAGATCCTGTGGAAAACTGGCAGTGTGGCCTCAGCCAGAAACGCACTTCTTGGAAACCTTAATGTGTGTAAACATAAAAGTGGGAGGAAAAAGCAAAAAACAACACAAGCAAGCCAGGCTGTCTTTGAGGCTCCTCTGGGCTGTGTAGCTCTGCCAGCGCCACCAGCTCCCTTAGATGGCTTCTCTTGCATCCCCCCATCCTCATCCCTCAGCCAGGGCAGAGCCCTGAGAGCTGCCTAGGGAGCAGGCACAACCCTGCCCTGAGCAGGTACGAGCCCCACAATTGTGATAAGAGAAAACAGACCCAAAACTGAAGACCTCCCAGTATTTGCTATCTCCCATACTTGGTAATGTTATGGATACAGCTGATTGTGATCCTGCCCTTTACCCTGCCTCCAGTGCAGCACAGCACTATCTGGTCAAGCTGCTGGGACTTAGAAGTTTCTTGAGCCCTCTATTCCTAACTTGTTAAGTATAAATCAAAATTTTACATTTCAAAGATGTTAAGTCAATTTGATTTGATCAATTTCCTTCCTGTGTAAATGCTTTTTTTCTATTTAAAAGCTGTTGATTCTTTTGCTCAAAACACATGCATATATTTATTTGGTTACTAGATAACAAAAGTGGGTCATGCCTTGCTGCTGCAATCTTCTCATTTTGATTAAGATAATGGACTTCAAGTATTTCTCTATGTATTTAACTTCGAAGTTCTTGCCTTTATATTTCACTTTGCAGGCCCCAGCTTTATGTTCACTACACAGAACACCAGCTGCATGAAGGGGTGTTTCTCCCACTCCACAATGAGACCTTGTCCTTGTTTGAGATACACTGGCCAACCCCCATGGGAAGGGATTGTTCTATGCAATTTCAGGTCCCCTCTTGGCCACAGACAATGTCCTGTCTCCAGCTGCAACTCTTCTTAGGCATTCCCAAGAAAGATGACAAACTCCCTGGCTGCACAGAACCAGTGCCACTTTTGGAATGAAGGACTTCCCTGACTCTTGCATGTACTTAAATTATCTTTCAAACTTCTGTCTGCTGACCTGTGCCTCTTTTGCCTCTCATTGCAGGGCTTGCCTGGCCAGGCCCTTCCTTTGGCCTCTCCTTGTGTCCCCACATTCCTCTCCAGGTGCCGATTTCAGCACTGATCACCACATCCTTGCAGCTCTCCCATCCTCATTGCACCTTCTCCAGACTGCTTAGGCCTGAGCTGCGGCTTTGACCTAAGGTGACTCCCAAGTCTTCCTTCAAGCAATGACTTGCCCAGGCACCCCTGGCCTCCTGGGCTGGCCATGCATCTGTTGGGGACCTGTTAGGACTGGCTATGACCCTGCAGCCAGGTGTGACCCCATTCCTGGCTGCACAGGGTGAGGTGTACACCCTAGGGCAGCCCCTCTCCTTTTGCTTACACACATCTGGAAGACCAAGCAATGGTGCTCAGCACCTTGCAGGTGGGGACAACCCTGCACTGTGGACACTGGGCTTCTGTGGCAGCATCCTTCCACCCCAGGCATAGGCAGAGCTCACACAAGGGTTTGCAGCTCCCATTGCAGAAGTCACCCCAGCTCTGCTCTGAGCTGCCTGTCAGGACAGGAGGCAGCCACACACAAACATCTCCCTGTGTCCTGTCTCCCTCTCAAATCTGGCTTTTTCAAACCATGAGATTCCCATCAAACCTGGCCCTGCTCCAAGGTTCATGCAGGCAGTGGTGGGGTGGGAGGAGGAGGGAAGCGGAGAGCAATCCATAACCTTTGTAGCACTCTTGAGAGCAGCTGTCTGGCAAATGTCAAGGACTGTCTAGGGCTATTTTGGGCACTTTATTTTTATAAAGGATGCTTTTAGATGGGGGAAGGGTGCAAAGGATTTTTTTCATTGCCAGCACCTTAAAGAATAAAACCTTGGGGAGGAAAATTTAAGAACCCTCCTTGGTCATGTGGCTGATGCCACATCCCATTGAAGCATCCCTGGAGGCTCTTGGGCAGGACATTGGAGAAGGGTTTTGGTTTCTATTGTGATTGGAGACCTCCTGGAGGAGCTCAAACCCCTTGAGATCCAGGGTGAGGTATGTGGCTCATGCTGTGGACATGCAGGTGCCATCACTGCAATGGGGACCAGCAGCTGATGCCACCCAGCTCCCCAGAAGGAGCCTGGGGTGTGAAACCACTGGCTTCTGAATATTCCTCCTAAGGAGTCTCATAAATATTGTCTTAATTCTGGATGTTTTCCTCTACTGTCCCATTGAACCCTCGAAGCCCTCAAGAGCCCTCAGACTCCTTCACTTTCAGCAGAGCCAAGACCCAGAGCCAAGATATTATACAAGGAAGAGCAGAGCATCTAAAAGATCCTTGTTTGAAAGATGTATGGAGCACAACTGGAACATCCAAAAGAAAAGAGAAAATTCCTATTGACAAGGAGAGATGTTCTTCCAAGAGTGGAAACAGTTGCAGAAAGTCTGTGTTTGTCTTTCTCCAGTGATCCCTGACAAAAAAGTAGTTCTCATTTGTAATAATTGGAAGCTTCAGTACCTCCACACTATGCCTCTTTATCAGAGACAAAAGTAGCATGGAAGTAGGAGAAACAACCCCTCAGTATTTTTTACTATAAAATGTTATGTGGTGTGTTTAGTGTTTTCAGACTGGATGATCCATTTTTTGATTAACTGGGATCAAACTCCCTGCAAGGATCTCAGAGCCATCAGTGGCTGGGAAGATGTTCTCTTAGTAGCCCAAGACCAGAAATCACAGTACCCATCTGAGGGAAAAAGAAGGAATGGGGAGTTACAAACCACTTCCCATCCCAGAAAAATGCTGGCATGAATAATCTGAAGCAGTTTTGTGAGCATCTGGAAGTTAACGCAGAGATGAGTAATACCTGATATAGCTTTGTCAAGAATGAGACATGTCAGGCCAATTTAATTTCCTTCAGCAGCGGGGTACAAGGAGCCCACAGATGGCGAAGCAGCGGTGGCTGTGGGATGGGGATGCTGTGCCTGCCCTGCTGTAGGACAGGGAGCTGGGCCAGGCAGGGTGCTCAGGATGGGTGCAGAGGGAGCGAGGGGACAGTTCTGAGAAAGCAGCTCTCAAAGGCTCACTGTGGGGCTGGAAAGTCGCTATTGAGCACTCCCATTAACAGCCAGCATGGAGAAACAGAGAGACTATTTATTAAATTTGCATGCCACGAAAGGCCATGGCTGCAGACAGAAAAAGGATTGTGGCAAACTGGAGAAATGGGATGAAAAGCTGGGAGGAGGCTGAGGAGGAGGGGAGTGTGCAGTGGCACGCTCCTGGAAGAAGGGGGCAGGGGAAGATGTTCCCGGGGCTGCTGCTGCCTGCTGCCACCTCTGCTGCAGCCTGGAGCTCTGGAGGCAGCCCCAAGAGGTGCTGCTGACCCTGCAAATGAAGACAGGAAAGGTTCCCGTGCAGCCCTACGGAGCCTGTGCGAACACAGGTGACAGTCACCTGTGGGCACCCACCACATCTGGGCAGTAGTGGACTGGACCAGCTCTGGCACACATGACTTGCTCTGCAATTTATATACCTTTAACTCATAGCACTCTGGTCTGAGCCATTTCTGTACAGAACTGAATCAAATTAACAGGAGAAGTTATCAGCACCAGCTGGGTGATCTCCCTTACTGATAGTAGTGCAGGCAGGGTAAAAACCAGCAGCAACTCAAACCCTCCTGCACTGGTCCCAGGAAGCTTGTCCCACTGCAGGAAGGGAAGGCCTGCCTGGGAACAAAACTCTGCTACCCAGCTGCAGCCAGCTGCCAATGCTGGGATAAGGTATGGCTTAAAGTGAGCTACTGAAGGCCAGAGAAAAGAATGAACCACAAGCAAATGCACCTCCCTGCAGCCCCTGCCTGCAATAGGAAGATGATGCTGAAGGGAGGATGAGACTGCAGGAAAGCTGGGCACCCCAGGGCTGAGAACGAGTGGAGCTGTGGGGCAGCTGCTAGCCTGGGCAGGGATGTCTTTCATCTGCCGCAGCGCCAAACAGAAAAGGAAAAGAGTTAACTTCTGTCTTTGTCAGCCTGTGGAGCCAGAGTGGAAACAACCCTCCAGATCCTGTTTTTCCATGCTCTCAGAAGAAGGCAAACCTTTTTAAACAAAACCCAAGCTTTTTAGCAAAGGAAAAACAGAAAGAAAAAATAAAGCTGGTCCAAACTGTTAATTTGTGTCAAACCCCAGCAATTCAACAGCAGAGAAACCCTGGTGGGAAGGCACTGAGATCTGCGGACAGTTCAGCTCCCTGGTGGGATGTGAACCCCTTCTTGCAACCCAGAGAGGATGCGACATCCCAAAACTGTCCTCCCCCAGTCTGGGAGCAGGAGCCAGCCACATCCTGAGCTGCTGTGATCCCACGAGGGCTTGTGCTGAGTGCTGGGGACAGGACCCCAGCTCGGCAACAGGCCGGGGTCAATGGGGGAGGCTGAGGCGAGGCAGGAATTTGCTGGCGGGTGCTGGCTGCCTGGCTGGTCCCCCAGTGCAAGGCTATGTGGTTTCCCTGTGCAGGGAAATAAAAGGAAGGCTTTGAAAGTTGGCGTGTGACTGGGCGTCCCCCCAGGGAGCGGGGCGGCAGTGAGCGCGTGCATCTGTGAGCGGCCCTGGCTGGCCGCCACGCTCCTTCCGTTTATTTACGGGGCTTTATCAGGGGCTGCGGGCTGCGATAAAGCTTATGAAAATAAAAGGCATCTCTAGCAGGCTGAGCCGAGAGCAGGCCCTGCCATTTCTTTCCCACACTGATTAGGATCTGGGCAGGCTTCGGCACTCCAGATCTCCGATGAAAGCAGCAGGACCGGCAGCACTTCCCTTCCTGGTCCCCGCTCAGGGCCAGAGGCAGCGAGAGGTCAGCGCGCTGCAGGCTGCATCTCACACAGCACGGGCTGCAGGCACCGCACCTCATACGGGGCACCATGCTGGGCACTGCAGCACCACGCCCAGACACACCGTGCCAGGACACACCATGCTGGGCACTGCAGCACAATGCCTGGACACACTGAGCTGGGACACATCACACCGGGACACACTGCGCCAGGATAGACAGCACCAGGCACTGTGGCATCGCACCTGGACACACTGTGCCAGGACACACTGTGCTGGGCACTGTGGGCAGGACACTCCACACCAGGCCACATTACACTGGGCACTGTGGGCACTCTGCACAGAGCACCCCACACTGGGCACTGCAGCACCCACCATGCACTGTGCATGGTGCTGTGCTAGCCAGGCACTGCGCTCTGTGCACCACATCATGCACCCCGGCCACTGTGCACTTCATGCTGGGCACCACCCCAATTCCTTGTGCTCCCACGCTCGTCTTGGAACTTGGGGAAAATCCCTTTGAAGGAGCCCATGCATGTGGGGCAGCACCAGGGTAAGGAGTCTGGCTGGGATGCAGCTGTGGCAGGACCAGGCCTGTCCCCTGCACAGGCAGCTGTCCTCATCCCCAGGGTGTTGGCCAGGGTAATGGCCCCTTTCCGCCAATTGTTTGATGGCGGCCAGGCCGTGGCTTCCTCCTGGTCACGAGCCTGACTCTCATGCTGGTGCGAGTGCTAGGGCTGACGCCTCAATCCCTGCGGGGCACGGGCACTTCCAGGGCAGCCAGGCTCCATGGAACAGAGCCTTCTGCAAGCAATACCTCCAGAATTCACCAGGCTGCACTGCGAGGCAGTCTGGGCAGAAACACTCAGGCACATGAGGAACAAAACACAGCGAGCTTTGCCGGCTGGAAAACAGGAGTCTGATCTGACTGCTGTTGGGGTTAGGAGGAATTTGGGCAATGGGAGTAATGGAAGGTTCCATCCCCCAAGTGCTGCTGGGTTTGGAAATGTTCAGTTAAGTGTGGGTTTTGTGGGGGATGGTTTTATTGCCCCTTTTCACCTCCAGCACACTCTGGAAGAGGTGCTGGGAACCGAAACACTTAAAAGCAGCTCATGATGAAACCTCAAACCACACAAATCGTGCCTGGTCTGGGGTTTTCTTACAAGCTCAGAGTGCCATCTGGGTCCTCAAAGGAGCTGTGAATCTCTGAATAAGGCTGGCTTGAAGCTCGTGGTTTTAAGAGAAATGCAGCTCCTCCTCCCTGCCACCTTTTCCCCTTACAGACCGTTTCCCTGCCTGGAAAAATCAAGTGGATGCTCACAGCCAAACCTCTCTTCGGGTGGCACAGGATCCTTCCATGGACCCTCCTGGTGACCTGCTTCCCCCTCACTGCCACCCCCTGCAAACCAAACAGTGGGGAGGGCTCTTTCCTTTCTCACAGTAAGTGTCAAGATTTATGGGGCACTGGCACAAGATCAAAAACAAATTCAGTCATTTACAGTAAAATCAAAGCAGGCAGAACAATGAATATGAAGTGAGTTTAAAACACCTTGTCACAGGAACAAATTGTGCAGTTGACATCAAAATAATGGAATTTATGTCCCTGTTGGTTAAAGCCAAATTATTTGCAGTGGCATTTGTCTAAGCATGAGCTCTAGGAGAGGTGCTTGATGCTACTGCTGAGATATTTTGGGCTCAGGCAGCAGCCTTACACAGTGTGAGCAGTGGGGGAGGGCTGCCCACAGAGCCAGGGCTCAGGATCCAGCCCCTGCCAACCATCTCCCATCCTCTGAGGTGGGATGATGTGGGGAATCCCCTACACCTTCCAGGGTGGGTGATGTGCTGCCTGTGTGGTCTGCACAGGACTTCCCCTGGCTGTAAAGTATGGATGTGTTTCTGTCCCTGGCACCTGCCCAGGAGATGCTGCTTCCTCTGTAATAAATTCAACGAGCCCCATAGCCCCAGAGCCACCTATCAGGTATGACAGGGCCCACAAGCTCTATGATCCTCACCTGAGGTGGCCACCAGTCTGAGTGGCATTGCCAGCTCCTTGTGTGGCAGCCAGACTTTCCTCCCACCCCTCAACTCCTTTGTCTTCCCAGCACATTGGGGCAGCATGTCCTTTTTCCTTGCCTGCTGAACCCTGGCTGTGCTCATGCATCTCACATTTGCCAGACACTGCTATGTCCCAACATATGACAGGGCTCTGAAAATCCACCTACTCCTTCCACCTTGCCCCAGGCACAGAAATAACCCCATTGCCACCCCCAGGGCATGAACTGGGTTGCCTGATGCTTCCCAAGGGACAGTCCCTCCCTGTCCCCTGCCTATGGCCCTGTGCCAGGCTGGCAGCCCCTCCAGTGAGACCAACCACTCCCAGGAAGGCAGGTGACACATCCCACTCCAGCAGCTCTCCTTGCGTGCAGTGTGGCTGGGCTTGTTTGGAAAATCTGTTATGAAGCACTTCATTGCTATGGAGACTTACTTTATGGACAAATAAATATTTGTCTGTTTTTTCTCTTGCCTTAAAAGTCTGTCTCTTCTCCTCCCTCTCCACATCTTTTTGGCTCTTTGTATGGGTTTTATATTGCAGGGTCTCTCTGCTCCTTTGGTCTTTCTCATTCTCCTCTCCTGCCCATGCAGCACATCTCTGCACATCCTTCATCACCTGTCAGCCTCTTCCTCCTCCTCAGCCTACAGCTCAGTGTCATGGAACCCCTCCAGCATGAGAGAGAAGGAGACACCGTCCCATCTCCATTTTTAAGCATTTATGCTTTTGGCATAAGAAACAAAATTATTTTATCCTCTTAATTCTTGATATTTGCATCCCAGCAGCAACAGTGCAGCTGTTTTCAGCTTTCCCGGCCCCAGCACTGTCTCCTTGGTTGGGCTCCATTTGCCACTTCTGAGGTTTCCATCAGGATGGTCGGTCCCATCACAGTTGCTCTTCATTGTGGCCCCCATGTGTCTCTTGGGATTTTTGGGGGCATTTCAGGAGATTTGGGTGAAGATTTTGCTGGCACAAAGCAAAATCTTCACCCAAATATCCTGAAATACCCCAAAAAGCCATTAAAAATAGCAACTGGCAAAGCAACACCACCAATTAACTGAGCAGAGGAAAGGAAGGCAAGACACAAATGAACCTCCTTCATTAATAAATCCTAGCAGCTGTGGAAAGTTTGAGGCAAGTGAGAGCACCCAGACAGAAAATTAAAAAGCTAATAAAGTCCTCGGCGTGGGGGCACTGGCATCAGGTCAGCTTTACTTCTGTAGGCACCTCGTAAAGAGACATTCCAGGACACTAACTCATAAGGGAAAGCTGCAGGGTTCAAGGAGAACAGTGGAAAGCTAACCATGGTAACTCAAGTATACTGGAAAGGCAGCAGAAAACCAGCACAGAGTTGGGTTTTTTCTTTTTCTCGTCTTTTTTTCTCTCTCTGTTGGTTTTTGGGTGAGCAGATCCTGCAGTTTGGAGAGTCTTGGGCATGGTGGGGCAGCCAAGCAGAGACCAAGTGAAGAGCCCTCTCTGTGGGATTGTTGGAGATGGGAACCCAGAGCAAAAGCTGTTTACAAGACAGGAGCAGAAGCTGCTTACTGCCCTCTCCCCCATGCTGCCTGTCCCAGCTGCACCACTCCTGCCTGTCTGGGATGTACAATAGCCTGAGACCACACACTAAAATTCACAATATGCTTCATTGTTAACTGTAAATCTAAATGGGGATGCTTTGCTGTTATGGGGGTAAAAGCTGAAAATTATTCCTTAATATTTTGTATTTCTTTTTGTGTCCCCAGGCTGGTGCTGCAGCTCTTACCCCTGGAGTGTATTCCCTAGCCTCCCACTGCCTCCCCTCAGCATGGTGAAGGAAACATGGAGCCTGGGGCAGAGGGAGCTGCCCAACTGCAGCACTTCTGTGTGGAACCAGGCATGCTCACAGCTGGGCAGGGAATGCACATGTATCCCCTACAAGGGAATTGTGTGCCATGCCTTTGGGGGCCCGGCACCATGCCCAGCAGCATGCTGGCCTCTCTTCTCTTTTCTAGCCTTCCAGGTGGAAAGAGCAAGAGAAGAAAGTAGTCTTGCCTGCCCTGGGAGATCGTGCTCACAGTGAAATCCGTGCCTGCAAGTGCCAGTCACACCTCTTTAAAACAGGCAAATGCATCTATCTCAAAAGCAGCTTTCCAGGAGTGAGAAGGGGTGGGCTGAAGGGAGGACGCCTGGATGCATGTTTGTCCCATGGCCAGGCAGCATGCCCCAGGAGTGAGCAGCCAGGCCAGGGTGAGATCCAGGCTCAGTAAGCTGCTGGCCAGGAGAGCCTCTTACAGGACTCCGGCTGCTGCATTAAAACCTCCTGCCAAGTGCTGGGGGAGGCGTCGTTCCTGGGCCATGGCTGTCCATCAGGCACCTGGACCAGGATGTGCAGCTCTTGGCCAGGCTCCAGGGGAGGCACACCATGGGAGCACAGGGATGGTTATTGCAGAGGAATGTGAGGTGGCTTCCTGGTCCATGTCTGGTAGCCAGAAGAAACCAGGAGTCCCAGTCCCACACCCTCACCCTGCTGCAGTTCACCAGGCCTGGCTCTGGTGCTGTGCCTCTGATTTGTCTTTTGGTAAATTCACCTTGTTGTTTGCATTGCCACATCACCTGTGAGCCCAGGATCCCAAGGTGCGAGTGCTGGCCAGGCAGCCCTGCCCTGCCTGCCCTGCCCTGCCTGCCTGGGAACACAGCACTCTACCTGAGGCAGGCAAGGCCACTCAAGGGGTCCCTCTGGGCTCCCAGGGCAATGTGCCAAGTCCTGCTGCCCACACAGCTTGCTGAAGGAGCCCCTCAATTTGCCTGCCTGTGAGAAGAGATGTGTGAGTGTGGGAGCAGCTGCATTCAATATTTCAGCAGAAAAATGTGAATTTCCCTGTCTTGCCAGAGCCCAGCCTGGAGGGCACTTTCACAGCCAAGCTATAAACCTTGCAACCAGGGGTTTCTAATGGAAACATTGACATAACCTGTAGCCGACAGAGCAACAGCTCTGCTCACGTTAAGCCTGTATTTTCATCCCTAATCCCCCCAGCTCCTGGCCTGTCTCAGAAATGGAACCCATGCAGCTGGCTGAGCATCCCCAGGGATCCAGTGGATGGCTGGGCTGGGGGTGGTCACATGGATTTGGCTGCTTCCCACCATGCCAGCCCCCAACCTGCTGCACTGCAGGCGAGGGGCCGATGGCTGGGGAGCCCGTGTGCTGCAGCATGATAGCCCTCTGCCACCAAAAAGGCAAAAGAAAAAGGCAGAGTGGTTCAGTTGGTTGTAAAAATTAATGAGTTCAGATACAGACTTGCTTTATTCCGGTCCAGCTGCGTAACCACGGCGATTGTGTCCGGCACACTAGACAGTTACATCAGCTCCACACCCCTGTACAATAAGACTCTGTTTGATCTCAGAAACAAGATCAGACTCCTGGGCTTTGCACATCCTGCTTCCTACATATGTAAAATCATTTTATTACCAGCCAGGAGAGTTCATCTAAGCCACTCTTGCTGTGCAGCTGATGTGGAAAGAACATGCCCCTGTCTGCACTTCTTTTACCAGATGGAGATCTATGGAGAGATTGAAGAGCAGCTACTCCTCCAAGCTGGTTTTGTTTTGTTTTGTTTTTTAAATTCCTTATCTTAGATTGGAAACTGTGTGGCAGAACCTGAGTGTCCTCATGTGTTTGTGCAGTCCCATCACAGTGGGAGGTGTGCATGGCTCAGCTGTCCTGAATATAAGTGGTAAATAAGCAGCCATGTGTTTTTGCTTGGCTTTACCCCCTTTTTGTACTATTTACCCGGGAGAGGAAGTTCTTATAAGAAGTCTGTTCTGCCCTTCAAACATCTGCTCAAATCCCCTCTGTTTGTCAGGTCCATTAGACACTGGGGAGCTGTCAGACATTTAGCATCCTCTCTGTGCTCAAACATTTACCCTGACTCACATAAAAACCCCAATGTCACCAAGGCAGTCATGAACGTGCCCAAGCTGCTACAGGCTCAGCCTGACCAGCCACAGCACCATGACCCTCTTTTGCTGATCGCAGATCGCTCAGCAGAGTTACAGTCACCAGTTCCCCTCTAACCGTGGCTATTCCAGTTAAATGGTCCCACTGGCGCTGTTCTGCCACTGGCCTCACGTATCTTGACAGCTGAGCTGCAACACATGGATGCTGGCTGCTGTACTGCTGGCACAGCACTGATGTGTAGGGACTGCTGGGTTTTGGGATGTGTCTGCAGAGCTGGTGCACATCACTGCATTCCAGGATGCCTCTGCAGCATTGGTGCACGGGGAATGCTGCAGGGCTCACCCAAATGAGAGCACATTCCCAAAGAAAATGCACTTTTCAGCCCAGTCGTCCTCTGCTGCTGATGTCTGCAGGCTGTGTGGCCAGAGTGCAGTGACTCACTGCACACAGGTCATCCAGCAGCTGCTGGCTGGTAACTCTTATTTACTGCTCAGCTGTGGTTGGATTTAACCCAGCAGCACAGGGGAAGGGAGGGGAAATCCCCCCCTTCCCATCCCAGCCCTGCAAAGTCAGCCAGTCTAACTGGAGCAGCTACTCTTTAGTGCATATAGTTTAAGGCTTTGCCTCAAGTTTCTAGCTCAGCTCTTCTGGCTTTGTTAAACTTCCAGTCCAAAGACTTCCGGGTGCTTACAGCTTTGGATAAAGCTCTTGGAGACAACCCAGGTCACACACCCAGGTAGTCCAGCAAGTCTAACACCAGGACATGTCTGTTCTGCCGCAGCAATGAAAATTGCTGCCAGTCCATACCCACCATCCTGTTTGGAAAGGAGAAACTGGTGGCCCAGAGCCCAGTGTAGGAGCTACCAGCAAAGGCACAGGCATCCCCATCATAAAGCCCTCGTACGCCTCAGCAGCACTGACTGGCCTGAATCAGGCATGACAAAAGATGAAACTTTTTTGCTGAAAGCCATTGCTAGCACATGTGCCAGACCAGATTAAAGTTCATCTTCCCTGTACCTGTCCCCTGAAGGCCTTTACTGATCAAGTCATTCACTTGGGGCACAGCCACCATTCTGATTCACATGTGATGGCATCCCATGCCTCCCATCTTTGCCTCCTGGGCCCATGAGTCAAATGAGGATCTCATCCTCTCATCCATCTCCTCTCCTTTCCCTCCAAGATTTGGTTTGGAGAAACTGAGGCTCACTTGTACAGTGAGAGCCACTTGATGGAGAGGAGGATGTAGGAAGCTCTGGCCATCAGGGTGGACCAGCACTGTCCCAGCTGTTTTCATGCTCTTAAGTGTGTATTTATCCCATTGCCATCAGGATAATTGCCAAAGGTTTTGCATGTAGCAATGACATCCTCCTCTCTGGGGTGTTCCCCAGCTCTTCCAGAAGCATTCCACACAATTTTTTGGCTGTGTCTTGTCTCTCCCCATCCTCTATAGACTCTGTTCTTTGTAAGCATATTTTGACCTCAGCTCAGGACCATGTGTGTGTGTTTTCGCAAGCAAAGTAAACCAAAAAACCCCAACTTCCTCTCCAGCCATTCCATGGCAATGCTGGAGCACCTGCCATTGCCAGTGGCTTTTCCTGTTGTTCGTTTGTAATTACCTTGGGATGCCATTCCTCACATTGCTCTGACAACTGGGATTTAAGGCCCTGCAAAGAACAGAGCTGCCTGATCTCCAAAGCCTCCCAAGTTTACAGCCAGCATCGTTCTCATCAATCATCTTCTGTCAGATGGGGAATTTGAGCAACCCCAATCTAAATCAGAATATGGAAGGGAGGCCTTCCCCAAACCACCCTCCCCTGTTTGACAGCTCAGCTCGAATAAACAAAACCTGAAAGGGCCAATGCAGCTTAAAAGGAAACTGTAAACGATCCCATCTGTGAGCCTTGGCAATATCTCTTCCAGAAGGGGGATGTGGGGGAGAGAAAACAAGCTGAAGAGTCTTTTTTTTTCTCTCAGAAGGAAATACAATTGTGTTCAAACATTGCTACTGCTCCAAATATCATTCCAGAGCCCAGACCCAGGCTCGTCCTCAGACAGGTCTCTTAGCCAGAATGGTGGCAGGAGCCTTTGGGAGAGGTTGTCATTTGCAGAAATAATTACAGTAAATGCATGGTGAACACAGGTAAACTGAGCTTGGGGTCGAAGGTGTGGATCAGGGAGTAAAAGCACATTATATGTGTAAAAGTCATGTTCCATAGTGATAAATGTGTTTTGTAAGCCAGTAAAATAACATCCCTGCTCACACTGGAGCATCCCAGTTTGGTGTGTTCCTGTCTGTCCATGACTCACAGGCACTGGTCACTGGGTGCTCAGCTGGTCTTGGTGCTCCCTGCTCAGTGTCAGCTGGACAGGGACCTTGGAAAAAGCTGGTCCTGAGGTGGCAACCAGGAAGAGCAGCACCTGTGCTCAGGCAGCAGCCTGAAAAGCTTGTCTGTGCCCAAGTTCAGAAGTCAAGACAGTCCAGGACCATCCGGACATTTATCAACCCCTCCTCATTCTTGAAACTTGCCCAGTTTTCCAGTTTTCTGTTTTTCAGGGCTACAGAATGGCCTGTTAGCTGTCCCTCACCTCCTTAAGCTTTCTGAGGCAGCCTCTCTGCCTTCTGGCCCCAAACTCGGAGGTTGGGCTAAGCACTTGATAAGGGACATTACAACTGTATTGGCAGCCTCGGTGCATGACAAAAGCACTGGCATCACAAAGCAGCTTTATCTCACCAGGTTCCCAGCTCTGTTCCTCAGTCTCAAAGGCTGGGATTATAAGTAAAGGCACTTTGCATCTTCAAAGAGCAGGAGCAGTTTCAGCATGAGCCCAGGATGCCCCGGAGACCCCAGCAATCCAGCCCCGAGGGAGTCTGAAATGCAGGTCGGCTGTGGAGCGGGAGCCATGTCTGCCAAAGGCAGCTGCGCAGAGCCGGGAGAGGCACTCAGGAAACGTTCTGTGCATCACCGACAACCACAACTAACTCCTACCTGGTTAGTCAGAGAAACAGCTCACCAGAGACAGATGCAGAAGGCAAAATATTCCAATGCTTTTGATTAACTATTGGCTTTTAAACACGAGTTAATGGTTAATTGAGAATTCAACTTTCAAGCATGCCAGTGAGAGTGAGGAATGAATGTTTAAGACAATGTTAATTGCACTGGAGATGAGTTGAGGCAGGGAGAGGAGACCAGCAGGTGATGAAGGGCTCAGGGAGAACTTTCTGGTTCTCGGGAGGATTTGGCTCCAGCAAAATGATACTGCTGTGACTAAACACCAAGGAGGTCCTGGGACACTGTCACGGAAAGAGCTTATCACCGTCGGGTGCTCACACTGCAAAAGTGCCCTGTAATGTTGGCAAGTGCTAAGAGAGTCATAAAAATTGATTGAAGGCCAAAATGAGCTTTCTAGAGTTTGCAGAGCTCAACTAATTTTGCACAGAAAAATGAGCAGGTGGTTAAACTTGTAAAGTGATAATAGGAAGAAGAAATAGAAGAATATGAAATGTAGTAGGGAATGTTATAACAAGGCTCAAAACCAGGAAAGGGAATCAGGGCACGTTTAACAGGAAATCAGACATTGATCTTTTAGGGATAGGGGCAGGATCTGCTGTAACAAGCCAGGAAAAGGAGAGACACATGCTCAGTCCAAGGAGAGATGATTTTCTAGCTCTTCCTGGGGTCAACTTAGGCATTTCTGGGGAAAATGTGATGCCTGTGAAATAGAGACCTTCCATCCTGAACAAGTCCTACCAGCTCCTGCAGCTGTAAGCAACACATGCTCGTAGACCCACCGAGAAAATGAGGGAAGTGACATCAAGGAGCAGAGTGGGTGGGTGATAGGTACTGATCCGGAGACCCCGGAAGCAGATGAGGATGAAGTAAACGAGCACGAGGGTTAAAACTGCAGTGGGCATGTGACCCTGTAGAGGGCAGGCAGTTCACTTGGTGCCCGGCTCTTCCCTTCCACCCCTCTGGAAATGCCACCCCTTCAGCTCACCAGGCACTCACGTGGCCCTCGCTTGCCCTGGGATGTGTGGCCTGGCTGTGAAGCAGAGGAGGGATGCCACTTCTGCAGTTCTGCCTCTGCTCATTAGCTAATATGCATTAAATTTCTTTTATCTTCACACTCATTTTCTAAGGATAATAATCCCTTTTTGTGTGCACCCACTTTAACTATTCCCAAACTGAGCTGTAATTGCTGATAGTAATTAAATTAATGCATATTTATAGCCATGTAGAGTTATAGAAGGTCTCCCGTAGTTTTATTTGAGGCATTTTCTTTAACCTGCTATAAAATCATCAACAAGTTGTTCAGTGTTAATTGCCTCCAATGCCGCTCTCATCCCCTTGCCTCCAGACAAGGCAGGGCAGCAGATGGCTTCCCTGGACAGCCACTTTCTCCCTGTTCCCACCCTGGCTCTACTGCAAGGCAGAAGAGACCCCCACCTGTCTTTTCTACCAGATTTGATCCAGTTTTGGCAAATTCATCTCTATGGACAACTTTCCAAGCCATTTGCAAAAAGCGCCTTGCAAGAGCCCATGTCCACGCGTGCCATGAGAATTGAGGAGTGGGCCCCTGGGAGAGGAGGGATCCAGCAGGACGGAGCCTCTGCCCCTGCCCGCAGCTCTGCAGAGCTCCGTGGCAGCAACACCCCCATGCCAGATTTTCTCCTGCTTGCATTTGAACTTTTGTGCTTGCCAGGAGCCCCAAACCACTCGGCAAATAGTGTGCATGGTGAGAGATCACCTCGTGTAATCCCTGGGTGAATCCCCCCATTATACAGTTGGCTAATTAACTCTGGGTACAGGGTCAGGATGAGCTATCAGCTCCAGGAATGTCCTCCCCTAAGGGAAGAAAATATCACTGCAAGAGCAGTGAGCCCCTTTCTATGGCAGTGAATCCTGATAAAGAGCTTCACTCCATTCTCCTGCTGTTGGCTCCAGCTTAGCGTTTTTAAAGCTGATTCTCCCTGTGCTAATCTGGAGGGTCCATTCAGCCCAAAGCTCAACATCTGAGTCTATTTGCGAAGTGTGCAGCTGTGTCAATTTGCAAAGACAAAGGAAAGCTCCTCTGTCAACAGGTCGGGGAGCTCAGGTAGCATGAGCGAATTGAGGGCAAGAAGTCAAAGTGGTTTCACAAACCATCAGACTATGTTTAAATCCCATCCAGCCTGAGAGGCCAGGGCAGTGCAAGGGATAAAGGGAGCACAGAGGAGTGGACTGAAGGACCAGGGCTACAAGGCCACCAATTAGTGCTATTAAAGAAAGATAAT
The DNA here is from genome assembly GCA_013397935.1 of Dasyornis broadbenti. Lineage (NCBI taxonomy): Eukaryota > Metazoa > Chordata > Aves > Passeriformes > Dasyornithidae > Dasyornis > Dasyornis broadbenti. The sequence goes on from VZRN01003942.1 coordinate 1,216,798, forward strand.
TAGATCTGCTCCATGGAAACCCCAGAGGGGGCAGAATGCAATTTCCATTTGGGCTTATTTTAATAAAGGTTAGAAATGCCAGGAAGTGCCAAAATTGCAGTGCTGGCAATATCAGCAGGGCCCTCAGTGTAGGGTACAGGAGTTACAGGGAAGCAGGAGAAGATCACAGCCCTCCTAGGACACAGGCGACTGTCTGTTCAGTATTTGTACCCAAGGGATAGAAGTTGAAAATTTTGGAAGTGAACAATTCCAGATAAAGAAATTCAATCTCTTTTAGACACTTGCTTCTCTGGCGACTTTTCTTTGTAGGAACTACTCTGCATAGGGGTAGAAGCCATGGAGATGCTTAGTGGTGATGTGCCCTGAGCTGAGAGCAGGGCTGGGAGCAGTCATTCCCAGGGTGCTCAGGATGGAGTTGTGAGGAAGGCAGGAGGCATCCTGGTGTCCTCTTGAGAGAGCACGAAGAAAGTAAATCCTGGGGAGAAAATAGGACTTTTTACTTGGACCCTTAATCTCAGTGTCATCAGGTCAGGGAAATTCTTATCCCTAGTTCACACAGGAGAGAGTGTTGGGAAGTCAAGTCTAAGATTTCTGAAGTCAGTCTGTGGTTTAGGATGTGGTTTAGCCCACCCTGGACACTCCTTAGCCATTGGCAATTGAGGACCATGGCACGGCAGAGCTCCTTGGGCTGGAGGCAGGGACCAGCCAGGGTTTGAAAGGAGTACAGGAATATCTGTGGGACTTGTAACCTTCAGAGAGTTAATGATAAAAGGGAGTAAGGAGTCTTCACACAGTCAGTGTAGAAGAAGGTCCTAAGTCTCCTCATTTGTAATAATCTAAAATACTTTCCCACAGGAATTCAGAGAACTACAAAATAAGTTGTTTGAGCAAATAGTTTTTGCCACTGAAATCTTCCCCATCAGAAAAACTTCCACTGGAAATAAAGGCAGTTTCAGTCTTTCTTTGGATTTTTAAGACAAAAAGTAGGACTCTGGTTCAGAAGGATTTTGTTGAAACTATAACTTTGCCTTCAGGTTGACATTACACATGGGAAAGAGGAATTTCAAAGATGAACAGCTGGAAGGCTGAAACAGCCAATGATGGTTGATTTTGGTAACAGTCATGTGCTGCTCTCACCCCCAGCACCTGGCCCTCCCTGTGCCTGTGGAGCAAGTTTAACTTCAACAAGTCCCATTGGGAGGAGATTTAGATATTGTCAATTAGGTAAATATTCACAGATGTGCAATAATAAACACCATTAAGTAGCATTAGTGGATGGACTTAGCAAAATATACATCACATATAGGTGTATCTCCAGAGAGCAGGGGAAACAAGTGAACTCTCATGTTATTTCATGACACAAGGTCCAGTGATATTCTGCCCACCTGCTTCTTCTTTCTAACACAAATTGCCAGGGCACATATATAGAGATGTATAAAATTTGACTAGATACTACATTTTCTTCTTACGGGTAAGCATATTTATTTTGATAATGTCTGGCAATGTAAAGCCTGTAACATTAATAAACACTGTCATCCCTTTCAAATATATTTCATACTTACTGAATTTTTTTCTTTGAGATAATAAATCACATGAATGAACCTTATTAATCATTTAAATAGACCCTTAAAACACTGTTGAAAAGATTTTCCAACTCAAACACCTTTTAAGACGCAATGACATCATGTCTGTCGGGACATTGTTATGCAGTGAAGATTGTGAGACATTTTCCCTCCATAAAGTTGCGGTAATGAAGTTTGTTACTGCAGACATTTAAATTCATGTTTTCTTCTATTACCTTCTTCCTTTCTCTGGCACTAACCATTGCTAGGGTGAAAGAGAAGACATACCACAGTAAAAAACGGGGCAATCTAACCATGGAAGCTTCCACAAAGCAAAAACCCCTTGATTTCAGGAAGAGTTGTAATCTGACATTCTGTCTTCCATTGACTCCTGGGTACTTGGCTCCTCTTGAGCAGGTAGAACAAGCATGGAGAGAAAGAGTAAGAGAAGATCCCAAATTCTACTTGGAAATGAAGAAAAACTGAGGAAATTATATTGTTTCCTGGAACTGAACATCCTGGGAGGAGCCAGTCCTCCCTGGAAGTCTTCACTTGTGCATCTCCTGACCCAAAGGAAGGTGCTGACCTAGCTGATGGATTCAGCAGGAACTTTGCCTGCTGAACATAGCAAAGGTTTGTTTGACTAAGCTAAAAGAGAGAGCAGAAGATGAAGGTGATGAGTTTTATCAGTTGGAAGCTGCAGGTGCTTGGGTGGTTGCATCTTGTGAGTGAGCTGAAAGCCATAATAAAGATGATATTTGGTGTCTCTTCCTCCTGTTCCAGGAGTTGAGCTCTGTTCTGCTTTGAACAGACCCCAGAGGGTTCCGCAAGCCCTGTCCCAGCAGTTTCCCATGAGCTCACCCAGCTGTGGTGATGACCCCTTGGTGGTCTGTGAAACCAAAACCTCAGACGTGCCACCGGTGCCTGTGACTCAGATCTGCCGTGTTCCTCCTCCCGCACCCTGCCCAGAGTAAGAGAAATGTGCAAATGAATCTGTTGGGTTTGGCTGCTTCCAGAAGTGCCTTGCCTGGCAGATGGTCCCTGCTGGGAAGGGCAGTGCTGTGGAGTGCATCATGGCCTGCAAGCGGGGACATGCGTCTGGCAGCACAATGAGCAGAGCACCTTGAAGAGCAGTTTCAGCCTCAATGTCTCAGAAGTGAAGGCTGGAAGAGCCTCCTGAATGCACACAAAAATCCAGCTGAATTCAAACCTGTTGGTTTGCAGAAGACAGTTCCATGTGGCACAGAGCTGTGCCTGCTGCTGGGTGGTCCCAGCAGGAAACAAAGCGGAGCTAAACTTGTCTGACACCCAGCATCCCAACTGCCCTCCCAAATTAGTACACACAAAAAAAGCCTAACCCAAGATCTGACCTAACCTAGCTGCAGTCCCTGCAGCAGGTTTCCTTCCCAAAAGATACCTGGTCAAATTTAAGACAATTCCCAGGGGCATACTTGCCTGATGCTGATTAGAAGCTCTCAGATGCCCCGTGCCCCTGCTGTGCTCCTGCTCCCGGTGCCACAGCATTGCCTGTGATTCCAGTAGTCTGCCTCTGGGGACAGTGGCACCTCCTGCCTAGGAACCTGCGTTCCTGGCTGTCTTCCTTCTTGCTTGAAAACTAGTCAGAGTGCACAACACTCTCTAACTGAACAATTAAGCTATTAAGTAACTCAGTTAATAAATTCAGATTTTGCCCTAATACATTTCTAATGACCTTGTCTAATAAATGCAAAGCAATCTGGGAAGAATGCTTGTTCCTATATTTTAAAGGCAAAAGTGATTTATATTTGCTGAGAGAACAAAGACAGCTGCATGTGATTTATTACTATCAGTCACTGTATCTTTCATCTCTTTAATTATTTTCTCTACAGGCAGCTTCAAAAGTGCTCTTGAAAGCCGAGTGGTGAGTGCCTTTCAAATTCAGATACTGCTTTGGTCTGAACTGCTGATTTTTGCCTTTGTATCTGTAGCTTCAAGTATTAATCATGGAAGCTGCAATTTAGCTTGCTTAGGTTGGACTTAATGCAAGAAGAGATTTCATATGCTTGGTACCCTACCAGAGCTAAATGCCTGAAACCTCTAAGGCTTTTGTCCATCAATGATATTTTCCAGCATGAAAGCCAGCAACAACTACCAACATCCATAGGCTGAGTGCATTTATAACAAGGTTTAACTTTTGTTGTCAGACTATAGGCAGGAAGTTTGGGACCAAGTCTGAAAGCTGCTCTGGTTTTATTGGACAAAAAGACCAACTTTTCCATCCTTCCAAGTGAGGGGATCTTGCTTGGCATTTGCTGTGCAGCCAAAGGAGAAGATGAACTAAGTGTAGGAAAGCCTGAAGCCAGGACAGGACAAACACAATTACATGAAGAAATCAATCTTGTTTCCAGAGGGAAAAAGGCAGGAATCACCACTTAAAAGCCCCCCTTCTGTCCAGGAATGTGGGGAGATTTCCAGAGGAGCCACATGGAGTTTGGATCCCACGTCCCAGAAGGACAGGGGAGCCAAGTTCATCTGTCACTCATGTCCTTCAGAAATCCCAGCCTAGACTAGCAAGGGAAATGATTTATATCCTTGCTCTCTTATATACCCCAGGACTTCCTAAGATTTGAGAAAATTGGATTTAATCTTTGTCCAGCTTCCAGTCCTTGATCAGGGCTCAAACTGTGGGAATTTTTTCAGCCAAGACTGTCTTCCAGCTATTTCCAGGTAGTCCTCAAAACAGGCCTGGCAGGGATTCAGACAGGAAAAACCATTCCTACAAGGCTTTCTGTCTGGCTTTACAAGCCCTATAGGTCTGGAGAATACTGAGGAATCATCTAAAATCTTAGTAAGTGCCTGTGTGACTCACGGACAGAATGGACCTTGGGGATGTAGGACAACACATGGCTTGGTCCTTGCAGGGGACCCCAAACTGCCTGTCCTGAACAGCCTGGGTTCACATCGCAGGCTCTGGGGAAGGAGCAATTCCAGACTATCCAGGTCTGCATGGCCTGGAAAAATGTTTGTCTCCCAGAGTTTCCCATGGGCAGTGTTGCAATCTCAGGCTCCCACATGCTGTTTATGTGACATGGTCCCAGCTGCTGGCATCTCGCTAGGTTTGAGTGCTCTGTGCTAAACAAAACAGTAAGAGACAAGGAGCTTCCAAGGTTTCTTCTTCCTCAGATCTTTCCAGTCCCCACTGTGCTCAAGCATACATCTTCTCAAATGACATGCCTCGGGTTGAATCTCTACAGTCAGAGGAAACTTGTAGCAGCATTTTTTGGGGTCAGTTTTTCATGACTGAGACCTAGTCATGCAAACAAAGATTTATTTTTCCTTCTGACCAAAACAACTTGAAGGAGAAAATTCTTTCCCATGACTAAAGTCAGGCTGGAATTTTTTAACAGAACGTCAAAGCAGAAAGTATCAGGGAAGGGGTCAGTTTGGGGCGATTTTACACGTAATTTTTCTTTTCGTTCTTAAAATGGGAAAAAGCCCACATCTGGTATTTAGTGATTGTCATACAAATAAATATCATGGTCTTTACCAAGACCTTGATACCAAGATACCTTGCCCATTCTCAGTGCTATCTAGAACCACTTCTAGCGCTGGTTGGGATTGCTTCTGACAGCATTGACTGCCTTATGTGCTAGTTTTCATCATGAATGAGGTGAGGTGCCCAATCATAACAGCCAGTTGAAGCTCAGCCATCCTGTACCAAACGCCTCAAAGCTCTGGAGGTATTTAAAAATTTAATATCATCACCCACCCAAGGGTGAAGATGCCCTAACACCAGGACCTTTGTTTTATCTTTGATTTAAAAGGCAGTAAGTAACAACCAGGGGCACAGCATCTCCTGAGAGGAGTGTGTGAAAGACTGTGCTCATCAGCCTGGCTTTTGCTCCTGCATGTCCCTCTCCTAAAACCATGGAAACTCAGATGGAGGGGCCATTTCTTCTGTGCAGCAGTGAAGGGTGTGCACCCACACCAGGCAACAAGGGGCAATACCTTGTGTCAAACCAGAGCCCTCTGCTCATTCCCATTACTGCAGGGGATATGGAAAGCAATACTGTGGTATTTAACCAAGTTACCACTGACAAAGCTTTGAACAGTCAAGCTTTGAAGAGTGCAGAACATTGCTCTTACCATTTTCTGCCATGATGTTATAGCCCAGAGGCTAGCAAAGGAAGCCCCATCTACTGCACTGCAAGGAAGTGCAGCCCTCCCAAAAGCTGCTCCAAAGCCTGGCTATCCATCTGACTGCCCAAATAAAATGCAGCAACAATGGAAACAGAATTCATTAAACTAAAATAGACATGATTTTATCCTTAATGGCCTAACCTCAGCTCCTTGTACATAGAAACCTTCCATTTGTGGGCCTGGACATTAACAGATGAGTTATTAACTAGCCATGGCTAATTATAGATAGCTGCATCACGTTCTTAAAAGGGAGACATTGTCAAGGCCAGCTAGGGCCAAGGTTGAGGTCTCGTGGAGTTAATCTTATTGTAAAACCCACTCAATAGAGAATATTTTGTTTTACCTTCAGCTTCCAGTGAAAATCAATTTTATGGTAATTTGAACAATTTCCTAAAGTGTTTGCAAAACAACCATCAAAGCAGGGCAGAGGTAAAACAGGTTAGTCTATCTTCATTGTCTGAGCTGGCACTCAACAGTGTGTATTGGTGAGAAGGAAATCATTAAGCCTTTAAACTTCCTTTCATTTAGATGATATACAGTATTGTTAATGAACACAGTTATGGGCATTTGCCTTCCCCAGCTGTATGACTTTTTACTTAGTACCACAGTTTTAATCTTCCCACAGACTTACAGAATTCCTATCCCTGAAAGGAAGCGAGACCTCCCTCACTGATGAAGATTTACTTTGCTAATGCTTTTTGATGAGGCAGTAACACAGCGTGCAGGAATTACAGGAATAATAAAATAAACATTTCTACCCACAGAAAGAGGAACCCACCCTCCCAAGGCACCCATGGTTCATGGGTGGATGTCCTGCCTTGGGGCCACAGCAGAGCCTGGGGTCCTCCTGAAAATACTCAGCAGGGAGGGCAGAGCAGGGTTTGAATGGTGTAAATGGAAGGAGGGGGGTAAGTTCTGAGGTGGTGGATGCCAGTGTTGGTGCCTGGACACTGAGCCAGTGCTGATTTAGCAGTGAGAATCAGGACCTCCACAGAAAATCTCCAAATGAAGACATGTGTGACATTAGCTAAGACTTTCTAATTAATGAGAAAACAAATCTGCTCCACCCCAGGCAGCTGCAGCTCCAGCCAGCATGTTACTTATTAGCTCAAATTATTATTATTATAAAAAACACTTGACTTTCTTGTTCAAAAAGTAAAAAGGGATTAGTGAGGTCTCTCAGACAGCGCTCCTCAGACTAACCTTCAACATCTCAGACAAAGCCTCAACCAGAACAGAGACTTTCTCAGGGCATGGACAAAACAGATCCCAAATGGCTGCAATAGAAAGTCGAAGACAATACTTGACATGGCACTCAACTCTGTTTGCTGACTTTTCCTAATGCATACAATAAAATTTAGCCCAAGTATGTCACTGCTGCCAATTACCCAGGGCAACAGCCGGACCCTGGAGCTGGAAAATCCATGGAGACGCCAGGGAAAGCTGCTTTCCCCAAACATGAAGTAGGTGGAAGACCATAAATGTGAGAAGCACACCAGAAAGGATTAGGGGCTGCAGAACAAAACATACTGAGAGAGCTCCAAGTGAGCAGGTCCCTGTGGCCACCACCCCTCCCACTTGGGCTTAATCCAGGGCCACACAAATCTGTCTCTGGGGAGGCGGCACCCCAGCCCACTCCCACCCGGAGACAGAGAAAAGGGACATGACTCATCAACCAAACGAGGATGCCAGGAAACCCTCACAGGAAGTCTGAGCTTCAACAGCGAGGGGATAGGACTGGCTGGAATGTCAGATGCTGGAATGTCAAAGCCAGCTTTCCCCAAGGCAGCAAAGCCCCAGGCTGTGTGGGAGGGGGCAACCAGGGATGGTGTTGGCATTTGATTAAAAATTATTTGATTGGCAAATCCAAGCTGCCTGGGACTTGGTAGATAACAAGCCACAGCCTAGGTGTGAAGAGCTCTCTTTAACCTGAAAGTATTTTCCTGTTAAGCAAACTGCATCATGAACATTCCCATCTCTGCCAGCTCTGCTCACAGACTGAAGCTGTTCCCAGCTTTGATGGCTGAAGCACCGAAATAAGTGGAATCCAGTACTTTGTATAGACATGCTGAAGAGCAGTTGGTGCTTTTCATCAGCCAGGCCCACCACATGTGGCTGGATGCTGTGCAAACACAGTGCTGGGGGCAGCAACACCTTTTGGGATGTTTGGAAAATGGGAAAAAAATTTCCATGGTTGGTTTCCTCATCTATTCTTCAATACTTATGGAGAAAAGCTGTGTCTCCCAAAGAGCCTGCAAAGGACTGTAGCATTTGCGTCAGGAGGATTTTGAGGAGCGTGATGTTCCGCCACTCCCCTTCTGGGCTTTGCGACCCTGCGTGGTGTGTAATGGTCCAGAGAAAATCAATTGGACACTGCATTTGAGAGATAAGGGTTGGGATATTATTCTGAATAACCTCGTGACCCCAATCAATCTCTGTCCCCAAACCTTCTGAAAGTTTGATACTCTAGCCTGCAATTAAGCCTCTGCAACCAAGAACTGTAGCAGATGTTCCAGTTAAAAAACCTTTATTAACTACTTATTTCTGATGAATATCATGAGATACCAGCCAACGCATTTAAAGGCAGACCATAAGTTTTGCCTGACTGGTACATGGTCCGACTAAGATTTCGAGCTATTTTTCACCTGCTTTTTAAGTTTTCAGGTGTTTTTTTTAGCTGGTAAAACAAAAATAAACTGTGAAATCCCTCAGACTTCCCTTGTTATAGTGACTCTGGGAAAATATCTTAAGCCAAACTGTCACAGTGGAAAGAAGAGAGCTTGAAATGTGAAGGGGTATGAGAACACACTGTCTCCCTCTCCTGAGAGAGAGCAGGGCTAGAATGATGCTGGGTGCTGCTCTGGGTGCACTAGTTTCATTTGAATCAAGCAAGAAATCATACCTGGTGGGAACAGCTGCTGCTCAGGGCAAAGCAGATGCTGGAGACAAAGAAGAGTCTGGAGAACAAGTATTGAACACAAAGGTTAATTCCTCAGATAATAACGTTTCTGCTGAGCCAAACTTAAGTTTGCTTGCTGCTCTGTGATGCCTCTGGGATAGATGTTCCCTGCAGTATACGCTGCTGCTGCAGGTAGTGCATGCCCTCCTTGTGTGCTTTTGGGCATGGGTAGCAAGGGATAAGAGAGGAATAAATCCTGTTCTCATCAGGCAGTGCAAAGGCACACAAGGAAGATACCCTCCAGGGGATGCACAGAAAAACTCTTCCCCACAGCCGCTGCTTTCAGATACGGCCAGGGCACTCCCTGCTGCATCACTCTCAGAGCCAGACTTTTGGCTCTGTACCATGCAGCAGAGCCCTTGAAAGCCTTTCCCTGTCTGCTGGGCAGCTCAGCCCAGAGTCCCCCCATAACTCCTGCACATGCATCAGCCACACGGCTGGCCATGCAGGGTCTGACCCTTAAGTCCCCAGGGCACTTTTTCCTGGTGGATATTAATGTTGGTGAGTGATGCCCATTTATGCACCCTGCACAGCTGGCTCTGCCTACACCAAATCCCCTCGAGCTGGCCCATCCAGGGCAGGGGGCAGAAGGGGCCTTTGGCGGGAAGGTGTTTTTCATCACCCCAAGAGCTGTGTCTGATGGCATTGTCAAAAACAGCAGGTAGCAGTGACAGGCAGGGTCATTCCCCTGCCCAGCCCCAGCCCCTATTGTGCTGCCTTTCAGTGTGAGCGAAAGGTCAGCCCACAGCCCCAGCTCCCAACCTTCGCTTTTTTGTTATGATTGTCACAAGGTAAATTAATCAGATTTACGGCATTAAGCCTTGCTGTATCTTGAGCCTTTCAGTCCTTTCTGCCCACAAAACTTCCCTCGTATGAACAGGCTCTTTGTTTATCCTTGCCCATACAATCTTCATTTGGTAATGGGGGAGCGGTAGAGGAGCAAAGACTGGAGGAGAGGGCTGCTGCCTGCAGGTACCCCATGTAACAGTGCTCACCACCCAAAACACTAGTGGATCCATTGCTTCAAATATTTCTCCTGGCTAACCAGCTGGGGAAGATCCAGTTTTCAGAGCTGCAGTGCCACTAGCATATTTTTTGGGATAGGTTGGTGCCCAAATCACTAAAGGCTAGAGCAGTTCTGCAGCAGGGGCAAGACACCGCCACCATGAGCACAAAGCACAATTTATGTCCCTCTAACATACCTACAGCATATGGGACCACTTACACAGTTGTTTGCCGTGGTCAATGGGGCTGCCAAGCCATTGGGGAGCTGGGTCTTATTTCACTTTCTGACAGGGATTTGGAAATGACTGGCCCTGCAGCCAGCACAGGGCTCCCCAGCCACACTCCCAGCGTGAGCTAGCAGCAAGGCCAGGCAGAGGTGACATGTATCTTTATCCCACCACCCAGGAGAGCTCCAACATCCCACTGGCAGGAATTTGTCTGCAATTTTTCCCCCATTGAAAGGAACGAGGTGGCCAATATGATCACTTGATTAAGGCGCAGGCAAGGTGGAGACAGGGATACTTCAAGAGACTGTGCTCCAAGGAATTCCCTTCCCTTTAGGAGACTGTGATCCACTTCTCCACTCTATTTCTCACTCATAGGATCTCACATCTACAACTGCCAGTTTTGTCAGTAAGTCTCATTTCTGCAGAGAATACACCTTGAAAAAATCTATACCTAATCCATCTGTATGGAAAAGCAATCTTTAAAGAAACAGCAATGAAATTCAGAGAGGGTAATAAACGTGACTGCGATGAAACTCACAGCCAGAGTGGGAATGGATGGGAAACAGTACCAATGACCTTATCTTCCACAGGTGCACTTGATTTTGATTTGATTATCCTCAGGGCAACTCATAACTGTGAAACATAAGATACATTAATGCATTTGTTTTGGGCAATGGCATGCAGATAAGAGGAAGATTATACACCACATCTGGATGCTGGGTTTGTCTTGACTTTTCTGCTTCAAGTTTTTTAACTTTTGCACAAAAAAAAGAAAAAAAAAGGAAGATGATGGTACATAGAGTGTACATACAAAAGACCTCTCCATAATCAGAAAACTTTTGGTGTACATTTAAATTTAAAAAGGAGAACCAGATTGATATCCTAAATTCTCATCATCCATCATTCTTTGCAAAAAGACCTCTTCCCAAAGACAGCTGGGAGGCTGACTGCCTTCCCTCCAAAAATTATCAGCGTGGGTGAGTTTGCATATAATCTTTTGGCCTGGTGCTGATACACAACCAAAGATGTCTGTAACTTTTGGAGTGTGACTGGTGTCACATTGAGTGAAAAATGAGACCTTGTGGTGAGCTGAGAATCCTCTGTGACCCAGAGCTGGCCTGTGAATAAAGCCTGCAGCATTGCTTGCTTCCCCTGCATGGGGGTTGGCCCGCCACAATTCCTGGCCATGCTCCTCTTCCTCCAACCTCGAACCCATGACTCATTAAAACTGGGAAGACTTCAAATATCTGGGTCGGATCTTCCCAAAGAGTGGGAGTGTGAGCCTGGCATGAAACCATACCTCTGCTGAGTGTCCTGGGTGGTGGCAGCAATTCTTCCCTAGATAAGATTCTATTGAGAGAAATTAATGTATTTTTAATGGAATATATGGTGTAGCTTTGAAGAGGAGACTGGTTCATTTTATTGCCACTCCTTAGTGACACTGTCCCACTGGGAAAGTTGCCGGAACTCTCCACCTCTGCCCATCCAGCACACAAGCTCTACCTGCCTCACAGGGATGAGGTGTTTGCAACAGGGTATTTGCATTTTCAGATGAAAAAGCCTTAATCAGTATAACATATTTCCTAAAAGAAGAAGAAAATAGATGTGAGTCATGCTTTCGGGCACACATCTGCTTAAATATTTTGTCAGCATACATCAGCTACAATCATCATGGTGATTTCCTCAAGATTAAAAAAAAGAAGAGGGAAGAACAGGCACTCCCAACTGGGCCTGAATTTTAAAAATGGTGTCATTTTTTGGGCTGTATCATTATTTTCATTTCCCTCTTCTCCCTCTCCTCTAGAAATTATCGAATCATTAAAATTATTTAAAAAATAGCAAAGCAGATGTCTGGCCTGTTTGATCTCAAGCCTAAATATAGAAGAAAAAGGAGTCAAGACTCTGATTATGGAAAAAAAATGTAGCAGAGAAAAAAAGATTGTAACAGGAAAGTCATGAAGGAGAAGATTTGGCTTTGATCTCCACACTGCTCTGGATTTGGTGGGTGGGGGGCTCTGCTGAGCAAAGCCGGGCTGTTGTGCGGCTGCTTCACAGGATCACAGGGGCAACACTTTACACCATCTGCTCAAAGGCAAACAAGTCTCTGTGAGTGAGATTTTCATCCTTCGGCTATGAGAAAGCAAGCAAAATACATATTTGATGTTTGCAGAATGAAGCTAGACCTCAAATCATGGATGCTGTTTTGACTTCTACACAACCAGCCTCCTTTAGCTGAAGGAGACATTAATAGGCTGCAGCCTTGGTTTGCTTAATCATTTTAGTTCCTTATTTGGATACCCTCCTCTTCCCCTGCTGCAGGCAATCCAGACCGTAGGAAACAACCATTAGAAATGAGAGCAATGACAGCAAAGAGGGTTAGTGCAAAACTAACCTGCTCACACTTCTGGTGATTTTCAACAGTAGAAAGTATGCTGAGAACAACAAGGGGTCATTTCTCATGGACTCACTGCTAACACAGTCTCTTGGTATGTTGCACAGAGACTGAGATCTCAGCTACTTACGTTTTCACCAGGTCTCCATTGGTCCTTCGCCTTTGAGGATTTGTCATTTAAATCAGTCTCTAAAGGCCACTTGAATTACTTTCTGTCTTGAAGGAAAACCATATTATGAAGATGGACTGAGAGCAGGACATATTACTCAAATCCATCCAGAATCTGGCAGCTCTGATAAAAATGTAAGTGGTACCATGGTGTTTGTGATTGCAAGTTCCTCCAACCTCAAAGCTCCACCAACACACTCCAGCTCCTTCCATAGTGAGACTGAGAAACAGGGCAGGAACTATCTCCTGGATCTGATTTTGTTTGTCTGAGAAGTAGTCATTATGAGAGGAGATTTCAGTGAAAATAGTCTAGTCTTGCTTACCCCACCTACTCTTTCCTGAGCTATGGGTTTTACTTGCTGCTTGTGCAGCCTCCACTCTGAGAGCCCTCTGAGCCTCCCCACCAGCTCAGGTGTTTCAGAAGGAGAAAGAAGCCCCAGAAAATGTGGAGGTGGGGAAATCTACCCTACACAGATCCCACCTGCATGACTGGTAGTGATGGACTCAAGCTGTAAGGCATCGATCTTTATGTCTTCCAGGCATATTTTAGGATTCAGGATGTTAAAGTCTACATGGCTGAAAACAATAGATTTCTTCTTTTTGTCAATGCAGTTCCCAGGGACAGAAGAGGATGCTCTGATGTCTTGCGCACCAACACCCAATACAACGTTTTTCTGCCAGCAAATCCTCTGTGGGTGGTGGCTGTAGAGTAAAGATCTGCAGGTGTTTGCATCCATGTAGGGCTCCTAGAGAGAAATTTTCTTCAAATATTTGTGTGTAGGCAGTTTCCAGGAGATGATGCTAGGGGAGAGTGATCCTCCTGCAGGATCCATGTTATCCAAACTTTTCTGGCTTTCAGGTGTTGTATACAAACAGCTTCTCACCAGCCATGACTGCCTCTTTGCCTGGTGGAAAATTTGCCAATAGCAGTTTGAATGAGAGCAGACCAGTCCTAAAAATCTGCTGCTTGGAGTATACCAGGCATCTGATTTTCCAACTGGAAAAGTCTTTTACCTTGGCCCTGCTGATGAAAATTTATTGAAGACACATGTTCACAAGATCCAGAGGACATCTGTGTAAGCATTCAGGAAGAAGATCAAGACTAACTCACACCAAGAAGCCAAATGCTTAACCAGCATCACCTGTACTGCTGACTGCAGACATGCAGGAGGTGGCCTCGGGGTGCCAGGACCCTGATTATCCCTGGGTATGTTTTCAGCCATCACCTCCATGGAGATGCAGCCACCCCAGAGCAAACAGTGGCATTTGCTGAATGACAGGAGCTTCCTCTGATCGGAGAGGGAGCCCAGATCTACTGGGACAGGCAATGGCACAAGCAGAATTCAATAGCAGGCAGCTAATACAGAAGATGAGCAAAGCAGACAATAATTGCAGCTACACAGAGCTATATCAGTTGGGAGGTGTTTCTGGGCTCAGTGTGGGCTGTGGTTAGATTTTCAGAGGGATGACACCTGGTAGCCTGCTCCCTGTCTTTGAACTGTCTGTCCCAGCTATGTGCCCTGAGAAGTTGGCTGCAGCTGGGAGAGTCCTACAGCCCTGCATCAGCTGGGGAGTGCAAACACCCTCTGTGAGGTACCAGCCATGGAAAGGGCCCTTCCAGAAGGTCAGAGCAGGATGGAAAATGGTCTTTATTTAGCTTGGAAAGCTTTCCTTTTGGGTGGATCTAGCATAAAGGTGGGGTTCCCCCCTGCTCCTTGTCCAAAACAAGGCAGCAAATAGAATAAAACTAAAATAAGAAAATCTTAATCACACCTGTTCAAACAGAACATTTAACTCAATCTAAGAGAAAAGATTTTGTTTCATTTTCATGTATTTCATGTATGGTAATTTTTGGTTATTTTTTGGTTTTTTTAATTCTGAGCTCACGTATTCATTCAAAAATAGTAAATTCAACATTTCACAGTGGGACAGCAGATCAACACAATACACAGAATTTTCTCAGTTCAAAGTATGTGTGTTATATTACTTTTTTACATTTATTCTTGATCTCTTGACCTCCTAAATTATCCACTGAATGTGATCCTGATTCATAAACAGCCCCAGCCACTGTGAATTTGGCCACACTGCTTTCCCACTGAACCGAGGACCAATTCATGATGTCAACCAGTGTTACTGGTGCCACCGCTGAGGAAAGGGATCTTCTGATATTCCACCAGCATTTCTGAGACTGTCTGGAAAGTTTACTCACTGGCCTGCCTAAAGTAAGACCAAATTTTTAAAACCTGAAGGTACCAAACTGGGCTTTTGCATAGAGTTTTGGGCAGCTGAAAATAGCTGTGAGGGTGGCTGAGCCAGCATTGATACACTGCTGTTGCCTTGGTCTTGCTGGTGGATGCTTCCCACAAAGGGACAGAGTGGGTAGAAAATACGGATTTTGCCTCATCAAGGCTCACTAGAGCTCATCTGGAGGCCTCCCTGAGCAGTCCAAAGGAAACCTGTCTACTTTGAGCTAGTTTGCACATGAATTTAAAGCAAGTTACGTCCAAGTGTCAATTTAAAGCATGGTTGATCAAAGCACACAAACACAAGACAGCATTACTCCAAGCTAAGGATTCAACCTGCTGTCAAGTGACTCCTCAGCACCTGTCCCAGGCACTGTGATCTTTCTGTGGCTGTCACCAGCTGGGAGCCAGAGTATGGAGGGGATCTTCCACTGATGGTGCCTTTAATATACACCGACAAGCACAAGTGAGTCTAAAACTGGGGAAGGCTGGGAGGAAGCACTGGATCCCTCAGCCCTCCTTGCCCCCTGGGCAGCAGAAACAGCAATCCCTCCACCTGCTGCTGTGGGGAACATGTGCTGCACAGACATGGCTGAAAAATGTGGTGAGTATTCATCCAAAAACCCAGTGCAGAATGAACTGCTTTAAAACTGAGATTTTAAGAAAATAATTTCATTGCATGAAAAGCTCCTAGTCCCAAAATAAGAATTATTGCTCAGTTTCTGTAAAAAAAGAGCAGTAAAAGCATCAAATCCCAAATATAGGCTTTACCCAACTATGTTTCTATCGAAAATACTTCTCACTTTCCTGTCTGGTTTGATGCTGAAAATACCTGGTCTTTCTTACTGACAAAAGTGTACCTCATGGACCACCTCTCACTTCCAAGGAAAACAGCATCACATACTCAGCCAGGAGCATCTTTGCATCTCTGCCTCCTATGGATTTTGCCTCTAGCTTTAAGAGTAGCAAGACCCAGCACAGCACCCCCAACACAAGCATTTGGAACCCGTTTGCTCTGCATCCAGCTCCTCACTTGTTAGGGATCAAGAAGGAGAGGCATTTAAAGCTGTGGGCTGGTGGGATGAACTGGGGTTGCCTCTGGGCTGCAGGAGTGGTTGGAAAAAGCCCCATGGAGAGAACTTTGAGACAGCAGCAGTGCCTTTCCTTGCCAGCAATGTGTCCCACAGCATGACACTGACCCCTTCTCCCAAGGGTTTGTACTCCAGATTTGTCTTCAGAAGCCTCCTCGGAGTGCAGGAGGCACCTTTGCCATGGGCAGCATAGCCCCTACTTGGGAAAGGAAAACCCTCGCACTGCCAGCTGGTCTAAGGCACGAGCCTGCCTATCATGCTACAAAGCTGCTGCTTGAGGCCTCTTTAATACCCTTACATCAACAGCTTCTTCCTGGTTCTCACAGGCACGAGTGATGTAAATGCAGCCCAGCTCACAGCACAGGAGTGTGTTCTCGGCCAAAGCAGCTGCAAGTGGTCTCCCAAAGCACAGATAAAGCCTGAACCACTTGGACCTCATAGCTGGACCAAAGCCATGAGCAGCTTTGGGAAGTCCTCAATATTGGTGCTTGCAGCTGGGCCAAAAGTATCCTGGCAACAGGTATGCTCCTGGCCCTGCCCCAAGCAGCACCTTCCCCAGGTAGGTCCAAGGGGCCTGGGATGACATCTCTGCTGAGTTTGATGGGGTGTCTGGGGGCACATCACAGGCTGCACAGGAAGAAGTGCTAGGGCCTGCCCTCCACAACTGCAGGCCTCCCTTCGGGACTGGAGAGTGAAAACCAGCTCCATCTACCCATCTGCTTCTGCTCTGTCCTCACATGCTAGCAGTCATTCTGCTGTTCAAGGTGGCATCTGAGCCTGCTTCAGAGCTGAAGCAGAGGCATATGAAAGCTGAGTTATGGAGAGACTCCTGACAGGCTGGCAGCAGTCTCAGTGACTCACTAACTTGTGATTTCCTCTGTGGTCGTTTTCCAGCACAGCTGCTCGCAGCTGCAGCATATGGCGAGTGCTGGCAGAGTGAGCACCATGTCATTTCTCAGAAGGCCGGACTATGTGGGCAACCTGTGCATTGCTCATGCAGATCCCCACAACAAACTCTAGTAATTGCCTCAGAGGATAACAGGCCATAAATCTGGGCAGCTGCACATGTGAGACACGCATGGTCTGGCTCCTGGAATCAAAGCACGTGGTTTTTTTGCTGTTTGCAGTGGCTGAATGTGTTTCTCATTCTGGATTCCCCTTTTCACAGGAAACTCCCTCCATCCCACTCACTTCTCTCATACTCTTTACGACAGGACCTCAGGCACTCTGGAAACATGGGAGAGGTTTACACAACTCCTATGAGACATCTCACAACTTCTTCGTGCCATTTGACACACGAGGAAGCTGCACTCAGTAATTTGTTATACAGAGCTTGCAGGAGATGCTGAATGAAGTAAATGATAATTTTCTGCCTTCCTGGCCTCATATTTTTATCTCTAGGTTTGAAATCACAGCATTTTTGTTGACCACAAATATGATCACAAAACACCCAGACTGCCTGGGTTACAAGCTTATTTGCAAACCTGAAACTTAGCTCTAGTGTCACAGACCTATTTTGTACAAACTCAAGGCTACAGTTTGAGTGAAAGAAGAAAGGAATCTTTTTCCTCACAACTCTATGGAGGAAAAAAAATGAAATTTAAAGAGGCTTTGTCAAACAAAACCTAACCTGGCCAGTCCAGGAACCCCACACAAAGGGGCATTGTGCTCTGCTCAAGAAACAGCAAGTCCAGTCTGTCAAGACTGTGTCCTGTACTGCCAGCGCTCAAGAAAGTTGGACTCAGGTAGCCAAATAAGCATGACTTCACGTCTGAGAGTGGTGTAAAAAGTATCTTCCTGCCTCCTTTCCCTTCCCGCTTATTTATGGAAGGGACTTTGCAGGACAGATCAGACTCAAACACAGCTGATAGGAGTGAGAGGGAGCAGAGACAGGGGAGCCAAGTCAAGCACAAACCCAGCCAGTGGGACTGATCAGCAGTGGAACTGCAGCAGGGGACCTGCTCACCTGCAGGGGTGGCCAACTATGAACACGGGGAGCAGAAGCAAGCAGAAAAAAAGCATGGTTGTTGAGATCAGCAACTGCAAGCACAAATGCACTGGGATGGCTCTGCCCTGTGCCAGAACAGCCCAACACTGCAATACAGTATAGTGTCCTAGGAGTCATCCTAGGGGTGGCACTAGGAGGTGTCGAGCATCCTACTGCACCCAGGGGCATGGGCAGAGCAGGGTGTGGGCAGAGGGGAGCTGAGTGCGACTGCCTGGGCTGTCACTCACAGCTGCTCAGGGAATACCACCTGTGCTCTCTGGAGGATGCCACCCTTATTTCTCCAGGACTGCTGGAGTTTCCTGGCTTTACATGCTATTGCATGTTTCTCTCTCCTCAACATCTAGCAGTACACACTCATATATTTAATTTGCTGCCTGAGAGTAGAGGGCACTAGAGCTCCAACAAAACATCGTGCAGGAATCTTAGCAGGGGTTTGTGCTTCAGTGCCACAGTAAGGAGCCCTAGGAATGGACTCTGCCCCTTGGAAACAAATCAGTGCCTGTTCCAATCTTATAGTGAAACCAACCCTATGCAAACAAAAGCAGCAGCTCAGATCCCTAGGCAGCATGTGAGCATTTCACCTGTATGGCATTCATACAGTCTTTTACAAGCATCCTGGGAACCTGCAGCATTCAAAGGGCTGCCAGCATCAAGATTTCTGTCCAGCCCATTGCAAAGACTTTCAAGCTAAACAAGTGACCTCCCAGAGCTGCATGTTGCATGTGGCCTGGTCTCTCCCTGATGTGCTGTTTTCCTGTAATATACCTGAGACTTCAAGCCATGCTTTAAACAAAACAGCTGTTTTGACCACTTACAAGGAGGCAGGGAATGCAGCCACACTTTTCCAGCCATGGAAACCACATGAAAAGCTCCACAGGCAACTTTCCCCAGCATTCCCATTCTCCTTCATACAGGCTAATCCCAAGAAAAGCTTGGCCAGAAAAAGCTTTGCAGAGCTTCATGTCATAAATCCAGGGTTTCACTAACATTTGCCAAAGGATTTTCCCTCTTCTAGGAGGGTGTCTAAATCATCCTTGATGTGAAGTTAGGGAACAAAAACCACCAGGTCTCTATAGCAAACAGTATTTCTTTTCTGTTTCTTCCTGATGAAACTGTTAGATGGATTTCCAAATCCCTCAGAGGAGGATCCTTCCTGTGCCTTACTTTTCATTCTTTCTGATATTCCTCCCTTTTGTTTTCAGCTTTTATTTTGCATTTTACTGCTGTCAAGCATAGCAGAAATACTATTTCATTTGTAGCTCTAATTACCTCTCTGGTGTCAATACAAGACTGTTGATCCAGTCTAGTTTGTAGCCTGTGAAAATCCCCCTAGAACACAGCTGGATAAAACCTGCAGGTCATACAGGAACAACTTTAACTGTCTAAACATCTAAACAGAAAACAAAGCCTTTTTACCAGGTTTCAGGAGAGATCTACAGTCTTAACAGGGAATTCCATCTCCATGGGTGAATTTATAGGTCATTTAAAAAATACTGAAAAATAAGCACTTCCTACCTAGAGATCCCTGAAACTGAAAACACTCCCACCACAAGCATTGCTTTTTCAACTGGGCTAATGTGCTATGGAAGTGAAAATGGAGGAGGGCTTGTTGGATGTGGGACATTCAACAGGACTAAGGTTTGGGGCTGCAGCAAAACCTGCTGAGAGGTTCCTGTATCATAGCTGAAGTAGGTTGGCTATACAAGAGGTATGTGGTGCCAAAGTAACCTCCAGAAGTTTTGGGAGAAAGGACTGGGAGCATGTACAGGCTACATGTGGACTTTCTGGGCTTGACAGAGTGAGGGTACCCACTCAACTGAGCAGCAGCATGGCTTGAGGAGATGGGCTTGAACCTGAGGGTTTGTCCCATGGCCTTGGAGGACTCTGGGATTTCCTCCAGAATGGAGCACAGAATGGGGGGATGGCTGTCAAACTTTTGCTGTGCCCTGGCCCACAGCCTGGCCATTTCCACAGTAGTTTGCAACCTTTGTAAAGAACCTGGATGGGTCTATGTTATGGACTTCATTTCCTGCTGTGCAGGAGGTGGGAAGGATGGCTTTTGCACAACAGCTGGGCTGGCCAGGGATGTGGGGTGCACTGAGAATGGCGGGCAGCAGGCTGCTGTGCCCTCCCAGGTACCACTCACCTCTCCCATGTCAGCCTCTTTGCTATCCGTGCAAAAAACATCCTTTGCTACTTTAATAAGGCCATTACAAAATGGTTTATTTACTTCATTATGTACCACTTGCCTTCTCCCTTGCTTTTGGGCTTCACTAGTCATTTTTCTCTCTCTGGATTAAAAAAAATTGTTTTGCTGGTAGATGCAGTAAAATTGCATTTTGTTCCCACTCTATTATCTGGGCTTTCTATTTGCCATTAAGACTGTTGATCACTATTAATGGCTGTTCCTTTCTGTCCTCACAACAGGATAGATGCAGAGCGTGGCCATATCCTGAGCAATCAGAGACCCTCCTCTCAGAGTTGTTCCAGAACAGGAGCTTATCAATAGCCGCCACACTGTGATTGCTGCTCTGTGTCAGCTTATTTACCCCCTCTTGCCCCTTTCCCACAGCACAGAGGTGCTCTTGGGATCTCACCTCTAGTAACAGAACCAGGGCTAAAACCCTTCTTTTTTTGCCCCAGACTGGTATTAAACAAAGGTGATTTCATGTTTGGAGGCAAAACTCATTCTCTTCTCCTTGTATTTAAGCTCAGCTGTGAGAAAAACCTGTACAAGGTGAATGGGAAAGTGTGACAGCAGTCAGAGTTACATCCCCTGCAGCAAACCTGGCTCTGGTGTGGTCTCAAGCAGCGCTCAGCCCTCTGCAGTGAGCTGCTCTGCCAGGGCTGGCTTAAAGGATAGGCCAAGCAGGCATCTACCCACCACCAGGAAAAGCTTGGGCTGATAAAAAGCAAGCTTGGTGAAGTAAAAATGTTTATTCTCAATTCCCTGTTAAATTTGGCAGGAACAATGAATTTGTTCTTGTAGTATTTTATTAGGAGATAGGGATTTAATGGGAAAACCTAGCAAAACATAATCTGCCTCCCTGGCAAACAGGGTGAGTCCAGGGTGACATTTCACTTTCATAGCTTTAGCAAGGACATATCCTTCAGCTTTACCCTTGGACACCGTGGAGAAGCCTCTGATCTTATGGATGGAGGGACGACTTCACAGCCAGAGGGACCTTACCAACAAGCCCCTCAAAAATACCTTGAGGAATGGCATTTAGGGAAATTAATTGCCTCTGGCAAGAGCAGCTGCGCACTAAGGTCACCACGTAAGCCCACTCGCCTGGCACTGCACTGGTCTTTCCAAGCGAGTCAGACTTGCAGCCAAGCTTTCAGACAGCAGCTTAAATGCAATCCTGAAATGGCCCCTGGCTTGTCGAAGGCAATAAGGGCAAAACACAGTGGCTTCTTTTCTAGCTGGAAAAAAAGCTAGAGTGAAATACCTTCATGCTGCTTTGACATAATTGGTAAGTTATTTCATTTCCCCACTTTCCTTTAAAGCTCCAGAATAAAGTTAAAATAGGAGTGTGCATCAGTGACCCAAATGTGACAACAGACACTGGGGACCTCCCCATTTCGGGTTGGTTTTAAACCTAGTGCTTTGTATGAAATATAACAGTGTGATTCATCACAGAGTCAATTAGGCTTTAATCCAGCTGCAGATTTATCCACTCAATGGTTAAACCTGTTCTGGTTGCTAATGACCTCCTAATAAGACAGGTGCTGGTATTTTGTTCTAATTTAGAATATTTAAGTCCTACCTCAAGCTATTAACATGAAGTGAAGGTTGGTTTGTAACACAGGGAAGCAGCATAAAGCTATCAGCACTCATTTTGTATTGGACAGTATGAGAACGGTCACTCTGACCGTGCCACCACCTTGCAGGATGGGTCAGAGAAGCAGATGCTGCATGTACCCCCCAAAATAAAGTTCATCTCAGAAAACCTTTTGGTAGCTCCCTGCCACCTCTTTTCACCCAAGCACATCACCTTCCTGAAACCTTTCTCCTCAGAGCCTTTTCTCTAGGAGCATAAGATTATTTGCAGTAGGAGAGGGCAGTAAGCTAGAGGCTCTATCTCCAGAGATACCCATGAGTCAGTCCTAGATCAGACACCACCCACACGGGTTTATCTCCATTTTCTATTTGGAGCCTCTCATTAAAGTAATTCACTTTTCTGATGCTGTGAGAATGATCTCAGAGACTCTCCTCTCACCTCCCTTTCTTCTCATCCCTAACACAGAAACTTCTGGACTGTAGGCAAGGAAAGAAAGCTCCCGTCCCCACAAGACCTCCTATCTCAGAGCACCCCATCTCCTCTCCAGGGCAGCAAGCTGGATTGCTTCCCCTTACACTGCCCCAGCACCTTTTGTAGAGGTGTAACTCATTCTTCTCACGTGAGATCAACTACTCTTGATGCAACATATCCATGGGCCTTATTTTCCAATTTTGCAGTCCCTCCTCTTGGTTTAAACACAGCTGTTCACGCCAGGCACAGCTGAAGACCAGCGAGATCTGCACATCTTGGCCCAACACCAAGTGAACCAAGAGCAGTGCATGTCTGTGAACAGTCACCAGGCAGGAGCTCACCCTGCTTACACCATGCAAACACTCTTCCTGCACTAGGGGCAAGCTCGTTATTGCCCTCCTCAAAAATTGATCCCATCTTTTAGCTCAGCATGGAGAGGATGAATGCACTGACTCCAGAGCCCTTTTGGCAAGCAGCTGTATGAATACTGTGGATCTTGCAGGAAATTTAGGGAGCACTAGCAGATGCACAGTATGGGGGTGGAGGGGGGAAAGGTACTTGCAAGGAACCAGGATTCACTTGGGAAATACACACCCATCCCTCTGGCAACTGAGGGGCTGTCAAAGAGAAGCTCACTCTGTTACGGGGAAAGCGGCTGGCTTGTGCACAAGGGAGGCAATCCTGTTGCTACCTGGGAGCTTTCCACTGCCCGCTGGGGAAAGCAGTCAGGGCTTTGCAAACAGCAGGCAAGATCATCAATGGGCTCTCTCCTTAATTTCCAGCTGGCATGGCCTGAGCCAACATAACCCTGACCCCCAGGGCAGCATGTCTCTGTGACCAGTCTTGCAAGGTCAGGCTGTGCCAACCCTTGCTGGCAGCACTCCTGCCCCTGTGGCCTGGCTCCAGGAAGGCTGTCTGTGACGCGGGGTGCCACTGCCATGCAGTCAGGAAGGAATTTTTCACCTTTACTTAGTTTGCTGGAAACCAATTGTGAAGACAATGGAAAGTTTCATGCTGTGCAAAAAACTTCCCATAAAGCAAACATGTACAGATGGAAAGTTTTCATCCTGTCTAATGCCAGAGCTGGGAAAGCAGGGCTGCACAGCCACACTAGGAAAGAAAACCCTACAAATTGCTGTGCCCAGGATGCAAGGGAGGGAAGCAAACAAGTGTGGACAGAGACCACCCTGTGAAAGTGTCATTTACACTTGTGGCCCAGTACGGGTGCAGTTCAAAGTGCAGGTCTTCGGCTGTGGGACTTGCACGGGCTGATAACGTGGTGCCTTCATTTGAAAGGATCCCCCCTTTTCAACTCTATCTATTTTGTGTATTTAATGGCTTCAAAGACACTTGTGCTAACAGGCTAACTCTTACCTGGTGAACAAGATAACCATCATTGTGCACCAAAGCCTGCAGCAAAGTCAATATTGACTGAGCTGCCCTGGCCGCATCCTGCCTGGCTGGGACTCCCAGGTGTGCAGCAAGGTTCTCCTCAGGGAACTGCTCAGGTGGGGACCAGTGGAGATGAAGACCAGGAGCTGCAGAGCGTGTTAGACAGGAACAGCGAGAGCAATGTAGGGTTTTGCAGTTCTCCAGACACAAGCAGGTATGCTGGCTACCAACAAATAGGAAATGCTGTGCATGCAAATCACTGTCAGACCAATGCATGCATTATTGATTCTAATAATCAGACACAAATGGAGACAGCCATCCAGTAATTATTCCCATATTACAAGAAAACGCACATAAGCCATAGGACACGACAAGTCTGTTGATGGAAACGATCTGTAGCTTTACTTTCTGCCTCATGCTATTTTTCACTTGCTCCTCTATCCCAAACATATGTTCATCTTCTAAGTGCTCTGAGGCTTCCTATGCAGAACTCTCAGGCAGAAGAGCGAGTCCTAGAGGTGCAGATAGTCCCACTGGAGCCAGTATGAGCCCCCAGCCCAAACATCACAACTGCCTGCGGTTCACCCCTCCCTACACACTCACAGCACACTGCTCACAGGGGTCCTGCAGTGTGCTGAAAATACTCCCCGAGGGTCAGACATGAAACAAGTAGAGGCAGGAGGTCAGATGAACCGCAGCTCTCCCAGAAGCATGTTGTGTGGTGCAGGGTTCTCATGCACAGATGGAAAGGAAAGACAATGTTGGGTGGCTTAAGTGAGGGATCACACATTGCTGACAGCAAACTTACAAAAAAGCAGCTGCTACAAATAGTTCGCAAGCAACTTCTGAACTGAAAAAGCACTTGAGCAGTCCTGAATGGTAAATATTGAAAGGAAAAGTCAGTTCAAAGAGAGACACTGGTCCTCCCAAAGGAAAAACCCTTGGAGAGAAAGAGAGATAAAGATCATAATTAAAGAGCAATGGTTATTGAGTATATTACCCCTGTGATTAGAGCTCCTGCATCTGTTTATCAGGAGTGGGATGGGTGCAATGATACTGCATAACCAGAAGCACCCAAATTGTTGATGAATCATGAAGGGCTCTGTCAAAAGAGAGCTTGTCTACAAATGGAAATTCTAGTGTCCCTAGCACTACTGGCTGCTCCAAACAGGAAACCTGCAGTGTGAATTTCATGGTAAACATCTATCTCCAGCATTTAGCTCTACCCTTCAGAGTGAAGACAGGAGAAATGAGTTTGTTCAGCTAGAACCTTTTCCAAGTCCAGCACAGAGAACAGGATTTGTGATGAGATCTGTTTTTAGGCTGGACTGAATTGTTAACCAGTTTGATTAATAAATGCCAGAAGGAGGAAATAACAGGCAAGTTAAACAGAGGAGAAAAATGTCCCCCTATGTGGTTAGATAGCAAAAGTTCACAAGAATTCTGTGCCTTGTGGATAATTCTCCCCAGCTCTCATTTAACATTGTTTTAGAAGACGTGATTGCAGCATCTTTGAAGTAAAGAGGTAGTGGGATTTTCCATGTCAGCATGTTTCTGGAGGTTCCCAGCTATTTCCTTCTCTCTTCTCACTTCCTGGAAGAAATGAAAGATGGGACACATGCCAGTTGGCAGGAGTCCTTACTTCAGCAGTATTATCTGATGAAGGATGGTTGATCATAAAACATTTTTTTTTTGTTTCATGGGAAAGCATTGTATTTTTATCCATTTACTGTTAAAATTCAAAATTTTTAAAAATTAAAAATTATTTCACAACTTCTCATAGGAACCTGCCATTTTCCCAGCTGTGGCAGAACAGAGACACCCAAGCACTTGTCTAGGTTTGTAAGGAGCTGAAGAACTGTGTGCTGCAGAAAGGAGAGGTGATTCTAGGTATATGCAAAAAAAAAGTGCCAAAGAAACCGAAATGGTGGAACATCCAGTAGATGGAGGTTTGGGAGAAGCTTTTAATTCCTGTGATCCACTGTGTTGGTTTTGCTTGGCTCAGTTTTTGCTAGTGGAAGGGACCCACAAAGATGGCTCCTGTGTGAAGTTTCTCAAAGCTTTCACCATGTCCAGCAGAGCCAATCCCTGATGGCTCTGAAGATGATGGGCATGCGGCTGGGCCAATTAGAGATGTTGGTTATGCCTTTGTGATAACATATTTAAGAAGAAACTGAACAATGAGTGCATGCACTTCTTTTTAGCCGGAGGAGTTGGTGGAGGTGAGAAAATGTGAAGGAAAACAACACGCAGACACCAACTTCAGTGAAGAGGGTGGGGGAGGGGGCGCTCCAGGCACCAGAGCTGAGATTCCTCTGCAGGCCGTGGTGAGGCCCATGGTGAAGCAGCGGGTGCCCCTGAAGCCCATGGGGCCCATAGGTGATGCTGAGATCCACTCGCAGCCCGTGGGGAGGTGCCCCACTCTGGAGCGGGTGGATGCCTGGAGGAGGCCGTGGTCCAGCAGGGGTCCCAGTGGAGAGAGAGGCCTTGCGCTGGAGATGGGACTGAGTGCCCCACACTGGAGTGGGTGGATGCCTGAAGGAGACTGTGGTCCAGCAGAAGTCCCAGTGAAGAGAAAAGCCTTGCTCCTGAGATGGAACGGCCTGGTGTCAGAGGTCTGTACCCCGTGGATGAGGGACCTCACACTGCAGCAGTTTTGGGGGGACTGTCTGCCTATGGGGGGAGCTTACACTGCAGCAGGTTTGGGCGGGCTGTTGCATGTGAGACTGGGACCCACGCCTATGCAGAGGAAAAAAACTTCTCTCCCTCAGCAGCAGCAGAAGATCTCAGTGATGAACTGACCTACCCCCTCCCCCCCGCCATGCCTTATCCCCCTGTGCTGCTGCTGAGAAGGAGGGAAGGGGGTGAGTGGAGAAATAGTGTCTTTGAAAGTTTTATTTCACTTCTCATTTACTCCTCTGACTCTGTTAGCAATAAATCACTTTGTAACTTTAAATTCAACCTATTTTGGCCTAAATACATCTTCTCCTGGTTCCTTAACTCAACTCATGAGCCCTATGTGTATTACTTATTTTTCTCTCCTCTGCCCAACTGTGGCAGGGGAGAGCAAGTGAGTGAATGTTGTGAGTGCCTGGCATTTGGCCAGAGTCAAACCTCGACATCCACACTAACCCATCTGCTGCCCTTACATGAGGATGCTTTTGAGTATTTAGAAAGAAGAACCTCTGTTCTTCATGCCTGGGAACAGAGTTCCAGAGCGTTACACAGAGCATGTCCACAGTGAAGCCAATTGCAGGACTATGTGGAGATGCAGGGACAGTCAATGATGCTGTCAAGCTCTCTAGCTCAAACACCATCAGGGGCACATGAATGTCCTCCTGAGCCATCTGTCCTTCATTACCTTGCATTTTGGGAGCTCTGTGCCACAGTGACAAGCCCACTAAGAGCAGTTCCCAATTTCAAGTGACCCAGTGTTTTCACACACATGGCCATCATACCACTGCTTACAGCACAGATCTGTGACACTGTTAATCACGTTAAAGCCATGTAGCTATGTAGTGACTTACTCTGCAAACATATATCCTGGCTTTCAATTTTGTTTCAAGGATCTTTGTATAAAAAGCTGGAAGAGCAGGAGGATAACATGGAACTGAGACTACTCCTGCTAGAATTCCTGGTGAGTTTAAACTAGTGGGAATGTGAAAATATGCTCCATAAAATGGCAAAAAAAATCTGCTATTTCTAGAGATTTTTCTCCCCACACTACCTACTTCAGCCCCCTCTCCCAGGCCAGACTAACAGATGGCTTCTGGCTGATTCTACCCACTGAGCTACTGAAACTGATGAACCGAAGGAAAGTCAGTGGGAAGTAATTCTGGGACTCTGTGGTCTATTTCTGCTACACAAAAGCCTATTGCTCCAGCTCCATCCTTAACACAAACGCAGCATACCCCATCCCTGCATCCAGCAGCTGCCACGTGCTCTCCCCACACAGAAGATGATGGCTTGTGCCCGGCAGGCACTGGCGGGGCAGGCTCCTAGCTGGGACAGACTCAATAAGGCTCTTACCTTATTCAGGCTTGTGCTCTATTGCATCCTGGAGCTCTGGAGCCCTCTGCTTATCCCGACACAAACCTGGGAATTAAAAAGATGACAAGGCACAGGAAACTTTTCTGTGTGAGCAGAAAGGATGTGTAGATTATAATGTGCTCTTCCAGCTAAGACAAATCTGCTACAAAGGATAGAAACTATTTAAGAACAATTGTTTACTGAGGTCCCAAATATCTAACAATAAACTCAACAGTAAAGTCAAAAAGGCAACACTCAAGGTATTTACTCTGCCAACTGCTGAAGCATATGGAGAGCCAGAGCTGAGTGTTTAATTGGGAGATTGACACTGATCTTTAATGCTGCTGAAAAAAGTAAATAAGAAAGCTGCTGAATAATATGTCCAGTGATTTTTTTTTTTCAGGTATGTGAACAGCTATTAATTTATTTTTGTTTATCTATTTGAAATATTTCTGTAGTCTGATTGAGCCTTGGTTTGGAAACAGTCTTTCAAGCTCAATGCAAACATTTGATATTCAGAATTGGAGTAGTCTGGGTATGTTGGATTGGACACATAAGCCAGGTGTCATGATTTCTTTGGCCAAATGAATGCAAACCTTGGAAACACTTCAAATGGTCTTTTTTATAGGTTTCAAACTCACTTTAGATAAACATTTAGTAATGACTTCAAATTGACCATGCCAGTAAGCTCATTTGATAAAAAGGCAACAGAAAATGCGTACAAAAGGACTGCAAGTACTGCAGTCAGCTCAAACACAGATCCAAACAGACTATGACACTGAGGAGAGCTCTGGAGGCAGAGAAGTTCAGAGTGTCCTTTCAACAGCACTCGTCATTGCTTCAGCCTGCCATGGCTACAACGTGATGAAATCTGCAGCACGTCTGGGAGTCACATGGCTCTGGGCACTGTGCAGTTCTATCATCACAGGCTGTTATCACTCTGGATGTACCACAAGTAACACTGCAAATGCACAGGGCCTGCTACAGGAAGGTAGTCCTGCCTCAGAGTTTGCTCATGAACTCATCTGTTCTTTCAAATAAATTAATCCAAAGTATTAGTCACTCTGCCAAAGGACTGATCTGCCCGGCTACTGGGGACACACACATACCTGGGAAGCACGAGCTCCAGTCCTGCATAGTGCCTGGACATCTCCTTGCAGGCTGCAGCTCTTCCACATCATCCAGAAATTCTGCTGGCTGTAGCTATAAGCACTTTTCCTGGCTTTCATTTCAGTGCAAAGCATCCACCTCAGTAATGCACTCACTGCACCCCTCAGTCCTACGGCTGAACAGGACCTACAACAGAAATGAGCCAGGGGTTGCGGAGAAACTCATACAATGAATGAACATATTACATTTTCAGCCTCAAAATGTATTTGTGGCAAAGTCCTTTTGAGGCTCTTTTTCATAAGCACTGTTTGCTCCCCATTGCCTGGCTGCAAGGGAAAGTGGAGAAGCTCCTGTAAACATGAGATGACAGGATCTACTACGCTCATACAGTGCTGCAGCTCTTTCCATTAACACCAGAAAACCCACAGACAACAACAGGAACTTTCCAGTGTCAGAAAATAAAGGAGTAAACCTAGACACAATGAAAATTTGTACAATATCTGACATCCTCAGAGCCTTCACCCTAAACTGCCCATGCCCTCTGCAACCCTCAGCCTTGGCAGCTGAGCACAGCCCTGCCAGGGAGGACAATCCTGCATAAGGCAGGGGCTGTAGCCTGACCCCAGACAGTCACCCCTCATCCAAAAGGTGATGCTCAGAGCCCATATGGCTCCATTCATACAGCCCCTGGCTGGCCCTTAGTGACACACAGTGCCACACACAGCAGGGAGAGGAGCTGTAGGTCCAGCAAAGGCCACATTCACAATAAAATCTCCCAAGTGCACATTTTATCTCTCAGTCATAACATCAAGCTCCTTTCCTTAGACACCTAC
The DNA here is from genome assembly GCA_013397935.1 of Dasyornis broadbenti. Classification (NCBI taxonomy): domain Eukaryota; kingdom Metazoa; phylum Chordata; class Aves; order Passeriformes; family Dasyornithidae; genus Dasyornis; species Dasyornis broadbenti. Next base: position 1,246,252 of record VZRN01003942.1, read on the forward strand.
TTTTTTATTTTCAGTCTATCTGTAAAAACATGAAGTCTTTTTTTGTGACATGGTGGAAATGAAAGCACACAGAACCTGGTATTTTAAGTGTACGACATGTTGGTTTAATCCTGTCAGGACTTTAATGTAGATTACATAGGGACAGGCAATGACCAGAGGGAGGGAGAAAAGTGTAAATAATCCAGAGGAGTGTGGACTTGTTGGCAGGGTAGATTTATGTCCTGTCTTAATAAAATGTCCTTTCATCTCTGGAACCCGGGCTCAGAAGCCAGTCTAGACAGGAATTAATGGGGCTCATTCTCTACTTACTGATCTCAAGGTTTCCCAACACTGAGAGCTCAATCAGCCATGGATAGTGTTTTTTGCTTTCAAACACAAGTTCTGACCATTCACTGAAAAAGGTCTGCTAGGCCAGGAGACAAATTAAATTCGCTTTCTACAGCTTTTTCAAATGTGATTGCCACCCTGTGACGAAGCCAAGCAGTTGTGAGCCTGTTGTAAAGAGATGGAATAGGGCATGCCAAGAAAATATTAGTGTGCATTGGTATGGACCAGGACTTGGTTCTGCCTGGAAACCATGCCCAGGAACATGGGTTGCTCAAAGCAATACAGCACTAGGGCCTGCAAATGCTGAGTTGTGTGAAGTCTCCTGTGGTGAAGGAAAATTCCTGACTTCTTTTCTGCTTGCAGTAAACCTTCCCTTTTGTTTATTTGTCTCCCTTAGGGGTCCAAAAGAGTAGGTGGGGATGGAGCATTCAAAAGAATTTCTTGCTAAATGATCTAGGATTTCACTGGAGTGTGCAATCAAGAGAAGCAAAGAAAGCTGTGAGCAAAAATGTACATGACCAGTGAGATTTAAAGCATTTAAAGCAAAATTCTTTGGAGAAAGGTTTGTTAAGGATTATAATTTCTTGAACTCTTTAATTGCTTTTCACAGGAAAAGGTCACATCTTAATCTTTCATCTGCAGCTATGGACAAGGACACCCAGATGCAGAGAGATTCAGCTCCTAATTTTACATCTGTTTAATTTTCAACAACAGGAGACAGGGAGCAGCAGGATGCACTGCCAGCTATCAGGGAGCCCTTTTATTATGCAAAATTTGGATCTGGTCTAAGTACAAGGCCTCCAATGAGTGAAGACAGAGCCAGTTAAAGGAAAGGAATAGGAGAACAAAGTGGTCTCCAAAGACACAGCAAGAGGTAAGAGCCCACTGTATGCAGTGATGGACAATGTGACAGGTTCTCTTCCCACGATATTTCATCTACAGACATTTGGACAGTACAGACAGAAGTGGCCAAAGAACTTCCTTCTGGGAGCTCAACAGCTGCTGGCCAGGCAGAAGGACTGTAATTTATAAATTCTTAAATTAAGATATACAAAAGTCACAGGCAATATGTAAGCAGTCCTCTGCATGATTTTATTCTGTTTATATAGCTTAGTGCTCAGAATGAAAAAACAATGATGTCTCTTAGTGATAGTTGCTTTGGACTACCTGCACCATGACCAGGGCAGCAGGAGCCCTCTCCTTCCTTCTCCTTTTCCCTGCAGTGTCAGTTTATTGAAAAAGCTCACAGTTCTGCTCCATGAGGATCCCGTGCCTAGGGAAGGAAGGGTGGCAGAACCTTTGTGTTTGAGGAACGATGGCTGCAGGACCATAGGTGATATGCTCAGCTCCATTCTTTAAATAGCAATTGCCCTCTTTGCCCCAACCCAGGAATCTCCTGGGACTGCCTCATAAAGCAGGAGCCACTGCCAGAGAACATGATTTAAATGATTCCAGGCCAAAATGCAAGATACTTCCTGGCCTGGTGAAAATCAAATTTTCGTCCCTGTGCAAGAACCAGCAGTGAGACCCTGGGAGAGGAAGCACCCAGGCTCAGTTAACTCACTTCAGGATAGCACACTTTTTAGCACCTGCTGAGCTATACTGCCTGTCCCGAATGGGACTACTCAGCTTCAGCTGGAAACCTTAGAGGGGTTGGAAGTAAGGGCGTGGAAGACGATCAAGGGCTGCTTTGTCATGCAGGGCTTTGCGCATTAGTGGAATTCATTAGTGGAGCCTGATAATAAAGAGCAGTAATAATAACGTGCATTAGACCACCCTGTGCCTCCAGAGCTGTGCTGAGCAAGGCTGTGGCAGGGCACAGCTTCGGGCTCTCCTAGCTCGTATCTCAATCTGCAGCCAGAGCACAGCAGTAGTCGCGGAGATCCAAACCAGATGCTGCTTCTCAGCCTCAAGCAGAGCTAATATCTACCAGTACAGCCCTGTTCTCCCAGCTGTGTTCTCCCAAGACACTCGCCTGGGCCAGCCATGACAAAGTTGGAGCACAAAGCAGTGCAGGCAGTGAAAGCATGTGCAGAGTGAACTTCACCCCTTACTGCTTCAGTCCCAAATGTGTCATTTCCATGAAGGCAGGTCGTGCTTTTTTCTGCCAGGTCCCACTCCCACAGACAATTTATAAGCTGGCACAGGCTCTTCTGAGATTGTATTGTGGATGCCCTGGTGTGTTTTGGGCTCTGTGCTGGCCAGCTTTTGGTTCACAGCTTCAATCTTGCCTAGGGCTGGGTGTTGCAGTGTGGAAGGAGCAGAGCCAGGGTGGCAACTGAGTTTGTGGAACAGAGGAGAAATCCCCCATTATGCACGCCCTCCTAAGAGCTCACATGGCAATCTAAAATTTCCCACTCCCTGTTAGGTAAGGGAGACAGAGAGAAGTGGATGGGAGGTGGATGGCATTTAATGTGTAGGGACAGCTGGGTCCAGCGCCCTGTGGAAGGCATAACTGACCATGTTGGGTGCAAGTGATGAGGGTCTTGCTGCTGCCCCCACACCACCTCACTGTCCTGCAGCCCCTTCCATCCTCTCAGGAAAACTCAATGCTGTCTTGGGGATGTGTCAGGAAAGGACCAGCCTGCAAGGTCTGTATTCACAACTCTTTTGGCGTCTGCATCTGTTCTCTGCTGGGCAAGTGAAGGTGTCAGGGACAAGACCTGAGGCACTTTTTCACAGCACCATCTCTGCAGATGTTGATCCCAGTGACAGCCATTAGCGCATGCACACAAGGCAGCCCTTTCTCCTGTCAATGCCATGGGAAGCTGTCACCTGGTACTCCAGCATCACTGACACCTGTCCCCATCGGCCCCCACTGCCTGCAGCTCTGCCACTGCCTGCGCACAGGGCTGAGGGGGGGCAGGAGGGGCTGGGCTGGACTTTCAAAGGAGTGGTTTGGGCTTATGGCCCCCCAGATTGCACAAGCAATTTGCACAACTGACCAAGATGCCACCCACTGTGGACCAAAAGGGACTGGCATGAGCTCTTCCTCCCACCTGCACTGTCCCCTCCAATGTCTTGCAGATGCTAATGGGCTGTGGGGGAGGCTGCCTTCAGACTCGGGGATGCCTGTAGTGAATTTTCTTGGCTTCCTTGGCTCTGACAAGCATTCATTAAGCAAAACTCAGAGCTATGTGTCCACAGCAGTTGCAGGTGTTTGGACCCCAGCTCCTGTGCTGGATGCAGCACTGCTGGGCTTGTGGTGTACTTGCAGAGAGGACAAGGAAAGACAGGGAGTAAGGAAATGTGAAGACATCTAAAAAGTGTGAGCTGGATGGGATGGACTCTACACCATAATAAGACAAACATGGCCTGTGTCCTGGGAGCAAATCTAGCCAAGCAGAGCTGGCTGCTCTTGTCTAGGTTGGTCAGGATCAGAAGTGAGAGGAACTGTAAAAGCCATGATGCTCCATAAACACTGCACACTCGCAGCCTTCTACCCTATCAAGGTAAAGGGACATGGGAGCAGAGGAATCCCTTGTCTACTTTCTTTAGACTCCCTTAACACTTGGTACTTCAATCCCACTGTGAACTACCCACTCACCTTTGAGGACAGTCACCAATGACTATCACTTTGAATCAAATGAAAGGTGTCAAGAGTGTGCCAGTGAGGGATGGGTCCTCTCTGGGGGTGTCCTTCAGGCTCCAGAGAGTGACATTCCAGTGCTGGCCTGCTGCCTTGAGCGCAGCATAACGACAAGGGAGAATCCCAGCTCAGGGGAAGGGGATCTTGGTTAGTTTGGTAGGGAGAGACATGGGAGACCAGTGTTTGAAAAAAGAGTGGGGAGCGACAGATCCATAGTTGGTGGGCAGCAGTGGAGTTTCTCCAGATGGACCTGCATTCAGCCAGTGACAATTGAACCTTTGGTCCCAAAGGAACAACTACTTCACGAGTTTGAACCAAAGCGAGCTGAAAATTGTCGTTAATCACTGACCCCTGTGATGCTGAAAGTGCTGCATTAGAGAGGAGGTGCATACATGAAACAAAAGCCTAGAATTCTATTCCAACAGTGATTAAATTGACAGAGGTTGTGTCCTGCAATGCAGCATTATGGAAGACAAGGCAAACAAGATTAACCCACATTGACAAGGCATTTATCCATGGCTAAGAAGAGACCCATGCCACAGCATCTCTGTCCCACAAGTTTACACCAGCCCACAAGAGTCTAATCCCTCATGGCCTGTCAAGCTATTAGGCAAATCTCTGGCTCTCATTTGCCTAATCCAATAGCTCCTAGCTTCATAAGAAAGACGTCCTAGGGGGCCTTAACAACCATGTTTGTTAGGCCTTATGTAAGTAAACAAAGCTCTTAAAGCCGAATAGCTTCCTCTTCCATGTGGGATCTCAACACTCTCGTAACCTGGAGATAAAACCAACCACACTCAGGGAAGGAGGATGTGTTTATAACAGGTTGAGTTCTGCCTCCACAATAAGCAGCATCTGAAGGATTTTGCCATCACAATTTCTACACTTAACACTCACTGCAGAGTTGTCAAGTGCCTTCATACCATAAAGAATTTATTGCATAGCTAATAAGGTCATAGTGCTCATTCTCTGTTCCGCCAGCTTCAGTGGAGGAATAAGCAGTGTCAAAGCATCCTTTCAAGACCAATATGTTTTGTGTCCATGTGTGAACATCACCAGGAGACCAAACATTTCCACAGGTTTGTATACCTGAATCTACAAATGCTTTATTGGAAAGCCTTGGAATTTAATTTTTCTGAATCCTACACTGGCAGTGATACCTCTGACATTAAACAGGGTGCAGGTATTCTCTAGTCCTTGAATTTGAGGTCACCACCACCTCTGCTCTAGAGATATACCTCTCCCAAGTGCTTTGGCAAAAGATCCAAACTGTCTCAAAGCTCTCTGAATCTCCTGGGGCTGAGAGCTACTCTTATGTCTGACACATCATTAACAATGTCCTTGACAATGTGGTTTGCTCCATAGACAGGTGAATCTTTAGGGAGGGTTCAGGCAGATGAATAGTTACTCATGGCTTAGCTGCCTACTAGTCTTAGCCAGGCTTCTGGGGATTTGGAAACTACACTGAAACAGGTTTCCTAAGGGGCCTTCCCATACAGCTCAGGTGAGGTTGGGGTCAGGAAGCCATAATCTCATTTTCTGCCACTTTCTCCACAAAGGGCATTTGCAAAGGCAGAGCTGAGAGAGCACATTTTAAGGAGAAATACACGGCCAACAACACAGGTCCAGTGAACAGGAGCACTAGGACAAATACCTCAATGGAACAAGACCTATGGGCTGTTACAGACAGTTCTCTACTGGCTGCCCCAACATTAGGCAATTTGGAGATGACCAGACTGTGGAAGTATCTGAAGAGCTCTGTGGGAGAGGCCACAGGCAACATCTGAAGACACAGGATGAACCTTTGTCGTGCTGTCAGTACTGTCCATCTCCACCTTGACTCTTCCACCATATGCATGATAATTTCAAGGGACAGGGAAAGACTGAAAAATGAGCATTTTCACTTTAAAATATAAAAAGGCTTCAAGATGCTTTTTGGCTATTTGAACCCCCAGCCTCTGCACTTGCCCAATCTTGAGGGATGCAAGTATGAAACTGGATGTGTTTTCCATCAGTCTGGAGTGGAGCTCCCTCAGAGACTGGTGGTGAGAAGGGACCTGATCTGGAACTGTAAATCCTTCACACCCACCAGCTGAGCAGCTGTTCAGGTTAGGTCTCATTTATATGCAAAGCAGTTCAGCCATCAGCAAAGATCTCTAATGATGCAAATCAGTCGTATGTCATCCCAGCAATGAAAGTCAAGGGAGCCCTTACTTGCTTGAATCCAGCACATTTCAGCAAAAGTGCCATTAAAAGAAAGGGGATTTTTACTGTGGAGTATGGCCCACCACCCTCAGCCACTTTCCAGCTGAGATCACAGCTAAATCGCTTATCTTTACATTTTCATACAAATCTGATTATCCTTGAACAGCTAATTGTTTCATAAGTGCCACTTGGAAGCTCTCCATTTCCAACACAAGTAAAGAAATTGCACTATAAAGCTGTCTACCTTTGCCATGAGTCACTTTAGCACATAGGATGAATATTTGGCACTCTTCACTTTTTCAGATTAACTTGCATATTTATTTTAGAAGAAAAAAAATTGACTGCTTTAATTCCTTCCCACCAGAATTCTTCATATTTGCTTAGCTTATTGAAACTTTTTTAATAGACCTTACAATATGTAAGTTATATAGTGACTGCTGATGGAGGAGACATTCACATCTCCTTTCATGTAAAGAAAAAGCTGAAAAATATCTATGAGAGCATTTAATATTTTGTTAAGAGAGTCAGTAAACCCTATAGATTATGTCACCTGCCTTGAAGAAGGGTTTCATCCCTTTGGCTGAAGCCATGGAAACATCCAGCAGGGACTTAAATTCAGTGTCTCCTGGATGGAGCATATGTTTCTCTTCCAAAGAGTAACAAATATGCTGCAATTAAATTTCTTAAGCATCCATTCTGAACTAGGCTGGGAAAACCCCTGAGAAAGAAAAGAAGGTTCTGGGCTTCAGAAAGCAAGTCAGGGATTTCCTCAGATGTTCACTCAGTCTCATGAAAAAGTAGTTATACACCTTTGCAAAAGGATGTTGCTTGGCCTGAGTAAAAAATTCTATGTATTTTCCCATGTGACCACATACATAAGCTAAAGTTTAAAAGAACAACCGAATTCAGTTCAGCATCAGTTAATTACACAGTTTACTAACATCTTTGGACTATTATCTAAAACAAAAAAAGTAATGTTCTTCTAGGTAGGCCTGATATAAATGTCACATCCAGGAGCTGAAACAAAGGGTTCCAACTTCTGAAATGAAGAGTTTTGCATTTTGCTAACTAAAATCCTGCAAGGTGGAAAGACTGCAGGAAAAAGAAATGACAGAAGTTATGGGCATCTCCCAAAGCGCCACTGGAGATCCAGGACAAGGGATGTGTCTCTATGCTATGTATTCTTGGTCAAGTCATCCGAGTCTGAAAAATGTGGCATTAATTAATGAATAGCCAGGAAAGACATTGCACAGCAATATAAACAAGTAGTATATCATTACGAGAAAGGCTTGTATCAAAGTCTAGTACTTTTGTAAATAAAGGCAAAATGGATCTATACAGTGACCTAACCAAAGACTTAAAAGCTACAGGAAATCAGAGGTACTTCATGCAGGCAGGAGCCTCCGTGCCCTCCACTCCTATAAACTGCAAAGAGGGCTGTGGGTGCTCCTCCCTCCCTAGACTGAAGCCTAAAATTGTCAATTAGGAAAACAAATGTGGGTACCAGACATCTTTTTGTGAGTGTCAGTTCAGCAATCACTTTATTACAAAGTAATTTTAGTACTGAATGTAGTGCAATTTCAGTAATTTAGCAACGTACAATGATGGATTGAAGTGCCTGGTGATAGACGTTTATTTCACCTTCTGAAACACAATTATTATGCACTTTACTCAATAATAGTATCTTGTTCCAACTAAAATACACATTGTGCAGTTCTTTAAGCTGTAGAATCATAGCAATTAGAGAGGGAAATGGCTGATTAGGTCACTGATTCCAGACTGTTGCCAGCCCACGATTGCTCCCTGCCCTTTATCAGCTAGAGTTTTCCCCAAACTCCTTTCTTTTACATGTTTTAGTGATGATGATATTCATCAAAAAAAAAGAAAAAAAAAAGAAAAAAAGAGATACTTCAACCACAGTTGAAAGATGCAGACTTTTACTGCAGAAAATCCTGCATTTTCACAGTGGGAAGGGTCTGAAAGGGTTTTTACCTTGTTCTTATGGCAGATGGCCAAAATGCTTTCAGCCAGAATGCTCTTCAATGACCTTTTTTCATGGAAGCAGCTTTGCTGAAGAGGTTTCCCAGTTTCCCTGCTAAATTAAAAGTGTAAGTCTTGCTTTTCAGTCTGAAATTCCTCTTACTACTTTTTGTCTAATCACAGCTTAATATTTAGCATTTGCTAAAACAGAAATAAAAAGAAAAATGAGCTTGACTGAAATTTCACTTAAGAAAAGCCACCATTCCTGACCTATACACAGAGAGGTGGTTGTGATGTGGCTTCAACTGGTCTTTCTTGAAAACTCAGCTGCCCAAGCCCTCTTACTGCTCTGAAGACCAGGGCTCTTTCTGTTGTCAGATGCTGTGTACCCGTCATCACATCCCAGCACAAGGGAACTGAGCCGACACCCAGACCCTAGCATTTATTAGAAGTACAGACATACCTGCCAGAATGTCCTACGGAAACGGCACTTGTGGTGCTGGCTTTGTGCCTTCTCTGTGTTTATCCATGGGCAGTATCCTCGAGAGCAGGTGCAACCTATGGAAACAGCACAAATAAATAAAAGGGAATGTCTTGAGAAAGCATGCTTTCAATGTGAGCTTATGGAAACAGGTAGGCAGAGAAATCTGCACTGTGGAGTTGTGCTCTTCCAAACACTGGAGAGACAGAGCAGCAGGGAGCTGCACATGCAGCCGACACCTTCATGGGGTGGCCACCCCTTACAAGTGTGGCCCAGCTGTGCATGGGCCAGTGAGGCATTGCCCAGGCTTGGCAGGGCCAGCAGAGTCCCTGGGGTTTACCATGCAGCCGGCACCAGCAGAGGACATTATGCTCAGACACAGAATACGACACATATGTTCTTCTATCACAGATAAGCTCAACTAATGATTAAAGAAGAAAGAAATGTGTGATTCTTTCGGACAACTCAACCAAGCAAGCAGAGCCACAGCTGCTGTCATCCATCCATAAGCCCAGTCCTCACTCCATTGTCCAGCTCAGGAAGCAGCTTACTATATGCTATTGGAGTCAACAGACATCTCCCAGGTTAAAATACTTTCTGTGCAAGCTGGTATTAAACTCAGCCCCATGATGTCCTTTTCCCCTATATCTCACCAGTTCCCTGAGCATTCCTGCCTGGTTATCCTCCATTAAGGTTATCCTGAGCTGCACATAGGAACATGAGTATATAGATGCACTGGGGCAACTGGCCCAAAACTAAGATCCAAACTACTTCTGTTGAATTTCAGACATTCTGAGGGTTTAGCCACAGAGTGAATGCCTGTGAATCTGGAGACTGGGGGTGGGGGGGTGTGTATGTGTGTGTGTGTAATTTCCCTGGTGCAACTGTCGGGTGCCATTCAACTCCAGCCATGAGATCACAACATTTACTTTGTAGGGCTGTGCCTGTGTCTTGTCAGAGGCACAGCCTCTCACAGCACAGGAACAGGCTCTGTTCCCAGCTCTAACACAGACTTCCCACATCTGTCTTGAAAAAAATCACTGAGAAGCACATCTGAAAAAATGTTACACACTCAGCTCCAGACATTTGATCTAACACCTGGCCTAGCTCGCAGCAGCACTGGACACTGCAAACACTGTTGGCCTCAACTGGAGCACTTGTAAAATCCAGACCTGATGGATGCAATGGGGATGGAGGGAACATCTGTTTCTTCACTGCACTACACAGACTTCACACTAAGGTACCTTTTGAATGGAGCTGTGTACAAGTCAAACCAGTTAAACCAGCGAACAGTTGCTCTTTGTTCTGCACACATGCCAGAAATTTAAAACTCTCACAGTGCGGCACCAAGAAGACAGAGACCCAAAGCTAGTGATGGTGTTTGGAAATAGGAGACATAAACTCTTTTAGTTCTGTTTTCCCACATGTAAACAGAGGATGGCAATTCCTACCTGGTCTCTCCAGGACTTAGGACTCCCAGGCATTTGGAAAGCACTGAGTGCATCCCATAGATGACATAAAAAGCTGCTTGGAATACTTCTGTTTCTAAGAAGTTAGTGAGGTGCTGGCTGGATACTAGTAATGTTCGCTGTGTCAAGCACAAAACAAGATACTCTTGCTCACGCTATAAAGCAAATTACTGTTGAGCATGCTGAATACAGGGGCTGCTTTTTGACATTTCATCCAGTGTGTTATATCCTGTCCTAGACAAAGAATAAGTGTGTGGAAATAGTTGAAAACTGGACATAGCTTTAAAAGAAGAGAAATATAAGGTTTCAAAAGTGTTTCTCTGCCTTGCTGGATTTTTTTGCACATAGCTGTCCCTGAAGAAGTTTTGAGGAGGAACTTGTCTGTGACAGTGTTCGCATTTGACAGGTGCCTTGTTGGAGCAGCACAGCTGTGTTGCCCGACCACTACACACAGAAGAGCTGAGCATGCTGCTCTAAAGTGATGGTCTGTGAGAAAGGAGCATGGGACCTCATGCTCCAGCAAGTATCCATGGTCTGGATGTATCATCTCAGCTGAGGAGACAGAAACATGCTGGTTATTCACTGCCCATCAGCCCTGACGTCACGATTTTGCTGTGTCCCAGGAGCTGTACCTTCCACTGGAAGAGAGCTGGGGATGGGTTTGATAAGCAATGTTTGCTGCCACGGGGAGAAGAGCAATCTGAGACCTTCTCCTGCAAGAGGGTAATCGCAGGCAGCAAGGGTGCTGCAGGCAAGCGAGAGTGCCTGTTGCTCCCCATTTCCTCAGGGGCCAGTCAGGCAGTGCATGGCCCTCACTGTCACACTCCACCAAGTCTACTGGGACATTCCACAGCCAAGGATCACTCCTCATCAGGGCTTTTTCAAATAAGCAAAAGAAAGTGAAATGTCAAATAAAATAGAGAAGAAAAGAAAAGTGGCATCTTGTGTTCCTCTTATCTCCCTCATTCCCAGGAGTCTCTGATGCCTTAAAAGAGTGGCAACCTTTCTGAAAGCAAACCTTTTTGATAAATGATGCAGTTATTTATTTTGAGGAGAGCTGAAATATGCCATGATGCCGTTTTCAAAGTAACACAGCATCTAACAAAGAGAATCATTGGTGATTTACTGCATGACACTCCGTTTGTCCTGGAGGAAGAAAGACCTTGTTTCAGCCTCTCAGGATTTGAACCTGTAATTCCACCAAACCAAAAGCTTTGAAACCTGAAGTTTTCTCCCTGAAGATAAAATAAGGTTTTCCTGTTCCCCATGAATCACTACAACCCTGCAGACTGCTGTGGAACATGAACTGCCCACTACACAAGAAACACCAGCAACAGGACAGCCCATCAGCAAGAGCTGACCAATGCAATTGTGCAGCCATCCATGCCACCAACTGCTCCTGCTGGTGCTCCCAGGCTGGATGTTGAGGATAAGGGAATGAGATCTTGCATATGGTATGCCTGCTGTCTTCTCACTGCTGCACACTTCCAAGCTGCTTCACAGTTTATGATCACTTCGGCTTCTCCTGATGCATCTGACAGGCAAACAGTTATTTTCCTTGCCTAAAGTCCCAGCTTTGCCTCACACTACCTCTGCTACGGTATGCTTTAATGATTCACCAAGAAAAATACATGTGCATCCAGAAGCAACTGCAGGGGCCAGCAGTGCCATCACCGATTTGCAAGATTTTAACCAGAAGATGACAAACTTGGAGTTGATCTGGAAGTCCTGTATAGCCTAAATCCCCTCTGCCCATCCCAAGACCCTTGCATTTGACCTGCAGCTGAAAATGCAAATGCAAACAGACAAATGCAATCTTTACAGCTTGGATCAGCACTTGTCTCCTCTGGGAAGCATGACCCCATTGCTCTGACGCAACAGCCAGCCATTGCACCAGGGGGTACCTCAGAGACAGCCCAAGGTTACACTATCACTGCAAGATAAACACCCTGAATTGCTCAATAGATGCTATGATGATCTGAAGGTGGAAGGACTGTGCTTTCATATTCTGCTCTGCTGACTATCACACCCATGACCAGCAAACCCAAGCTGATCGAAAGGGCTGTGGTCCCTTGGGGCATGGCGACCATCCTTGAGGGAGTGAGCCTGAGCCAGGCTGTGTGCAGGTATCCCCATGCTGCCAGGAAGGGCTGGCTCTGGACATGCAGCTACTCCCCCAGCCAGTGGCAGTGCTGAATTGTGGCAGCGAGCTGAGCACACTGGGGTTTCCAAGGAGAGAAGCGTGCAGTTGGTGACAGCATTTTCCCCAAGTGTTACCCAAATCTGCAATGAGTTGTAACAGGCTTGTCGTAAATCTGCACTGCCAAACTCTCCCTGAAAGAATCTCTCCTGACATCCAGGAGGGCAGACCTCCCTCCCCAGAGAAGAGTGGAAGAAGGTGGCTGAGGTGGGTAACCAGACACTTCTTCACTGTCTCTGCTGTGTGCTCAAAGCCATGGGCATATTTTTGTAGGTCAGATACCTTGGGAGGATGGCTGCTTGCCAGGTGGGCTGTGGGAGCTGGGCTCTCTGCCCAAGACAAGGCCAGGAGGAAGGAGAGGCTGTCTCCTGGCCTAGGTGATAAAGCCCTGGCTTTTCCCCAGCTCCCTTGGAGAGCAGCTCAGCTGTACCACCCTATCCACAGGCCCTCTCTGTAGGCTCAGAAAATCGCTGCTCCATCCCCAGGGAGAAGTGCTGCCCTCACACACAACTGGGAGAGCAACTGCCTTCATCCTGCATGCAGGTTGTTTTGAAAATCATACGTTCACACTAAATGGCCATGGAAGCGGGGAAGGGGGACCAGGCAGGTTGTATGAGGCTTTCCTGTACAAGAGAAGGAGGGGGTCATGGTCAGAGCACAGGGCAGGGAATTAGGACATCCAGAGTAGGATCTGTGCTGAAAGACTGAGCAGCCCAGCAGTCATGGTGACACTCCATGTCTGTGTGAGCCTGATCCTGCTTAGCTCAAAGCCTTTCTACTGAAGTCTCCCATGCTGGGCTGATGCTGTCACACTGGCATAAGGTGTCTGTGGGAATCTGCAAAACAGCTTTGAGAAACACTTACTTTTCACACCAATTGCTTCACTTTTTACCACCAAGCTGAAGTAAAATATTTCCTCGTGTTCTGTTGTGGGGAAATGACATTCTTCTTCCCATTTTAGTGTCAAAAGCACAGGAAAAACCCAAGAAACAGAGCTGGCTCTCAGGAGATTTTTGGCTGGAGGAGAAGTGGCAAGAGCTGGGGGCAAGAAGAGGGGATTCAGGCCAAGCAGGACTCTCAGATCAGCTCCCAGATGCTCCAGAGAAGAGCCTCCAAACCAGACCTGAACTGCAGTGTGGAAGCAATTTGTAAAACAAAATCAGAGACCAACTAGCCCATGTACACATCCTGCCAGGCAGGTGCCAGCAGCATAATTCCCCTCTCTGTTAGCATCATCTGCCAAGCAGGAGATCAAGAATGTGAATACCTGCATCTGCCAACCCTTGAATCTGGGGTCAGAGTGAGCTGCTGTGACATACCTGGGACATACCTATGCCTGCCTGGCCCCTGGCCCCCAGTACTGCTGCCTGCAGCAGAGCCAAACTAGAGCACGCTGGTTACTGACAGGGCTTTAGCAGCAGGAAGAATTAGCAGAGAAGCTTTTGTGGCCTTGGATCTTAATGAGATTAATTTCCAAAAAAGCCCAGGGTCTCATTGCAGTTTCCAAGAAGAACGAGATCACCTGAGGACTTTGAAAGGGAAAGAAGAGGTACTTCATTAGTGCTACAGGAGCAGAGCTCGGCGGGAAGGGAGAGCAGAGAGTTGAGCCCAGGCCACGCACATGGCAGGGCAGCATTTTGCTCCATCTGTGGCATGGACATCCGAGTATGCTGGATTCCAGGTTAAAGGAATACACACTTGTGCATATTCTTCTATAAGCACGTGAGATGCCAGTTAAAGGTCACACTGAAGCTGGCCTCTATATGATCGCCTAGGCATAAAATCAGATTTGAGCCTATAGTAATTTAAGGAAAAAATACCAGAATTTCTGTTTATGCTTCACATAGCCTGGGATCTGGTTTCAGAGCCTTTGCAGGGACATTCCATACCACTTCCAAGGACTTGTTAAAAAATACTTCATACCAGCAGAGTTCTGTATGATTTTTTTCTTGCTAGTCCTGCAGGCTACCAAGGGGAAATTCACTAGCAGGATTTCTGCAGGACTCTAACTCACACAGGAACTTTTATTACTGCCTTTAAATATTTGACTGCCTTTTGGCTGCTGGCAGAAAAGTTATTAAATGTTTTACCAGACAAGGCCAGAAACTCTTTATAAAAACATCTTGGCCTGGCATAAAGCATATGTCTCTACTTATCTCTGTAGCATGTGCTCAAAGCTTTCACATGTCCCCTGGCAGTGGAAGAAACTTGGGACCTTCATCTTTCTAGACTGTGGATAAACAGAGCATCCAATGTCCTGTGCCTGCATGAGTAAATCTTCTGGTATGGAAAAAGTCCTGGTGCAACAGGCAAGATACATGAAGTTAGCAGGACTGAAGAGGATGAGGCCCTGATACAAACTCTAGATTATGGTTCATATGCACAAGAGCTCTTATTCTTGCAAATAGTTAATGTCACAAGGTTGGATGGCATTTTCAGTACTGCGTAACACATTGTTTCATTGCTTGAAGCTCTTTCTCCTCTATCATTGTTTCCTCTCCCTTCATCTTCCTTATGTAAATTAAGAAGAAACAAAGAAAGTGCCCCACAAACCAGAGCAGAGATGAACTGTGTCCCAGTGCTGGATGGAAGAAGGCAGGAATAAAATCCCTGCCTGTTTCTGTGTTCATAGTAGCAGTAAATCAGGATGGGCTGTTCAACAGAAAGACTTGTGCTTGTATTTTGTTGCTTCACTCCCTGATTATTTTGTTGTATGATACAATGATCAAAAGCAGTGGGCTATCACTAAAAGTGACTGCTGCTTACCTGTTTATATAGCTGTGCTTCAGGAAAGTAACAAATGCTTCAACTTCTCGGCATCCCTCCATGGGTATCCTGTAGCTGAACACACCTGCAGCAGGGATAAGTAAGTGGAAGGAGAGAGGATCTGCACGTCAGGGCCTGAGCAGACTGGGAGCAGCCCCATTCCTACTGCATGGAGCAGGGGGGATGCCTCGACTGACCCCCACTGTACTGGCGTTACCCCTAAAAGAAGCAGCTCTGGGGCCACCCAGCCTCATCAGCTCAGATTTGTTGGGGTGAACTAGCAAGGGCCGCTAGGCTGCTCCAGGCTCCTTCCCATGCTGGCAGCAACGCTGGAGTGGAGCAGCTCGGAGCTAGCTCAGGGCTGTCCCTGCGGACTTCGCTGGGGGCAGAGCTCACACGTTACGCTGCTGTCAGCGAGGCTGTACTGCGCTGCAACGCAGGGGAGACTCGGGCCCAGACTCCGACCTGCACCATTTCACTGCAGATTAACCTCAAATTCCACATTTCCGCGAACTTCTGTCGGGGTGCAGATGATAGGGTCGGGTCCCGCCAGGCAGGAGGCGGCAAGTGACCATTTGAGGGTTCCGAAAGGCTGCCGATGCCCTCCCGGGTGTGAGCCCTCCCTTTCCCCCCCGCACCTCCACCGCTCCATCCCAGCACCGCTGTGTGCGCTGAGCGCTCCCAGCAGCAACCGCAGGCCCTCGGGCCGAGCAGCCATCCCCGAACGGGAGCAGTGGGCCGGCTTTGGTTCGCAGGCTCTTTCCTTCCACGGGTCGGCAAGCGCCGGGAGCAGCTCCGCGTGTCCCGGGGGCCTGAACTAGCAAGGGCCGCTGGTGCCCTCTGTTGTCACAAGAACGCACAGGAGCTGCCGGGAGCACGAGTGGGACGTGCCACCCTCGACGGGCGCACGGCTCCCGCCGCTTTGGGCTGTGGGTGGTGGGACAGAGCCTGGCAGCGCCCAGGGCACAGCCCGGGCTCACGGCAGGAAGAGCTCGGTGGGTTTGCACCCACATAGGGCAAAAACGGCTGCAGCTCACTCAGCTCTTTCACTCTCTGACTGCATCAGCCAGAGTGTCTCAGTGCATCACAAGATGCCTTCCTGAATAGTTAGAGATGAATCTGAAACAGTCCATGGAAATCACGGCCACGTTTCCCAACTAAATAGTACATGTGCAAGAGGAGCCGCTTTTTCTTTTTTTGAAAGGAACGCAGCTTTGCAGTGGGTGAGGGCTGATGGCTCAATACGTGCGGTGGCACCAAGGCATTTCTGCTGAGAGCAGGATTCAGCCCTTGCTGCCCAGCACAGGGAATAGCTGCCAATTCGCACATTGCTTTTCTCAACACGACATACCAGCATGTTCCAACACTGGCTGCTCTGAGCATTTCCCTGATTTGGGCACAGGATCACACCGAGTACTTCCAGGGCTGCAAGTGCTGCTAGGAGTGACACAATGACTTGTGATTGTCTTATAGTTTTGGCCCAAAGACTCACAGTATGGGCCCTGCAGGCTGTGGCCCCAAAAGCCGTGTCTGACAATCCAACTTGCAGCACAACTTTCCCCCATCCTCTCAAGGGCAGCATGCCTCACACCAGCCTCCAAGCAACAGCAGAGCCCTCTGGGCATCACTCAAGCACAAGGTTTTGGGCTCTGTGAAGCCAGGTTGCAGCCTCCCACCTCATTCTCAGATGCAGCAGGGTGGTTACATTACCTGCTCACCCACTAATAGAAGCCCAGCCTTGCTGAACAGGCATCTGTGTTGTCCTGCAGAGTCCTCAGGCTCAGACACATTTCAAAGCTTGCAGATGATATGATGATATAGCCATCACCTTAAAAATTAATATATGAAAACAGGGTCTTAGCTGGAGCAGACAGTTTTGACTCTATTCAGAGCAGAACAGACATCAGCAAGAAGTGGCTGGGTTCCATGTCCACAGCAATGGTCAGCTGTAATTTGTCTGCATATCACAAGGCAGCACAATTATTATTTTAATACTAATTTTTTTAGCACCTATCACAAACAAAACCCCCTCCATATGGGCTATAGTTCTTTGTGTAACTAAGTCTTAGCATTAATTGTTACTGGAGATGAAAGAAAAATTGCTGTCTGGTCAACTCAGTAGAAATCTTACTTTTGTGAATTAAGTCTGGAAAGATGCAATTTCTCCATATTTGTTGTTAAAAACAGCTGCAACAATTGCAGCCTATGATTCCTGTTAACTCCTTGCTAATACAGCAGCTCAGGAGTTTCATAAGTATCAATTAAGTGCTGTATTTCTGCTGTTTGGGAATGGTAGTAAAGACATAGAAGAAATCTCTTCTGAAAAATTGCACTGCTTCCTTCAAACTCCACAAACACACCTGCCTCCAAAGACCTCATTGTGAATATCTGTGGGAATTACAGACTAATGAGCGACAGCCACAGCTGGGGCAACTCACACAGCCCTGAGAATGAGTATCAATCAAATACTGGGCAGTGCTGTGCCTTCACCACAGATGACCCTCTCTAGAAGTCAGAGTCTTCTCTGAGAGGGCAGCAGGACTCTGTTTTTCACCAAAGCAAAGTTTTTCACGCGGGGAGTCTTAAAACTCTGCGCCATTGCTCAAGCAGTCAGCCAGAGAATGGAAGTGCAAGGTAATAGAGCGATCTGGCCTGTCGTCTGGGTTCTCACAACCATGACTCAGAGCAGACCTCACACTTTCCATGCCAGCTGGAGACCGGACCCCAGTCCTGCATGGTGCTCCCTGCAGACAGAGCCTCTATGCGTGGGCAGCACTGCTTCCAGCAGAGGCAAGCGCTGCCAGCCTGTACAACCTGTGTTAGGAGCTCCCGTATCAGCCCTGTCTATTTTATTTAGCAATCCCATTTCCTTTTCCTGAATTTCTGGAAAGAGTGTGGCATAGATCCAGGTTTTTCTCTTTAAAGTGCAGTCTACATATGGAAATAAAAACATTCAGAAAGGTATTGGCCACGCTAACTGACTGAACACCTCCAGCAGCCCTGAGATGCTCAAGGAGCAGAAAGAGGTGTGGAGCTTCACACGTTCTTCTGTAACTACAGACAGTGTGTTTCCAGTGCCAGGAATGTTTGTCTGTGCATTGTCTCCCTCAGCTGCCTCTGTCGCTCTGTATTGATCCGCTGCAGGCAGGGACTGCCAGGCCGGGTAGGGCTCCTGCACGCACAGGGATAATGAGCTTTAGGAAGGATTGATTTCATGACAAAACCCATGTAGGAGTGCAGCACGCACAGTGCTCTGTCTGCTGTAGACCACACAGATATGCAGAACTCCTTGCTGTGGCCTCAATATTATTTAGACCAAGTAAATGTTAATATAATAGCAACAAGTAGCTTAATTGCATTTTGAAGATAGGTCGGATCTTGTAACAAAGCCTTTGTGAACACCCCCATGCACCTATATAAACCAGGTAGGATCAGGCGAACTGCTACAAGGACCCTGTTGTGGTGTTACAATAACATTTTCAGGATGTTTGTGGGTCCATCTGGATCCACATCCCCTGAAAATGCATTGGAAATGTTCCCTCCAAATGGCTTATCCATTGCAATAATTTACAGAGGAGAGATGACAGAGGAGAGCAAACCCCTGGCTAAAATAGTGCAAAGAAGCACCCAAGTTGCTCTTTCATGGACAAGAGTGCTGTCTGGTTCATTTGAACTTATGTGGTCCAAAGGAGTTTCGAACTGTTCAGCCTGAAAAAGAGATTTATCAATGTTTGTAATATCTGCAGTGAGAGTGTAAAGACACCAGAACCAGGCTTTTCTCAGTAATGCCCAGTGAAAGGACAACAGGCAGTGGCATTAACTGAAACACAGGTTCTACTTAAGCAGAAGAAAATACATATTTACTGTGAGAGTGGCCATAAACCAAACAGGAACCAAAGGGAAGCAAAAAAAAAGGGAAGCTAGTGGGCACATCAAGCTGAGTGCTTTCACTTCTCAGGCTACTTTCTTTGTGAATAGGACAGCCAGGCCAACTTATTGCTAAAAATATAGTTTTAGGATGATAATCTTGAAAACTTCACTTTTAAATTTAATTTTTAAAATAAATTTTGTTTATTGTTTTATTTTTAAAATATAGCCTTTAGTTATTATTCAGTTTGACCATATATTTCTCCTGGAAAGTAGGATTTATACCCAAACTCAGCATTTTTCTGGGCTTTTAGATTCACAAGTTAAACACAGTAAAACCAGATATCTTGCCTCTCTGCAGGTAGAGAAAAGCACAGCATTCTTGGCATTTTAATCACCTCATGAAGATCAATGGATAATTTTATGCTTTTTTGTGGAGAAAGACAGGACAGGGGGGAAAATCACATCTATTGATTCCCAGGCATCAGTGAAATGAATAATAGGGTGAAACATCCTACATAAGTTCTTTGCAGGTCTTGTGAAAGCTGCCTGCCAAGGAAATGTAGCTGTGCATGTAGGTTGTGATTATGCTAAATTAGTACATTACATGCCCCATTTAGCACTACTGTGCAAAATCTGAGAGTGCTGATACATTTTGTTTCTAGGGTCAAGAATCATTAAAGACTGGATTCATGGTCATTCATTAGCCAGGAAATTAAAGTTTGACAGCTGCTTTTCATTTCTGATTTCTCTTAAATGGCAGTATTATATTAGAAGCCTTTTTTTTTTTTTTTCTCCCAAACCTTGAGGCTGTAGCATGGTGTGTGTCATCCCTAAAGCACAGTATCCCCAAGCCATCCAGCCAGACTTTTTCATAAGAGTGTTGTGTGGCTTTGGGGGTTATTTACAGGAGCTGAAAATGATGCTGTGTGCTATTGAGAGTGGTTTCTTGCTTAGCTATATGGTTGTAAATGATCCGGGGTTGGAGCTCTAACCCTGCTCAGTTTGCATTACAAAGGCCTCCTACATCATGCAAGCAGAAACAGGGCCCTGCAGTCCTCTGTGGACCACCAGTCTCAGGAGGGCAAATGGCAGGTGTCCATGTGTGTTGGGAGAGAATGAACTTCTTCATTAAAACAAAAGGAGCAAGTAAACCAACAGTCCTCTCAACTCTCGGCAGGGCTCAAGGTAGCAGAAACCCTGCTTGGCCACTAAAGCAGGCATGGGACTCGGGGAAAATCCTCGTAACCCCAACAAAATTCCTGGGATTAGGGTCTCCATTCTGCAAAAGCCTGTGCACGTGAGCCACTTCCATGAGCTGAGGGGCACAGCTCACGTGAACACACAGCACATCACAGACACAAGTGTTTGCGCACGGGACATGCAGGCCAAGGGACAGATTGGCTGACACTTGAGATGGCTTTGTTCCCTGCTCTGCATCAGCACCCACTTCAAATACATAAGCAGACATTCCCCTTTACTGTTTTCCAGCTTGCTCCTATGAAATTTATATCAGCAATAGGAAGGGTCTTGCTCCACACAACAGACATCCTAATGAGAGCCATGTTTTATGCCTCCACAGCATTGTTCTTCCTGACATGCCTAAAAACATTTTGTACACTCCAGCCAATGTCTAAGCATCCTCACTGTCCTATGGAGCTAACCCTGATTTTCTGTGTGAATGCAGCTAGTTTCATGCTTATCTTTCTGAAGAGCTAGTACCTCTCTCTGTTAAAAAGCAGCTCTGAAATGGCAGTTTTGCATGGGAGAAAAGGATGGAGCAAAAAAGAAAGAAAGAAAAATTCCTCTCAGAAAACAAAACCAAAACAACCAAAAAAACCCAGAACAACCCCTCCCCTCCTCCCACCAAAAAAAAAAAAAAAAAAAAAAAAAAAAAAAAAAGAACAACCGAAAAACAACAACAAAACCAAAAACCTGAAAACCTGGAGTGTGGAGCCTTCTATTGATCAGAGCCCATGGGTTGGCTTTGGTTAATAATCTCTGCATCAATACTGCAACTGATGTAATACTCAAATATGTTGCATTAAAAATGCCAACATCCAACTGGATTGATCTAGTTATTTGTGCTACAAGAGACATTCAGTTCCAGTAAGATGAATAGTGATATGACCAACTGTTTGGCTAAATAGGAAAACTTCGAAAAAACAGTTATTTCATATTCCACTCACCACAAAACACTGTCCCTTTCAGGCAGACCATCAGATAATGCCAAAAAAATTACAAAGTACAGTTGAAAAACTAGGGCACTAAAATAGCAGAAACAGACTAAATTCAATAATTTAGTCATTAGAAATTATTTCCTCCCTTATAAATTGGTAGAATCGAAAGGCCATATTTTAACGATAAAGGCTTGCTTAATTCTGAATATCCTGTGCTCTTTGATAAATTTATGCTGAAAGCATTTCCCTTTTGCTGAAATGTTGCTGTCCCCAGAGAGCAGAGCAGGAGTCATGGTGCACTACCAGCCTGACTTCAGGTTTAAGTGCTTTACCCAGTCCTGTCTTGGAGGTCTTCTGCACCACTGTCCTTGAGGATTATCCAGGTGCCCTAATGCACCTTGCTATTACTGTGCTCCCTGCCCCAGGGTGATGTGATACTGAAGCTGGGTCTTGAGCTTGGTCTGGTTATAAGGAGCTTGGTGGAGACCCTGTCTCTGCATGGTGTGATCCATGGCTACCTTCAGTTTGCACCTCAGAATCTTCACGGTATGCAATGTTTCTTGAACCCATGAAATTATTTCCACAGTGCAGCTAATGGTCTACCATAACAAAGTGACTCCAGGAGCTGCAGCCCTCCTGAGAGCACATGAGTATCCAGCAAACACTCAAATACCCAGACCTTCTAACCAAACCAGAGAGCTGGTGACATACAGCTTTAGTGCGGGCAGCCTAGATTGTGCTTTTTCATGTCCTGCTCAACTCCGTGTTGTGTTTGCTGATACAATCACAACTGAGCAGAGATGGGAACCCAAACAGCCCTGTTGTGCTGGGACCAGCCTGCACAGCCCCACGGTCAGGTACAGCCATGTTGTGCCCTTTCCTGTTGCTACTTTCTGCCACTGGCCCCATCACATACCACTCCAACAGCATCTCTGGGCTGTGTCTCACAATGCTGGCAATTATTCTCTTGCCAGGCTGTGAAAAAACAACTCTAATTAGTGTTTTCTGGAGAAACCCCCTCCCTGCCACCCTAGAAAAGATGCTGCAGGAGGCAGATGTGCAAGCACAAGGCAGCAGGGCAGAGAGGAGGGTGCTTGAAAATACTCCATGAGACTCCTAGGCCAAGCGTTATCTCCTGTTTCCTTTGAGAGCCCACAAGAGACGGCCTTCCCAAAGCAACCTCTGAGGTGGCCCGTTCAGCTTTTGTCTCTCTCAGCAAAAAAATTTCTGCCCCAGCGGCTCTGAACAAGGCTTCCATTAACTCCGTCCCCGCGAGGGCAGCACGTGGGACAAAAAGCCCAACACTGCGTCCCAGCCCTCAGACAAGCCTGGAAACAAACGTTGCAGGAATTTGTCAGAATAAAATCACCCGCTCGGTGTCACCGCATAAATTTACCTACCTCAGCGCCTATTCAGGGCCCTTCCAAAGGGGCAATATTAACAGAGGGAGATTGGACACCATCTCTATAGCAACACCAACCCGGAAAAGTTATGGTTTCCCCAGCAAAGGGAATCCCTATTTAAGGCACACCACCAAGTCTAGAGGTTAGTCTTGATTTGACAAACAATTCCCCTTCAACTTACTTTTGTTCCTTGCAATAAAACTTAGTTAAGCAATAAGACCACAGCAACCTGAGCAGAAGGAGAGCAATCAGAGGAGGCCCAGCACAGAAGGGAGGCAGCAGAGGCATGGTGTGAAGTGCTGCAACACACACGTCTGTCAGCAGCGTAAATCACCAGCCCACTGCTGCGGGGAGAGCTTTTCTGCTGCTATTAAACTCACAGCAAATCCCCAGGCACAAAAGTTATCTGATGCCACACCTGAAAATCAGGATGAAAAGCATAAGTCAGAATTCCAGTTTTCATCAAATTAATAATCACCAATTTCTCATAAAAAAATGTTCCTGAAATTAAATAAAGGGCCTTTAAATAGTAGGCAAAAGAAAGGCGAGAAAGCAGAGAAAGCAAAGAAAGCTATTAGAGAGTATGAACTAGCGGAGGAAAGTGGGACTCATTGAAATGAGAGCTTGATTCTGCAAAGGGTATTAAAGCCAATCTAGCCAAAGATCCTTTAACTCTAAATCAGAGAGGCAGATCTGCACCGTGTGGGGTAGAAATGAACGAGAATTTATTATGCTCCAAACTGGATGAGCACAATGCCCCAGTTTGTGCATACAGAGATATGAGTCTGAGAGCAGAGACTGGGTGACTAATGGGAACAAGCATGAGAAAGAGTGTCATTTGGGGAAAATCAGCCCACACAAGTTTAACCACTGCAGAGCAGGCAGTAACTGCATCTGCATGCTTTTTATGCTAGTGGCATGATCCAGTCTTTAGCCTCTGGTAATGCTTTCCATGTTGGAAAGCATTCCAAATGCTTGGAAGCTTGGGTCTCAGGTGATTAATTTCTAAATTTGATATGCAAGAAGTAGTTTTGGAAGGCAGGTGATCCAGCAGCACTGCAGACACTCTCACTTCATGATTCTTGACAATTTACAACATTGATCTGCATTAAAACCAAATGAGAAAGCTTGAACTAGCCCCATAACGATGCTGCAGAGAAGCCTTAGATGACCTTCCATTAACACCTGCTCTGCACTAAATGCTGAGCATCAATTCACACCAAGATGAAAAGCATAGCTTGTAGCTGTGTTAAGAAGTGCTCAGCACCCCATGGCTACAAATCTGGCTGCAGATTTGTCCTCCTGCACAGCAGTATCTTAGTGAAGGTATCCCGAATAATGGGAAAGGGTCAACAAGCTCTGCTAGTGAGGGCTTTGGGTGGACATCTGGAGGTAAGACCCTGAAGTGCGTAGCTGAGCTGTGGCTTCACACAGCTTTCTCTCATTGAAGTAAAGACTTCTAGATCTGGAACTATCATAACTTACTTGAGGCTTATCTGCCTGTCCAAATTCCAGCTGCAAAGTAAACTTGTCGAGCCGAAATACCACTGGAAAGATTAATGCTTAGCAAATGCATTAAGTACTGGAAAGGCAGGAGCTAAGGCAGTTGAGATAAGTAAGGGGAAGCCTACTTCTAAGATACATTTGTACAGTTATATTTCAAGTATGCTTGCCAATAATATGTACTGTGGAATGACTTAAACAAGTAGAAAAGATAAATTGCGATCTATTTGCACCTGATGGTTTCACTAGGAACAGTGTGCAGAGGTGTCTTCCCTTCTCTGTGGCTCCTTTCTCCCACAGATACACCAGATTCCTCCCTCTGCTCTCTCCTCCACCCTTCTCAGGGCTCTGGGCTTTCCCAGTTCTATAGCAGTGGGCCCAGCATCAGCAAGCTGATGTGCTCTTCAACATCTTCATAAATGCTTGGATACCGGACTGAGCAAGTTCACAGACAACACAAAACTGGGAAGAGCTGTTGACTCCCTCAAAGGCAGGGAGCACTGCAGAGACACCTCAAGAAATCAGAGCACTGAGCAATCACCAATCATATGAAGTTCAACAAGGGAGAGCGACAGGTTTGGCACAGCAGAACCTGGATGTACAAACAGATTGGGGAATGAGAGGCTGGAAAGCAGTGCCACAGAAAGGGACCTGGGGGTCCTGGTCGACAGAAAGCTGAATGTGAATCAGCAGTGCCTTGGCAGCCAGGAGGGACATCCCTGTCCTGGAGGGCATCAGGCAAGCATTGCCAGCTGGGCAAGGGAGGGAATTGTCCCGCTCTGCTCTGCACTGGGGCAGCCTGGAGTGCTGGGGTCAGTTTTGGGCACCACAATGTAAGGGAGACATTAAACTATTAGACAACATCCAAAGGAGGGCAAAGAAGATGGTGAGGAGCCTTGAGGGGAAGATGTATGAGGAGCAGCTGAGGGCACTTGGTCTGTTCAGCCTGGAGGAGATTAAGGGGAGACCTCATTGCAGTTACAACTTCCTCTTGAGGGGAAGAGGAGGGGCAGGCACTGAGGGGACCCATGGGAATGGCCTGAAGTTGTGTCAGGGAAGATTTAGGTTGGATATCAGGCAAAGGTTCCAGAGGGTGGCTGGGCACTGGAACAGCTCCCCAGTGAAGTGGTCACAACACCAAGCCTGACAGAGCTCAAGAAGAGTTTGGGCAATACTCTCAGGCACTTGGTGACTCTTGGGGATGGTGCTGTGCAGGGCCAGGAGTTGGAGTTAATGATCCTTGTGAGTGTCTTCCAACTCAGCATGTTCTGTGACTCTGTGAAGCTTCGTGTCTGGAGCTCTGGGATTCCCCAAGGAGAGAGAGTGGAAGAGATATGAAACACAGCGATAGAAAACTCCACTGCATGGCTCATAAGACCTCATATCCATGGACAATACACAATCATAGTTTGTAACAGGAAACAGCCCTCTCCAGATACCTGCCAAAAGCTTTTAGAGACCAGTACTGTCATAGGAGAGGCTCCCTTCTTGGTCTCGTGTTTCTGCCCTGCCAGATTTACTGGATAACCTTTTCTACGAAGTGATTCTCTCAATCCCAATGGTAAGAAATATTTGGAAGTTGATGCTGCATGTGATAAATAGCACAACCCTTGGCAGCAGTAAACCAGACCCTTCTCCTCAGCTGTGACCACAGCTTCTCCTTATTAAACTCTTTATATCATTAAGGGGCCCCATCGGGAACAGCAGAAAGCACAACCAGGAATATTAATGAAGATCTACAGCATTACAAGAAAAAGCTCAATGAATCAATGTCTCATGCCTTATTCCCATGGCTGTGACCTGTCCCTATTAGTAACAGGAGAGGGTTTGAAATGGGAGAGATCTCCCCTTCTCTTTCTCCCTTGAGAGGTTTGTACTCCTCAGCACTGATAGATGCTTGCAGCCAACAGAGGTGACTTGTTGCCCTCATTCATCCCTTGTGTCAGTCCTCACACCCAAATGCTGCAGACACCAGGAGCTGGGACCAGCACGGGCTCTGTCACACATCTCTTCTGTCAGCTGGCGGCAGCTACGTTCACTGCAAAAGCAAACACCCATCTTCTCTTGTGACAAAAATGTGCACAAGGGCTCAAAAGTGCAACCAGCAGGAAATATGAGGCAGAAAGGGAGGATTAGGAGATTTTTAGGCTGCTCTAGGAAAACCCAAAAAGCATGCATAAGACAGCAGCTTGCTCAGATGAGAAGCAGTTCTTATGTCCCGAAATGAAGATCTGAGGCACATGTTCAAAGTGTACCACAGGAACCCAGGTGCATTGGCCAGGGGATTAGGAAAGGGCTTTACACCTGCCTACATTCACACCCAGCTGGGTTCAATGCTCTGATCAAATAGCTCAAGCAGCAGGGGGGATTGGGTGAAGGAAGGGGTCAGGAGCTTAGTGACCGTTTCAAAGTGATTAAGACAAACCCAGATCAGATATAGCCATGGGCTGTTGTGCTCTGTGAATGCCACTAGCATCTCTTGTCCAAGTCCCTGCCCTGCAGTACAACTCTGTGAAATGAGAAGTGCTTGAGAGGTTCCTGCACCTACAAGGATTTTCTGCAGGAACAGATCTATGCTTTTCGGCACTGGGTCACACCATAGGAGCATATAGGTGTCTGTCTGCAGGAATGAAGCTTGGTAAGAAACTTGGACACTTTTGTTTGATATTTCCTGTACAACCTTACCAAATACAGCAGTAACCCTGAATTGCTCAACTATGAAATTCCATACTTAGAGTAATCCAGCCACAGCATAGGGACATATATGCATGTACCTGTCCATGGCACAAAAGCAGCTCCAAGGCTGTCTACAGAGAGTTATTCTGCTACACAGACCCTGGTTTTCCCTTGTTGTTCTAAGTACTTAGTATTGTATTTTTTGTCAAGAGTAGTAGCAAGGACTATATGAAATGAAATGAACTTTGCATTTCTTTGCAAGGGACTTTTTTGTGGCTGCAATAGTCCCCTCTCCAGCAATGGTAATATGAGAGCTCAGAGTTCATGCAGCACAGCACTGAGGGCACACAGGCAGTGATAAGTTTTATATTGAGGGTAGATCAAAGGGGTCTCTGCACTTGTAGAGCTTTCGAGCAGGCTTGGCAGGAATGCTTACATTCAACACAGGTTCAGGACACTGGCAATGATGCTCACCCTGGTACCAATCAACCCCATCCACCTTTCCCTGAGACACTACTTTCTTGCCAAAAGGATTAGCAATAATTTGTCTGTGGAAAGGAAGAAACAAATATTTTGGATTTGTCTGAGCTTCCTGTGAATATGTCAGGAAGTCACAGCCAACCCCTCTTAGGCCTGCTTTCGTCCTGATAGAAGGAGGAAAAAAAAAAAAGGGAGTTGGGTTATGTGGCTGTCCTGTGAGCCTGCTTACCCCTCCCAGTGAGGTAACAATTTATCTGTGAAAAGACTTGACACCTCCCCACCTTGCTGTGGCTTCCTCAGGCACTAACCACAGCTCCTGCACTCTCCAAACCCTTCTCCAGCTCATCAGCCCATCAGTGCCTCCATTTTCTCTTGGTTTCTCCCCTTGGCCCTCACGGGTAACCAGCACCACAGAGTCAGCCTCAATAAGGGCAGGATGTGCGTCTGCCACTTGGCGCAGTGTTACCAACACGGTGGTCCCCCAAGGTGCTGCGTGGTGACTTGCACAGCCAGGATCAGGGAGCTGCAGTGAGGGACTGGCTGGTACCACACAAACATTTATCCAAGTGTTTGTGATGGTCTTCTTATGACCTCGTCACCAGGCAATTTAACCTCAAGGATTTAAAGTCTTAGAGAAGGTCAGCCAGACATTAACTTTGCCTCAGACTGGGAAATCCTGGAACAGGACAGTGCAAAGCAATCCCTTTCAGCAGACAGCAGCTCCCAGTCAAAGAGGGCCAGAAATGTCCTTAAAAAGAGAGGGCATAGAAAGGGCTTCATCTGTTTTGGCCTCTGTGCTGAAAATCACAACGAAAGAGCATGTTAGCAACAGCTCACACCAAAATCTGCCTTTCACAGCATGACAGTGACCAGTGGCATTAGCAGTGGTTCCTCTGCCCTTCAGAAACACCTTGAGAGCAAAGTGCAATGCCAGATCTGGAAGCCCAGCTCCAGCTCATGCTGCCTCATTATCTTCTCAGACCTATTTAGTCTTTGTCTCTGATGTAGATGGTAAACTCTCAGGGGCAGAGACCATGACTCAGTTCACTGCATGCCAGACAACTACTGGAGCTCGGTTAATGATGAGACAACTCCCATGGGCCCATTGTCTTAAGTGGGAGTTTTGGCTAAGTGAAGACTTCGGGGATTTGCCCAATAATAAGTCAGTAATTCAGGATGCACTTAAAGACACATTCACTGTGCCTTTGCAGCAACATCCTTGGGAAGTGAGCATTTGTACTCCAGAGCACAACTGCGAGGAAGTCTAATATTAATTAGGAAGCAAACTCAAGGGCCCTGAATAAGCCCTTATAACAAAAGATCTTTTATTGAATAACTGTGGAGGAGTGCAATGCCAAAGTTTTCATGCCAAAGTAACAATAAATGAACTGCAATTAAAGCCTTTAAGGCTAGTCTGTAAATTCAATCTTAGCTTAAACGAAACAAGGAGCTTCTAAAAACATCTTTTAAAAACAGTAAGAGGAAAAGAGAACAAATATAAACTTAAATGAAATACACAGGTTGATTCAACCTGTTTCAGCTGATAAACGGCGTGGTACTTGTTCAGTGCCAAAGTGACACTTGACCTCTATATATCTTCTTAATGAAGTCAGCAGAGAAAGACACCCAGTGAGCCTTTGTAACACTGCAAGCAAGTTGCAAGCTGGGCTTCACTAATGGGAGCTGTCACTTGGTTTTTTCCAGGTCACAAACTAAGAAGAGCAATTAAATCAAATTGGAGGCTGTACAGATTGGAGCAAGCCTCAATAGACCAGGTACCTAAATCATTAAAGACATAGTTCTTTTCCATGATAAATTGTTGAGGAGAGTGAAACATGCTGGTGGTGATTAATCTAGGCTAATCAGCTTGAAAGCTTGGTTGTTTTATTTTGTAATTAACTGGTTATTTGAAAAAAAAAAAAAGAAAAAAGATACATGGCCTATAGAGCTGCCATCCAGCAGATAATAACGCAGAGCAGTGGGGAATCTCTTGAGGGCAATTCATGCCTTTTCAATTATAGCCATTGGCAAACTCTGAAAAATGGCTCTAGGTTTGTTTTGACACGTAGTAAAGAAAAACACTCCAAGCAACATAGCAGGCATCTTGTGCATGCTAGTAATTGCTCTGGCCTGCCCCTTACAGACTGTTCTAAAGCAAACTAAACATTTTGGAGGAATCTTTCGACTCATCTCTTGGATTTAGTGTTTCTCAGACCCTTCTACCGGAACTGGGGGAAAAGAGCTGCTGCATGTCGATGGCCAGCTCTGCACTAAAGGGGGCTCCAGCCTGCTCTTTTACAGGTAGAAGCTGCATCTCCCCACACCAATGCACAGTAACCAGTCTTGACTTCTCCAGAAGTGCTCCACAGGTCCCCAGCTGGCTGAGACCAAATAAAGTCTAAGCAAAGAAGCTGAAGTCAAATGTCTGGGGAACCTGCTGAGCAGGGGCACCAGTTGATCAGTCCCTGCTGTCCTACCTGTTTATTGATGGGCAAAATACACAGGACTGGCTGTGTTGCAGTGAGCAAGCATCTTTGCAAGAACACACTGTTCCTCTGAGAGGAACCAGCCAGTCCCCCAGGCCAGGGCAGTGAAAGGTCAGTGTCTCTCAGAGCCAGGCACAGCTATGACAAAGTTTTTTCACACTCAGCCCTTCCACTGATTTTGCACAGGGACACCTGACACCTTCGCTCCAGCCATGGATGTGTAAGTAGTTTTCCTTTGGTGACCAAGATAGGTCTTTTAGTATCATGAGTAACTGCTTCCAGGTGTCCACAAAAAGCCACTCAAATGCAGGGATCACGTAAGTGAACCACATGTCCCCAGAATACTTTTTGTCCTTTGTTAAATTACATTGAATACATAGACAACAGCTCTGCCTCAGAAAGTTCCTACCCATGCTTTGCTGGGAGACCACATCAGAGTATCATGCACACTTGTCCTAGTTTTCACTCTACCCTAGGCATGTGCTGCTGGCTAAAGTTGGAGACAGGATACTGGGCTATCCAAACCAGTGGTCTGATGCAGCATGAGTGCTCTTTTGTTGGGTATGCTCACTCCCTAAGATTCAGAAGAAAACAAGTGTATGGCTGACACAGCAGCAGGAAGGATCTGGGCTGGAGGGAAGGACAGTACCCTTAGCAGGTGTACTAAGTAAGCACTGTGCAGATGGATGGGCTTTTTGTTCAGTCACTGTGTCTAACCAACTGTACTTCAAAAAATATTTCCTCTTTTGAGAGTCTTTGATGAAGATTTCGGAGGCAGGAGGAGAAAAGAAGGAGCCTGCCCAATGGGGCAGGAAGCAGCATCCACTGTGCAGAAGCAGCATCCACCATGCACATAATGCTTGCAAATACAAGCCATGCAAGGTTATTAAACCTGGCTGTGGGGGTCAGGAGAGCCCCCAAGCCAGTAACATCCCACAGAGCAAGCAAAGCAAGTTCCAACCAGCTTAAAAAAGCACCCACTAATGAAAAACTTTACCAGGAAAGCAGATCACATCAAGGCCACACAGAAGCCTCAGATCCTTTAAGCTGCACTTTGAAGACCAGTGGTGACAGACTGACAGATAAAGGCAAGGTCACAGGCCATTGAGACCCCCTCCAACACACCGTGCAGCTGAGTTGGGAAAAAGAAGAAAAATCATTGTTACTATTTGACTAAACATTATGAACTAAAAATAGCTGAATGTCTCTGATTAGGAGAATTCCAAGGGTTTACAATTCTTGCCACTTGGGGTCCAATTTTCCTCTCTTTTATTATAGGCATTAGGTTTCGTACAATACCAGGGCTACAGAGGGCATATGTTAAGTTAGTCTAAGCCAGCACCACGCGAACCTTTGCAACCTGTAGGCTACTTTGCCGAATATTTCTGTCTCCAAATGAGCTGTAAAGGTTGCAGTTTTTCTGGCAGCAGCCAGCACAATTCCCATTAACACGTTTCATGAGTATAATTTCAACAATATTAATAATTGTCCCCATAAAAGTCCATGAGAGGAACTTAATAGACTAGGCTGTTTTATTTCCATGAAATTCCTGCTCTTTTAAAAGCTCTCCATGCCTGGAATTAATATTTTCTACTCTCAGATCTCAAACAACTGTTTCCAGGCATAAACTTTCCTACTTCAAGTGGGCAAATGCCAAACGAAAAACCAAGTGATCTAAAGTTCTGCCAGACCCCTCAAGCTGGGTTTAAAAAGTCAAAGATGAAAGAGGCTCAACTGCCAGTCACCCTCAGATGACCAGGGTGGGACTTCAGGAATCATTAGCTCTAAGGAAGGATTTTTTGACTGCACCAAAGACCTCATCAGCCTTTGGGAATGCTCACTGCAAGGCTGTCCCACAAGGGATGGCAACTAGCCACATATGGCCACACAGATGTAAAACCATGATCCAGTTCCAGAGCAGGACCTTGGGCCTGGGGTCAGGTAGTGGAGGAACAGCAGCCAGGATTGCTGAGCTGGTTTTGCATGTTTGGCTCATTCAGCCACTCTTAAGTTACCATCAGCAAAGCAGGGTACCAATCTCTGCAGGCACAGAACACTCTGTGCATTGAAAAGCAACAGCACAAACTATTCTGGCGGAAGCTGGGAGAGTCTGCTTAGAAACCCAGCTTCAACACTTTTGCTTAGTCTAGTAGGGAACAGAATAAGTAACCTCCAAGTTCAACATCCCATTGTAATTAACACTCTGTGAAAACACGTCCAATTCAAGACAACTCTTAATACATTAGATAAAAGGCAGAATGAGATCTCAGCGCTGGAAACTACAGCATAAACTTAGTCAAAGTAGGGTGGTATTGTTTACCACTGACTGTAACAAGCTTAGGAAACTTATCTGGTGCCAAGATCCATCAGAGGATTGTTATCAGCCCTCGATGTTTCTTTATTGCAAGTCTCCTTTAGCCCAGCAGAAGTTTGGTGCAGATGGTCACACTGACCCATTCTGCTCTTACCACCTAGAAATACCACGGAGTAAGAATTGAAACACTTGTAACAAAATGCTTACAAGCAGGTAATGAACTTCTTTTGCGCCCTGACATCTTTAAATTCCCCAAGACGATCTGTTATAAAAAAATAAGGATGACGTGTCAGATGTAGAAATACTTTTCTTTATGGAATATTTATCTTGCACTGGAAAATCACCTAGTAAAGATAAAAAATCAAGCAAGAAAAAGCACAAAAGCTGGGTCTGGCTCAAATATTTCATGCCAAAGATTGCTGAACTCCTTTGATTTCCAGTGTCAGTGGAAAAAAATAGCAGGAAAAACTTCATTTCAGTCCGTGGATCCCCAGCCAACCAATATCAAACAACCTTGAAAATCCCAGATTAATGTTGACAGAAAGAGACCAGGTGATCATTGGTGTGCATTATACCTCTGAATCTCCTTTTGACCAAGCGAACAACTCACCTCTGTATTTTAGACCTAATAGGTCTGTTTTCAGTTTATTATAAATGAAACCGTGTTGTCTTGAAAATGTTTACTTGAAATGTTATACCTCTCACTAATTAACCCTGTTGTCTTCATCATCACCTAAAGCCCTCAGTTTTGCATGGTGGTGTTTGACTGGGACAATATTTTCTGAGTTAATTCTGCCTTTGTTTCTCATTAGAGTAATTACAAGCAAAGTTCACAGCCCCATCCCAGTGATGACCGAGCAGAAACATAACTAACAGGAATGACATTCTGGGGGAACTGAAAACCAGAATACTGGCAAAATTGCTGAAAAGGAAATACACAGTCTCTTGGGAATTTATCCTATAGTTCTCCCAAAAGGTTTTGACTTAGACTTTGCATATCCTATTGGTCCTCTGTCATCTAACTTAATGTGATTTCAAGGAGATCCTTTCGTCTCTTGACTACAAATTAAGCCCTACATACAGGAAAGCTATATCCAGAATGACTTGGAAATGGGATTTCAGACACAGCATATTTCAACCATGAGGCATTTCCAGAGGAAAAATCTTTAGCAAAACACTAGTTTTAGAATTCTAACAAGCAAAAAAGCCACCCTTGTACTTCTCGTCAGCCACATGGGTTTGCACAATTAAAACACAATAGTTTCGTCCAGGGCTTTGTTGAGCCTGGAATGGCCCTATGTGAGTGTGCAGTGTGGCATACCATGCCCATTCTCTTCTCTCTGCAGGTCTGTCTGCCCACGGCAGCTCCTCTGCTCCATGCAAACCTCTTTCTCTCTAGATGTTGGAAAGGAGCTGTAGTTTGCTGAGTTCGAGCAGTGTTTCTGATAATGTTTAGGATCAGGTGTTGATAAACTCCAGGAAATACTCAGTTCAGGTCACACAGAAGCCTTTGTTCAAGTGAGTATTTCCTTAAATCAGAATGCAATGTTCACATAAGCATTTCTTCTAAAATAATCAGGCCCAATGAACCTGACAAATTCTGGGAAAACTCTCCTACCATACATGAATGAACATTTTGAGAGAGAAAAGGTCTCATTGAGAGATTTCTAGGTCTTTTTCAGGCATTATTTTCATCCTAAAACCAACTGTGCGAGTAAAAACCAATGCAGCCAGCAGTTCCAAGGTGAATGCTTACAATACACTCTGAATATGGCTTAATGCATATTTCCACTTTTTCTGAGGTGGATTTGATAGAGGCGACTTAAAGACTGCTTAGCTCTTTTCCATTACAAATTCTGATTATCAGTGGCTGAAAGAATCATTACCAACATGTAACTGTTCATGATAAAATTTCTGCTGCTGGTTGGTTGGTTTCAGTTGATTTTGTTGTTGCTGCTGAATATAGAGTGAAACTGCTAAGAATTTCTAGAGCTTCTTTACTTAGGAGCTGGACTTTGGATTTATTAGAAGTCTAGTTCTCAAATATCTTCTTAACTAAAAATTTGTCTTTTGGGGGTTAAGACACAGTTTTAGATAATTTTGAAGAATACATTTAAAGACAACAGTTTCTGAAGAAGTAGAGCTAATGAGTTGACACTAGTCCATACAGGTACTCCCAGGAACTGCAGTGTTCAAGGCAGCCACAACCAAATCTGTTAAATAAATAGACAAGTATTTTAAACAGCAGTATAAAATGTTCTCGCATTTGTTTAATACAGAACCAGCTGTCCATCTGTACAAGAATGGTAGTTTGTTATCCTGTAATAAGTCCTACCCTAAAGCCTCAGCACGGTGGAGGGCTGCTGCCAGCTGTGTTTGGCCTGATGATCTCCTTCTGGCAGGGAAGCTGGAAGATGCTGCCTCACACAGAGTCCAACTTATTCATCAGAAGGCTGCCATTCCCTTTCCCCCATGAGCTCACTATTGCCTTTACTGAAGTACCAGGCTGTCCTTTCCTCCTCTGGCTCCTTCACCCAAAGAGCCCACAAGCTCTGGCTGAGCCTATCTGGGAACTGCTTCCTTCAGAAGGGAAGCTAGGATCTACAAGTTAGTTGCAAGCCTCATTCCTAGCATAGAGTGCATATAGATGTATGTCATGTAAAAGAAAAAAATTACATTATCTGAGCTTACTGTATAAAAATGAGCTTTAAACTTGTGAAAAACCCAGACACCAGAACTGGGTAGTGGCAGGGAAATCAGCTTCCGCTGTACTGAGCTTTGGCTGGCTTGGCCAAAACAGCAGCCACTTTTGCCATGCACATTTGCAGGTGGCCACAAAAATACTGCAGCTTTATCGGATGATCGGGCTCATCTCTCTCACAGGGCTGCTTTCTTTGTCTACTTCACAGCTATTGCTAGGAAACAAAAAAAAAGTGCTTGCTTTTGCAAAAGCAAGAAACAGGTCTGACTTCTCCCTCCTGGCTGGGATTTCAGTCAAGGCAAGGACAGTGAAGGCCTTGTTCTCCCCTGGAAGTTCAAGACAGTTTTGTTTAGGGGAAATAGAGGCTTCACCAGCTGCTTTTTGGTAAAAGGAGCCTTATAGACAATAGGTGAATCATACCCAAAAGCAGTCACTTGACATCAGGCACAAAAGCTTCCAGCCTCATGATCAACCAGCCTCTGAACTAATATAGGAAGAATTAGGATGGTATTTTCCTGAAGCATGCAGCTTTGTCTCTCCCTTTTTGCTGGGAACACAATCACAATCCCATCTCTCATTCCCTTCAGCTCTGAGTGACTCAAGATAAGTCTGAAACATTGAAAAATGGTCATAGGACTTGTCCCATCTCAGCACCTGGTAGTGAAGTCCATGCTGGCCTCTTTCTTTTTTTCTAGGGCCTTAGATTTCTTTTTAGCATGTGACTGCATTACCCTCAAAGGCAAAACTCTTCGGTTTTTTCTGAGACACAAAGGAAAAGGAAGCGTTCAACCCAAAAAGGCAATAAACAGCACATGCTGTCACTACTTGTGTCTCCATCAAGGATATAAAAAGCTGTGGATTAATTTCTTAATACTTCTCTGGAGGGGACTGATCCTGCAAGCTGGTAGGCATCAGTCAAGAGCAGCAGGATTGAACTGGCTCCTAATGCTCTTGCAGATTCACCTCCAATCACTGTTGGGGCTAATGTTTCATATGTAATATTGTAACAGCAGATGTGCAGCTACACACTTTTCAAACAGATTCATTGTGATCTAGGTTACCAGTGTATCTTCCAAGCTGGTCTAAACAAAGATTTCATATACTTCACACACAAAACAAACTGCAGGTGAAAATGAAGATGTGAAGGAAGGACAGATCTGTTTCAATCTTCACTCTTAACCTCAATATGAAATAAATAACAAAGCTGTAGTGAAAAAAGACCAAAGGTAGCAGGGAACAAAATCATTGTGAATGACACTGTTCTTCTGGGGCACACAGCTGAATTGCTCCAGTCTGATCCAGAGGCATCACTCACATTAGCAAACAAGTGAACGCAAGATGCTGGCAAAGCAGAAGGGAGAGACCATGGATTGACGCTATGGGAGCTGGGACACAAATGAACCTGGACCTCCACAGTAGTCATGGAGAGGTTTAATTTGGGAGAGGAGAAGGAAGAGGCAAGGAGCAGTGCTCTGCTGAGGCAACAGGATGCATGTGATGGAATTTTTTCAGCTGCATTCTGGCTCATTACTCTTTTATCTCTTCTAACATGCTCTCCTGAAAAAGAAGACTTGACAGCGGACTTGAAACATAGTATTTCCTTTCCAGTTGGATTAGTGTTAACTGTACCAATCCAGAGTGATTTTTTTTCTAATCAAGTATTATTTTTCAGACTGTTGAAGCCTAGTCTGGGCTCCCCAGTGTAGACCTGCAACATAATAAAGGTGGGTGGTACAGATAGCTTTCAAAAATAGAAAAGAGCTTCTTCAACAGCAGTCATGCTGTCACCCTCCAGTGTTTTCAGGAAAAGAGCAGATTGTTTGAAGTAACCATGGCAGAGACAGATGTTTGGTTTTAGAGAGCAGGCAGTAAGTTTATATTGCCAGAGCAAACACTTGGGACTCCAGAGCACAACATCCCTTGTTGTTTACCAAGTGTGTTACGCCAGAATCAGACGTGAAGATGCACTTCATGGTAACAAAAGAGGACAATGCTTTTATCCTGCAACTGTCAACAGTGTTACAGTGCTAAAGACTTTGGTTCAATATTTGCCAAGCAGTAAAATGAGCAATGCCTGTCAGTTTGTTGACCTAGATGCATCAGTTACTAGAAAAACTATATTCAGCAGACAGCAGTTCAGTTTCAGTTGCTGGGGACCAAATTCCAGCCACAGAAATAAGTGCTATTAGTTACATTCAGATTAACAGAAAAACTGTTGAAGTATTGTTTGGGTGCTGTCACTGGGATACAACAAACAAACACCCTTATGCTGAGACACATTGAAAGCAAGAGTAACAACAGTTTTATCAGAGCCAGGCACTCCTGCTCCAGCAGACTGAAATTCCAAGAGGCATTTAAAATGCTGTAACCATGCTTCCTGGAAAGGCTGAAGACTTTAGAAAAGATGTTACCTTTGTCTTAATGCAGAATAATCACTCTAGCTTCATTGACAGATGTCCTGCAAGCGTTAGGCTACAGCAATTGTTTGCATGAGGATATATTTTTACCAAACCATAATTCTGCAATCGCCTGCCTCAGAATAGCCAAAAAGGCTTGAGCTGACTATCTATCCCTGCTGGGAAGGCTGATGGGCCTGGGAAAGTACCTGCCCTTGTCATACATCAGGCCACATATAGGGAGGATTAGTACTCCAGTTGCACCCAGTCCTGGATAAGCAGCACAGACCTGAGGCCTACAGCAGTATAAATGTCCTGTGCTTGCATTCACTGTGTCACCTTCCACTGCCAAATCATTGCTCTATAGCTGCAGTCCATGTACAAGAGAGTCACAAACCAGTAGCAAGGGCTGACACATTCCTGCAGAGAAAAAGCAAGCAACAACACCAGCAGCAAGCAAAGATCTAGCATGGTCTCCTCTATTTACTGCAGGCACTGTTTCAGGCTTCAAAGGGATGACAACACTTAGACTTCAGCTAAAGAGCTGACAATCATCCCTACCCCACCAGGCTGAACATGCAACTTCATGTCGGCAGGTAAAAGCTGTCAGGACAGGATCAGCATTCATGAGAATCCATTTTCACCCACATCACAGTGAGACGATTTTACAAAAACTTGATTGGTGAAATCTGCTATAGAATGTGCCTTTGTGCTGCACTGCAGAAAAGCTGGCAAAATACTTTTGCCCATCTTGCCCAAGGAATCTCCCTTTCACAGAGCATCCCCTGCCACTCACTGGCCTGGAACAGTGTCCTGCATCAATCATATACTGCAACTGCTTCCAACTGCATGGACTCTATGTACAGGGTGTTTACCGACTAGCAAGCACACCAAAACAGGCATGACAAATACCCAGTATATTAAAGGCAGAGGCCCACAGTTGGCTTTAACCCATGCTTTTCTAAGACAATGCACATATGTCACAGAGATTCCTCTCCAGCTTATCCAAGCTCTCAGAAAGGCTTTTCATTAAGTTTTAAAAGAGGCCTCGGATGCTAAGATACCATTCTGCTTTCTTAAGTAATGTCACAAGACTTCTGGTTTGGCCACACAGTTGCTTTTTAGTAATGAAAAGGAGATTCTGTGCTTCTGCTTGGGACGAGTGGCAAAATCACTGCAATCTTTTTTATAAAGAATGGAGGCAAAAAAAAAAGAGGAGAAAAAAGAGGATCAGGAACTGAGTTCAGTCACTCTGGGAACCCAGCCTTTATGTACTGTTTACCAAAAGGATGAGCTGGGGAAAGGGGTGAGGGGCAGTAGTGTGCATTAGGTCTCACCTGCTGATTCTCAGGAGTCATGAATATTCTCATAATCCCCATCTCTTGGCCCAACAGGCTACAGGCCTTTTCATCACAGAGCTTGATTTCAGTGAGGATCTGGGAGCTGCTCTAAGCTTCAACAAGTGGTATAATATTCCCTTGTTTCCACATGAAAACAGCCTATTGCCATGAACCACTCTCCAATGTTTCTTCTCTCTTACTCATCTTCTAATGGCATTTGTCTTTCAGACTAGATTAGATAAAATCTGTTTTGGGCTATGCAGAGATCAGTCAGCAGGTCACAATTTCTGAGGCTGTCAGCATGGGGTTTTTTTGCATAGATATGCATACATAATATTGAGCTATAGGTATATTTATAAAATGTGATACATGCCTGTAGCTAAAATCAAGACAGCAAAACCAAAACTGAACAGGGATATGAGCAGTAGTACACAGAGCAATTTTACCATATATTTTCAAGGCAGATTACTGTAAGCATCTGATCTGACTTTCAGTACCTCACAGGCCAGAGAATGTCACCAGGTGCGGGCATAATTTGCATGGCCATTGGGCAGGGAAGGAAGCTGTGCTGGCAGAGAAAGCAAACAGGGTGTACAAAAACACGCAACAAAGCAGTGTCTAGAAATGAACCTTCACCAGATAACCTATGGCTAGTTGTACTTCCATAAGCTTTATGGAATTCCAATTTTCAGGCACCAGGCAATGAAAAATTATTTTCTTTTTCTGAAAAGGGATGTGTTATTTCCTCCAGCTGAAGGGATGGACTGTGCATACACTGACAGGAGGCAAGAAAGACTTCTTAAAAGTCCTTCTTATTCTCCTTATAGCAATAGTATCCAGTGGTAATGAGTCTTGGGTCATAAAAGAAACATTTAATAGCTTATAAAAAAGCTTTATTGCAAAAAGATCTAATTGCTCAGAGCTTCCAGATAAAAACGAATCTTCTGACCATTGGTGAGAGCAGAGATACTATACAATAAGAACAAATGGGATAACATTGTATTCCTGGTATTGTTGGAGGATTTAAAAAAATTTAGTTATTTATATGTATTTTGAAGGGCCTTATACAGACAATATTCCTGTTGGTTTTGCTTGTGAGATAGTAGGCAAGGCCTACACAAAGCTATATACATCTGCAGTGCTGGAATTTTGTGAAAGCATGAAGTGTTTTAGCAAGAAATCCAGAAAGTGGAGCAGGGAAGCTACTCCACTTGGATTAAAAATTTAGTCCATAATTAGTCCAAAATCACAAAATATTTTGCACATGCAAATAACTTTCAGTTTAGATGGGTTCGAGATTACAACTGTTAGATGAACTCATCGTCCCCCAGAGATATACAAACACAGCACAGAGGAATTACAAATGAAGCATGAGCAGAGTTTGTTTTGGAGATGCCCTGAATCTGTACAGGATGTAGAAGTTTGCTTTTCAAGCCTAATGCTACTTATTGCATAATGTCATTATTATTAGTCTGTAAGTGCTTGCAGAAAATATGTTAATATGCATAGGCATCGATGTGTTAGGTAACATCCCTCATGCTTGCACTTTCAAGTTACAATCTAGCAATATAAAATCATTAGTATCTACATTTTATAAGGCACCATGGGGTATGATCATCCTCATTCATCCTCTTTATACCTGTGTCTTTCATAATAACTCTGAAGTCTCATGTTCTTACAGATTTGTCCCAATGCCTGTTTTGGCTTGTGGAAACCTTTAGTGAAGGATACCTGCAACACAAAGTGATGGGCTCAAATGATAAACAGGCCTCTCACCAGGTTTGTGCTGGGCTAAGCAGATGGAGACTGTTGAACTGAACACTTAACACACTACAAACTTACTGTGTGCAATTAAGACTTGGAGAAAGTAGTATTTTTGCAAGGCCAGGAGCTGTACTTCAATGATCCTTGTGGGTTCCTTCCAACTCAGGACATTCTATGATTCTATAATCTGTGCTCTGAGACCTTCAGAATCCATTACCCAGGAGGTATGAACAATCCTCTAAACATCATGGCATTGACAGTGCAGAGGGCAAATTTATGACTCTGCAGGACAGCTATGGTGGTATTCCCACCTCATGTTTGGCTACTGGTCACATTCCTCTGGTCTTCCTTCTACACAAGTTTCTTCAAGGATGCAGAGCTCAGGCAACTCTGGTGTGAAAGGTCTCATTGCTTCTAAGATTCAGTCCTGGCATGCAAGAAAGCATTGCCTTCCTTACCATCACACACATGATCCAAGATCAACCCCTAAACAAACAAGTATGACTCTCTTCAAGAAGCACTGTGTGAATTTCGGATATCAGTCCAACATACTCCTTTGAAACCCACTGGTGTTTGGTGTATGCTGTACTCAGCTTATGCCTCACCCTCACCTCCTTCCCAACTAAAACACAACAGTGACTGTGCAAAGGTCGTTTTCTGTTTGTGTCTTGACTGCTCTTAAGATAGATGTTTCAAGGCACGACAGAGGATATAAATACGTGCACATTGGGGAAAAAAAAAGGTGTCCAGGTGTTTAAGCAATGCCAAATGTGAAAGAATTCCAATTCACTGCCTTCTCCTTTAATCTGGCAATTCCAAGGGACCAGGCGTGTCACGACTTGTACCCCGAACACTTTCCGCTTGGGTGAGTTCAGACAAGGTCTGCATTAACTCCCCAACCTGCAAGAAAATAATTTGAAACAAAAGGTTCAGATATGTCCTTTTCCCTCCAACAAGCCTGGAAACAAATGGTACAGGAACAAGGTCAGAAAGGAATCATCCGCCTACCATACCACTGAATTCATTTACCTACCTCAGAGCCCATTGAAGGAGAGGGGTGGGATGGGGAACAAGGGATGATATAAAGCAGAATGAAGCTCTGGGGTCGCTCGCTACATTACAAGATTTGACAGGCCTTTGCCAGCCTTCAGCTTCTTTGTGTCTTTCACATAATAGAGAAACACAAACTGAGCAGCCTGTGATCTGGGGGTTGCACTATTAGACGAAGCGAACCCTTTGCAAATGCTAATAGTATTGTAGCATCCTGTCAGGCAGCAACACAAAAAAGGATGTTGATTTTCACATGAACCAGAACAGACTCATTGTAAGGATGGCTGCAATGAATGTTCCATCTCTAAACATCAAAAGCTACAGGCAATTGGCTTGTGGACATGAGGCAAAATGCTGCTTCAAATATTCGTAAATATAGGGGGCATACTGTTACCTTAATACTTATTTCATGAGGCTGGCAAAGAGAGGGCAGTTACTTGAAACACAAGTAAAAATGGTCTTCAGTTATGATTTCTGCAGAAAAACAATATCTAGATCTAAATAGGCTTTTGTTGGGCAATTTACTGCTTTCCAGCAGTCTGGAAGAGATGATGCTTTTTGAAACATGAATATGCAGATTCAGTCCAAGGTAGGGTTTATGTCACTTCCAAATTGTAAAGTTCATAGTAATAGAGCACAGGTGTGCTTGTCCTTTGCATTTCTAAGGATGTGGCAGCTGTCAGACCTGTCCAGTAATGCTCATCCAATGTTACATCCTCTATAACATTTTAGAGACTTTTTCAGGAAACACCTGAAAAAGTCTCTAAAATGTTATAGAGGATGTAACACTTAGGCTATTTCTGTCCTAAAACTTATTATAAAGTACCCTTTTAACTCAAACATCACATCTTCCCCTATATTAAGAATGGTAAGAGGCAAGGTGTTATTGCACCACTCTGACTAACCTTCAAAAAGTTTGTTCTTGTCCTTTGGGTGAAAAACCTGAACAAAGCTCACCTTGCTGGTTGTCACTATCAAGGATAGTTCAGAAAGCCGTTTTAAAGTCGTACTGGGAAACCACCACTGCTCTGAAGTCCTGTTGCTGCCTACAGACTCCCAAAAGCAGCAAATAAAAAGTCTTCTATCAGTGTTCTGCAACACAAACACACAAGCATTTGCAGCTATGCATAGTAAACAGCTTTTCAGCAGATTGGACTAGAAATATTTCTGGAATTGGCACTGGAACAGCCCCTAAAGCCAATCCCAAGAAACTTAAGAGTCAATTTCAGAAATGTTTCTAGAACAGTTTGTGGGGTTGGCTCTAGAACTGTTTTACCAGTACTTTCAGAATTACTTCTGGAATCACTACTAATCAAAACTAAAATAAATCATGTCACTGGCTTTCAGTACTTCTTACAGAACAGCCTGGATAATTTCACTTTCTGATGTGCTGAAGCACTGAAGTGATGGCAGATGCAAGCAAGATTTGTATACATAGAAATATGCATGGGTTTTCCATTCCAGCACTACAGTGTAAACAATCATTTATAATCTCTGTACCATTTCAGCTTCTTCCCATCCTTTCTGTATAGTATTTTATACTGAAAAACTCCTGGCAACTGCCACATGCTGTGAAAGGTCTGTGATTACAGCCATCTAGAACTTACAAACTTTTGAAACTATAGCTTTAGGAGTTATCTGACTATGTAGGACCTATCTTGCAAGAGTTTTACAATGCTGAATAAAATCTTATCTTACTGAATAAAAACTAGCAAGTGATTGATCATAGCCTGTGAAGATTACTGCAAGGGAAGATGGATTACTGAACTAATTAAAAATGGAACAGGATCCAAGAGCTTTAAACTGTCATTATTAAAAAAAAAGCTTACTTGGATATGGTAAGTCACTAAAATGGCAAGTTTTTTCAGACCGCCATAGATGCTAAGTTCTTGTGAGGATCTCAAGTTTACTCAGTATCTGAGTAAACTTCACCATCGTACATCCCATCTGTGCAAGGAAGCATTGCTGGAAGGCTTCCCTAAAGCACCTCAGGACACAGAAACACACTGCAAACAGTCAAAAAACATCTCACACTGCAGTTCCGCAAGAACACAGAGGTATTGCCACAGACAGTTCACATGGCAACACCTTCCCTGACATAAGAACATCCCACAGGCATCTCCAATACCAAATCCCACCAAGAACAGAGTTCTAGCTGTCTCAAGGGGTCCTGGGTAAGATTTAGAGATCCCAGTAATTCAGCATTCCAAGTGATGAAATATCTTGCCTCTTTTTAATATAATTATTAAGAATTACTAAGCTACATTTAAGATACATGAAAATTCCCTAAAACTTTAGCCTTGGAACTACGTCATAACACAGCTTAGGTTCAAAACATACTCAGTAAAAAACCAGATTAATGTGTCCTTGATGGTGAAACAGTACATACCAGTACATTTGAAATAACCACGAACTTCACTTGATGTATTCACCCTCTAACTTTATGCTTGGTTTTTACACTTCTAAACACTTCCAAGATTTTAATTTCTCTCAGTCTGATAACTTAGGATGAGATTACTAGAAACTACTGAGAAGGAGTAATTCTTGACATTTGAAAAGACACCATTTTCTATCTTTTTCATGAACAAGTGTCAGAATAACCCTTGGCCATTAGTATTTAAACCTTGGCTCATAAAAGGTTCATTTTATAAAAAACAGAAATATCT
The DNA here is from genome assembly GCA_013397935.1 of Dasyornis broadbenti. Lineage (NCBI taxonomy): Eukaryota > Metazoa > Chordata > Aves > Passeriformes > Dasyornithidae > Dasyornis > Dasyornis broadbenti. The sequence goes on from VZRN01003942.1 coordinate 1,290,095, forward strand.
TAGCATATTTACATGATAGTAATGGAACAACATTTACATTTGGTGATTCCTCTCCCTAAGATCAAAAAGACACTGAAATGACAGATTAGTCATTGCTCCTTACAATAAATTGCTTTATGCAGAATCTTTCCTGTAATATAGGAAAATATTTTGGATTTATGCAAACCAGTTTGGAATAACATACTCTTCAGTACCACATGAATTTTAGGCAGTTCAAATAATTGTTTTCTATCTCAAAATTGTTGTAATAGTCAACACATCCTTCTTATGCTGCTTGACATAACTTCAGCTACTCATCTAGTAAGATGCTGCTTGTAAGGAGCAATTTTAAAGTAGTCAAGTAATAGCACTTTAATCCATATTTACTAACTTACTAGTAAGCTAAGCACTTGTCATAACATTTCTTTCCTCTAACCTTAACATAAAATCTTATAAAAACCAGCAAAAATTGCCTGTTGCTTATTTGTCAAAATTATTTTTGCTTTGTTTAACCATGAAAGCAAATAAATGTAGAGCTATAATCCTTCACTGAGCCTGATATGCTCATGTCTACAATTCAAGTTTTGTGGAGCAAATCTGCTGCACCTTCAATGCCACAGTCTCCAGTGAATAAGGTTTTTCACTTGATTTAGTAATTTTTTTTTTTTTCATCTAAAATAAAGAAAGAAGAAAAAAATATATTCCTCAATTCAAGGGTTGGTAAGCTGCCGCTTTAACTTTTAAACCCATTGCCCCAGTCTGCACGTTTATTTTGAACACACCATGAAACTAACTCTCCATGACAATCTTCAGCTGGATATCAGTTAATTATCTCAACTTCCAGAGAGAGAAGCTTTCACCATAATGATTTTCCATACAAGATCTTTGTCTAAATGTATTACATAAATGGCACATTAATTTATATAGTAAAGATAACACTTGGTACAGCTACCACTAACCTGGTGCTGACACAGCACTTCTGAATCAGACATTCTGATATCATTAATGTATACTTGCTCACAATGTAACAAATGAGAATAAAAAGGTCAAAGTTAGTACTTAATTGGGTGCAACAGCACCGTGTTCAAAACCCACATTTTATTATTCCTTCAGTTACATTTTTATTCAATAAATACCTAGTTTTCATGGAATACATCATGCTTAGTCTCAGATGAGCAGCACACAGAAGTTGGAACTAAACTCATAGGAACAACACAGTAAAAGAAATGAACATTGGGCCACTGGATGCAGTATTTCGCAACATTTACATTACACAGAAGTTTCAAACAGTGATCTCTAGGTCAATGCAAAAGTTTTTGTTTGTTTCTTTGTTTGGTTTTTTTACAAAGTACAGACTTATTTCACTTGCTATACATACAAGTGTCTGCCTTCAAAATTGTGCAAACTTACATTTCTGAAGCTCTCTTCAGAGAATGATGATGACACAAGCCATTTTTTCATTTTTTCACTTCTCAAAGTTACAGGAATTAATTTTAAACAGAAAATCTCCAAAGACTCAGTTAGATCACCCTGTAATATTTAACATTTCAACATAATTTTAAGCTCTGTGTTAGCTTTTTGTCCACATGGCTGAATATTTTATGTCCAAACATCTGGGCAACATCTCACCAAACTTTGTATTATTTTCTCTGAGAGCAAACCAAAATGATAGCTGTTGCAAAACATTCAGATTCTTCTCTTTTCATTTCCACATATCAAAATCAATTGCCTTTTCAAAAGGGAAAATAAATCTAGGTGTTTTTCAATGCACATAATCACACAACTGCAACACAAATTGTTTCAGGCCTAACACCTTCTTCCACACAAGTATTCAGAAGTGTATCCAGATAATTTGTGGCAAAGTGTGGGCAGAGGAATGTGATGGTGATTAACCACCAGGCTATGATAGAGGGCTTGTATCATGCTTAAATTTGTCAGAAGTAACATTTATGGCAAAACTGAAAGGCAGTGGAAGAAAGACTCCTTACTAATTTTACTGTCCTGAATGATAGACATCAAGTGGGTGTTGGAAGGACCTTGTGCAGAACATTCTTACAGAAGTGATTTTGGTCTTACAGTAGCTATTAGAAAAAAATGAAATTAATGAATTTTTTCCTTTTTTTTTAGTTAGGAAGTTGGACAAGTTGGAATTGTACATTCATTCTTTCTACATTTCACATGTACTCACAATCAGGTTACTCTGCACCTATGGTGAAGGGAGGAATTAACAAGGAAATCCGAATCTGTGCAATCCCAGAAATGAAATGTAATCGGCTGACATTCAAGAGTAACAACATGTATTAGGAAAGAACAGTTAAAAGGAGCAGCTGCTGACATTATTTCCTGAGCCTAAACCTTTTAAGGTGTCACTGAATAGCAGTCTGTGCTTTCAGGTGAAAGCACTACAAGAATTGCTTGGATGACATCTCTCAATAGCTTAGGAGTTTAACAAAATCCACCACTTCCTCTCAAGATTTCAATACCACCATGCTTTTAAATCTGTACCATAGTGACCAGCAAATGCTTCAACACAGAGCATAACACATACAAATGGCATTACTTAGAAGGGCATTTTAATGTACATACAAATACTAAAATGTTATGTCAAACTCCCAGGATCATTTGCAGGCAAGAAAATGACAACAGATAAAATCATTTTATGAATCTGATCCAGCTCTACCATACAAGACACATACTAAAAATAAAAAGCTTTTCTCCCTTTCAGGAAAAAAAACCTTAAATGTACAACTTCAGCAAGCTGCCAAGCTATCTCATTGATACACAAATCAGATTCTTCTGTGCATGTAGCTTCAAAAATTAAATGAGCAGGTGGATTTTAACTGAACTTCTCAATCCCACGAGACACTATTTTCTTTCTCTTCCAGCATTTCAGGATGCTCCCCAAAAGATAAGAAAGAGAATAGGACACAAAAGCCATTTCAATTCAGTCTTTGTTCAAGATATCCTGGAGAAGGTTGCATTCTTGTGTAAAGTTGCTGTTGAAATAGAAAGACAATTATTTTAAAATATGTACAAATGCATGACAGCACTTGGGCTTACGGATTTGAGAATTGACAGAGAAGAAATTTGAATTTTTTTTCTAATAATATACAGTGTGTTTAAGAATCAAAAGAATCAAAATGCTTCCATAGGAAAGTGTTCCCTTAATTTTGATTCCAGATAATTATGCTTTCTTCTCTTAATACAGATAAAAATACTGAACAGAGGGTAACAAATAGCCTACAGTGATTCACAAAAGTCAAACTAGTCAGTAATTGTATTTCTACCAAGTTTCATATCTGCTTTTAGTGTAAAAGCTGCAAGTATAGTTCTGCAGATTAGAAACAAGAAACAGCAGCAGCCAGAAAATGGAATAAAACATATAGGAATTTTCACAAAGTCTGTATGAAAACATGCACTTAAATGAGATGGATAATAATTTTATACAGAACAATGATGTAACTGTAGCAATCTCTTTATGATCTAAAAAATATTACCTGCTTGAACAATCTACTTTTCTTGATGGAGGGCTTCTATGAAGGCTTCAAGTTTCTCCTGGATTTCCCGAACTTTTTCTGGTGGAAAAAAAATATCACTGTTCAAATATCTATTATATTAAGTACCTGAGGACAGGTACAGAAAGAAAAAAAAAAACCACACAAAAGCCATGAACAAAAACATGCAAACACAAACAAAAATTAATGCTGTCATCAATATTACCCTAAGAATTTTGTTTCTCATTTACATAGGTTCATAAGTTTACAACATTTTTCTAGATCAGAAAAAAAGAAACCTTGTCCAGTTCAAAGAACTCCTACAAGTACATTTTATAATTATCCTCTTAATTTAACAATTCAAGAACTTACTGAAGGAATCCAATACTAGAAATGTATTTAAAAAACCTGAAATATCAATCAGATCACACACAGAACTACTTACACTTGCTACAAGCAGGGAATTGTTAGCTTTTAAATAATGCTCACTAGCCCCTCTCTTCTTTAACCAAATATTCTCATTCTCCACAGCAAGTGTAACACCACTAATCATTCTAAATAGAGCTGAAAGCTCATGCCCTTTCACCCATGAGAATTTCAGGGAACCACATGCAGTATTCAAGGCACCTCCTCAAAAGGGCACACACAATGTTAGGAATGTTTAAGACTTGCATTTTATTTTCTTGCATTTCAGTAGTAACCAGATGGATATGGGCAGAATCTCATTTTATATAAAAAACTAAATCTGGGAGTTTATTTCTCTACCAAAACACGACTTGACCACAACTACAAATAGTTACTAAGAATAAAAAAGCAAAATTGATTGCAAAAAATCCAGGGGTTTAGGCATTTTTCCACTCTTTTCTCAATTCCATACAACACTTGTCATCATATAACCTATTTGATTTATTAAATTGCTTATGAAGCAAGATTTTGAACATAGCTGGAATCCAAAGCCTGTGAGATTTCCTGCTTCTCTCTCACCACATCCTCATTTGAAGCTCCTTCTGTGTGTGATTATAGCCATGAAAAACACACACTTCAGAAATATGAAAGAACAGGGGGAGAGCAATAGGACAGACAAAAATAAGTTAGATGAGCATAAACACAGACAAACATTTTTTTCCAAGCTAAAAATACTACTGGATTAAAGCTGTATGTTCCCTTGTATGAGATGCAGGGTTTGAGCTTCTTTTAAAAAACCCTTTTATTAATGTTTTCTTCTCTTTAGTAATACCATATGTTATCAACTTGCTTTGCTGAGATGCAGTAACAGCAAAACAAAAAGAAAGAACAATCAGCTTTAAATGGGATCTGTAAGCATGAGCAAAAAAAAAATGACCTCCAAAGAGAACATTAATGTAGCTATGGGAACTGAAAGTTTAATCTAACAAAATGACAACCCAAGAAAAAAAACATAAAATCCATTTTAGAGTAATAATAATAATAGTAACAACTCAATAAACCCCTGCAGTCCTGTTCTAACAGAAGCAGAGAATTTTAGTTAGCATTTGAAATAAAGTATGGAAAATTGCCTGCATGAGTATGAAGAAACCTCAAGCTTCTATCTTTATCTTGCAGTTCTTAGGTGATGAAGGGTAAGCCCCTGACACTTTCAACACTTCAGCCTGCCCTTCCCCAGCGGTGCTTATCTATAGACACAGAAGTACAGTGAAGCTGAATCATGCTCTAAGTCCTAAAAAAAACCACCAAAGAAGATCCTTGAATTTCAGCTGTTTTTTTTTCTTTTAAGGTACCTTGATATTAAATGAAGATTACAGTCAGTGTGAGGGCAAAAGCTGTACCTTGGAAGTTAAGGAACAGCAGTAGCTGATCTTTACCAGGTTAAAAAACATCCTGATTCAGTTCAGCAGAATCTTTGAAAGTTGTCAATGAAAAAAAAAGGTAGTCCCATGATCACTTCTTACTAAGCACAAAGTATTTTCATTACTATATTTTTAAATGCAAGAAAAGAATATGTATTGCATGCCAGTATATAAACCTCTAATGTAAGAAAAATGTTATTTCTATGGCATTTATTTAGGCATGGCTTCCAATACTGTTGCTCTACGAATGTTTACAAAATCAGCCTTTGAAATGACATTCTACTACTTTGGACAGAATTAACATAGTTTTTGACCACATCATGCTGAATAGTTCTTTGACCAACCTGGTCAAGGGGAAGGTGCCCCTGACTGTGGCAAGGGGCTTGGAACGAGATGATCTTTACAGTGCCTTCCAACCCAGACCATTCCGTAATGATTCTGGTTCTGGAAATTATTAATCCTGGACCTTGTTCTCCAAAAGGAACAGCAGTTGTCAGTGATAACTGGGGATTAGATCTCATCACCCAGAAGATCTCTTCATGTTGTGCTTTCAGTTCTGTGGCACCATTTTTTCGCAATTGCTACAAGTTTTCCCAAGTAAGTTCTTTGTATTGATCAAGACATTAGACGAAGTGAAAGCAGGCAGATTTAGCAGTATTAAATGCAAATACTTTCCTTTCTCAACCTCTTACTAATGAAATGTTCCAGTCCTGAAAATTAATAGCATCAGCAAAAACCTGTAATTACTATTTCACCCTTAAAAAAAGGTTTGTGCCAACAAATCTATTCTAATTTTCTGATTAAAGTATATTAAAATAACAGGATAGCAAATATGTATTCCACCAGAATACACTGAATCAGCTGTGTTTGCTCAGTGAACAGGCATACTAAAATTGACTGCATATTATGAGCACTTTATTAGTTTTTATATTTGGACTGAATTGAAATGATTACTTAACTGTAATAATTATGAGGTCTTGAGGTAATTTAATACTTTGAAATAGTATGCTTGCTATTCTTTAAAAAGAACAGTTACAACAAGTGCCAAATAGCTGTAATTATTCATGCTATACTCTATATTTTTAGCCATAGTAATGCCTTTTGCAGCAGCAGACTCCAGGCAACCTGCAATACTCTCCTGCAAGTCCATTCTGCAGCTCAGAGCAGCAGTCTGCTGTATTGGTTTACTTCTGAAATAGGCTGATGGCAGAATTATGCATTTACACAGCACTAATCTTAATAAACTAGTAAACAGAAGTGCTCAGATAGAATTCCAATAGAGGAGTGCAAGTGCAGGGTCTGCAGTTCTGGTTTAACTGCCTACAGTTTCGTCAGCATCATGTGACTTTGTCTGTGGAACAACAATTAATTCTCACAATTTAACAGTCAAATGTTACCCATTTTTAGGGAGGTTCTTGCCTCTATGAAATGCACAAGCTCTGTATACACATTTGTAGGGTTTTGACTGACACCTAGATCAAACTATCAGTGATTTACACTTGTCAATTACAGTATATTCTGTTTTGAGGAAAGTTTATCAACATGCCAAACACAGAAAATCACTGGGGTTTCAGGTACGAATATTTATTGCAGAAGTAAATTTAGGGGTAGTCAAAAAGTGACCTGTTGCTCTATGTTTTGTGACACTGTGTTTTTCCAAGGACAAGTAAAATACAGATTAGAAGCTTTCAGCTTGCTAGCAAATTAATTCTGTAACTGGTGGAACTACCTAAGCTCTTTTATAAAATGCTCCCATGTCACAAAAGGGACTTTAACAAAAGTGCTAGATCTTATTACAAAGTACTGCGTAAGTTTAAATATATATATTGCTTGCATTGGATTCTAGAAAGTTGATGTGCTCTTTGGTAGCTGTAATGCAGACCTGAATTTACAAATACGTAATTTGTCCAGCAACTGTTAAACACTGACCAAAAATCAAATTAAATCAATGAAGAATAACTGTAACTAAACCCTTGTTTCCATCACAGAACAGTAAAATTCACAGGCCTAGGTGCCATGAATGGTTATTCTATTTCCCATTTACCCCATGTTTACCTAAAAGATAAGCTGGTTCATATATCAACTCATTATGCCTCTTGATCTGGTCATGAATATTCCCATAATCCTCCCTCCATATCCCATAAAACTTCACTGACAGAATGACGAAATTCTTTATTCAGATGTCTTGAGATCCTCATTCATGCTCAGTCTCTTCTTATCTCCATATGAAATGATATTGCTGCCCGCTCATTTTCTTTTCATTAATCCTGTGATCCTAAATCTAAAAAGCTCAAAACCAGACTAATTGAACTGTAATGAGGATTTGGATACACTGTGTGCACAGAAAGACACAGGCACAGATAAAGTTTGCTTTTCCTAATATCTTAAGCTGGTCAGAAGAGAACCTCCTGAAATATTCAGTCTTACAAGGTGGCTTTGCTTTCTGATTGCTGCCTGAGATACCTGAGCTTAGCTACCAATGAACAGTGCTAAAATTAAACAGCTGAAGTGAGTTATCAAGCAAATCTCCTGAGGTAAGGCCAAATAATCCCAAAATAATATTAAACACAAATCACAAAAGCAAAGTGCATTACTGATTTATTTCAAACACACTCCTAGAAGCAAGAAAAGGTTTTCTTGTATTTTCAAACTGCATTAATTGGTTTAATAAAAGATGTGGCCTCTGTCCACAAAACCTGTCTTGCATATAGTTCTGAAGATAAATTTATTTTGAGACATTCGAATACATATTTACCTGTATAAAACCAATAGTTTAGCACAGAATTTTAAAGATGTTCATGTCTGTCTGTGCCAGAACTGGAATAAAACCACATGAGTACTTCAGGCAAATCAAAAAGCTTTCCCTTCCCATTTACAAACGTGCACATATGATACCAAATTTCAATTGCAGCAACAAAACAAATTCTAAAATCTTTGTGGACACAGATCCATCTTTATTTTGTACTTTAATGAAACTTACAGCATGAAATGACCATAAAAAATGCGTTAATACCATCCTGTTCTACATTAAAGTGATTTCTATCTCCAAATCATGTTTACACGGCTTTGATATTTGAAATCCCATGGTTGTTACTCCTTTTGCTCTGGATTGTGTTCAGATTTGAGTTCTCACCTTCCTATTTTTTTCATCTTCCTTACTTTCTTAATCCCTTCCTTGCCTATAAACATTCTCACTGCTTGCTGTGCTACTTCTACGTTATGGTTAGTTAACCATAGAGGCAGAAATCTAGAATTTACTGCTGTGAATGCATCATCTTTCCTCTAGTAAAAAGGAAAGCCCTGTCAGTCAGAATTCATCACAATGCCCAGAAACACACCATTAAAAACGAAAGATGTTGATCCAAAGTTTACTATTGAAAGCTGATTTTTACCTTTGGGTTACCTAAACCACAAACTCCACAGCTGTATACAACCCCTATGAACAGTCAAGTGGAGAAGAGGGGGGAATCATCCCTTTGAAGTTCAGCCTTTTGTGCCACATTCCTCAATTTTCCAAGGGCCATGTGAAAGCTTTACTTCTTGTTGAAATGGTATGGGATAGCATACTCACAGCCACTCCAAATAATGCCCTAGAAAGCAGACTTCCCAGCCACAGTTACAAGACCTGCAGCAACACGCTTACTCATGTCTCATGCAAACACTGCCATAACTCCCTGATCACTGCAAGGTCACGTCCTGCTGAATTTTTGAAAATCCTTTGAAACTACCTATCACATTTTTGCCAGTTTCCTCTTGTTCACATACCATATATTCCTCTGAATAGGGCTAAGAGGAAAGCTAAAGTTTTAAGGAGGGGAAGGGAAAAAAAGCCAACGCCACCCAGGCTGGCCTTAAAGAGACAAAATATCATTTGTCAGCTGCAAAGACAGATTTATAAGTAGAGGGTCCCCTCTGTTCCTTTAAGGCTGCAAAACAGATGGGAAGTGAATGGACAGTCAAAGGGTCAAGAAAACACATAGGAGGTGCTGCTTGTATGCGTTATGTATGTTCCCAGCAAAAGAAAAAGGTCAAGATTGTAACTGCATGGCTGGGTGCTGGAAAGGCCTTTTCTTTAAGCTGTTACAAAGACAAACGCTGTTCTTCATCCTGCTGTCAAACTGCTATAAATATTATTTGTCAAGAGAGTTTCAGCAGCTAAAGGTTTTTTTTAAAAAAAGGCTGAGCAGGAGGATGAATCATGTGAATGATTCTTAAACAATTAGCTCATTAGTGTAATAAAAGCACTGCAGAATCCTGAAAAGTTTAAATGGAATTTATAATATTTCATATAGTAAATCCATGAATCATTAAGAATATACAGCCTTTAAAATGCAAGCTTGCAGAACATAGCTGGCATGGTCATTAGTTACCAGTAGTTAGACTGAATGAAGATGCCAACTGATGCTACATAGTAGTAGCTTTCCTTTAATGTTATGTTTCTTGTATGTGTTGCAATCTATCATGATATTTGAATTTACATCCAGTTTGATCTCCTTTTGCATGGCCATAACAGGAGAAAACATCAAAGAGCTTGTTTCCTACAAACATATATTTTTCTTTCCCCTGTTGTAGGCAAATCCATCTCTAAAACAGGAGATCCCCTCCAAATTATGTATTTAGCCTGATGTAGAAACACAGTAAAATTAATATGTCATTTTAGACACAAAAAGCCCCCAAGTCACAGCTACCATCACTGAAGTTACTTTGTTGCAAGTATTAATATCATATTAATCCCTTCATAGCATACTTGAGCAAAACTGCCTGCTGCCTGTATGAAAAGTATTACCTTTATTTCACACTAAAGGTGACCAGGTGGCAGCACAAGACAACTTGTCTGAAAACACTTCAGTTGTTTTTGCAAGCCACTGAGCACTGGAACAATATTTTAGCATTACTAATAATGATCTTTAGCTCCAGGAATGGGAATTCTGTATTGTGCTATTGAAATAGTAGATTACTAATCAGTGTCTTGAGCTACAGCTGCTCCAGATTCACAAGCAAGACCTCTGTAGTTTAACAAAACAGTTTTGGCCCCTGCTCAGTAGAACAGAACAGAAGCTGGCCGTGCTTCTTGGAGCAATCCCTGGGGCTCCTCAGGCTGGTAAGCATGAAATCCTTCTGTCTCTGACAGAGTATTTCAGATCTGAGCAAGCAGCTGAAGCAAAATTGACAATTATGTAGACTACTGACAAGAGACGTTTCCATGAGCTATTACACATCAGTCCTGCTTGGCTACAGAAAGGATACTTAGTATTACTAAACTGTGATGTGAGGTCACAAACTATTTCTACACTGTCATTGAGGTTAGCCTAACGTACCAATGATCATTACCTGTACTAAATTGTAAGTTTCTGAGAGTCACAATGTCTGCAATATGAAGGTACGACTTGGGCATCTTTCAGTCGTCTGCCCCATCTTAGATTTTTTTAATTAAAACTGCTCTAATAACTCAGTCTTTCAACAGAATTTAGCTGTGTTACTTACTGGACAGCTGGAAGGAGCTTAGCAGAACGACAATGCAACCTTATAAAACAATCTAATACTTTGAATTAGACTTACGGATACAGAAAGATTGAACTTCAAAATCAAAACTGTTAAACGAGAATGCATCAGAATGTGGTGATGGTCATTATTTTGCGTGGAAATAGTGAAAAGCATAGAGGCAAACCAGAAATATTACCCAGTGATTCATCCAGTGATGTAATAAAAGATTAACTTCTTCTTATGCAGAAAGCACATATACAGCTATAAATTACTTATATAAAGGCTACTGTAATCTTAAGGCTATAAAACTGTAAAATTACTTTAACATAAAAAATAGCTGATATATTTTGTTTCTCCACCCAAAAGAAAGCATACTCAGTAGTTAGTTAGACAGTAAAGTAATATGCTATCAGGACTATTTAAGTTAAAGTATCTCTAGAATATGGCAGAAAACGAAATGGTGATTAGATGAATTTTTAGATCATAATAATAACTTAATTTTTAATAGTCAGAAATGTAAGTCACCATATCCTGAAGAAAAAAACAAGTGGTTTTATTATTTTTACTTTACTATCATTCCTATGGAGAAAGTGGCGTCTACTACAACTGACAATGTGCAACATACACTACACTGACTTTCTCCTGCTTTTGGAAATGAGAATGTTACTTTCCACAGCTCCATACTACTTTAGAACAAAAGCATATATTAGTCCATTTACAAGCCCATAATTTTTATCATCAGTAAATCTCTCCATCGTAAGTAAATCTCTCCATGATAAGTACTTAAATTTTGATTAATAAGTACCCTCAGAAGCAACCAATACTACAGAGAAGATAGCATCCAATTAGATGTTTTGATCCTTGCGTCATTCAGAAAATTTTAGGGAAAAAATAAGTTCAGCAGACAACACCACAATCACCCTCAAGTACAAGTGGCATGAGTCTAGGGTAAGATTAATAGGCATTAAATAAGTCATTATTCATGTAGCAGTTTATCACTATTTTTCAATGTCAACTTTAAGTGATAGGCTTCTTTTAGTCAGTGACAAATGCAGTGAACTTTGTAAGGATCCGTTTTAGGACCTGGACATCAGTGCCTAACTCTTCATCAATAACTAAGAAATCACAGCAGACAGGCTTTGGTCATCTGGGATTCTTAAGTTAAGTAAACCATCACTCCATCATAGGATGTCTACAAGTGATGTATGCTCTCCCTTGAGGATTACTTCCCTCTCTGAGAAGATGCAGCTTTCTAAAGCACTTTCTGCCATGACACAAAGCAGGAACTACCTTATCTGCACTTTGACACACAGACCATCCCGCACATTCTTCTGGTTTTAATTCATTAGTTTCATGATGCTGCCCCAAAACTCAAGAGAAAAAAAGAAAGACCTGGAACATTTAACCAGTGTCTTTCACATCAAAGCACACTTGCTTGGGTTGATTTCTCAAATTAATTACATGGAATTAAAAACATAGTAGTGCAAAAATAGTTTATTTGCATTCTAACAGGAAGTTCATGAATCTACTGTGAGATATTGCTTCAGATCAAAATTAGGGGAAATTGAAGACATGACCGTACAGACTGATTCCAAGCACATTGTCTCCCAGGTTCCTGTGTCATGGATCACCAGGACCTCTACAGAGCTCAGAGGGAGCACAGGAGTCATGCTGCCACCAGCACACTGGTGACACTAGCACAAGCTTGAACTCGTTAAGAAACAGACAGCCCACTTTGTGACTGATTGAGATTTGGGCAGAAATGAATGTGCTCTGAATGACAAGCAGCCTCTGATAACACACAGGCCATATTGAAACTCTCGAGGAAGCTGCTGGCAGGAGACTGTGAAGATAGCAGCTACCCTGCACATGCTTAGCAGAAGTTGGACATCTGTTTGGTGATTCCCAGAGGGAAATGGCTGCTCTGCTTCTGTCTAGGTAGAAGGCCACACCATCTCCTGGTGTAATATTCTGCCAGCTCAGGATGTGATGAGTGAGTGCTCCTCACTGTTATGACCAGGTGAAAGGAGAATGAGATGAAAGCAAGACTACTGACACCTCTGAATTGTCTCACAACTATGAAGTAACCATATTTTTACTTAAGTAGCTTCTAAAACTCCAGTATTTAGGCACTGTGGAAGAAATAAGAGCACAAAACAACCCTAATTCTTCAGATTCTAATAAAATTACTCCTCCATTTGCATTTCCTAAGATGCTTTCCTCTTTCCTATATCTATCATTGAGCAGCAGGGGTGACACCTGCGCACTACCTTCAAATATCTTGAAATGATACCTTTTTTCTGTATCTTGTAAACACTGAAAACCACACTGGTTTTGATTTAAGGACTGTTAACCACTGCCTTTTCGGTTGTTTTGTCTGCCTCCAGTTTCTATGGGAAGATTACCTATGACCTGCTTATTTGAGAGATCCTTCCCCCTACAGCTGAGCTTTGCCCCTATGAAATACTGTGACCTTTTAAAAAAAGTTAAAGCTCATAATAGAAGAGCAAATGGAAGCAAAGGCTTTAGAAAGCCAAGTCAAAGCCTGATTTTAAGGAGCACATGTAATCAACAATGTCATGAAGGATAGAGGTCAAATCAAAACACGATTGGCAGTCATCTGAAGGAACTGAAATTTAATTAGGCTACAGTAATGACCACAATATAGGATTACTTTCACACAACATTTCTGTTCTGCAGCTAACAGCAACAAAAGAAAAAATGTAACCAGGGAGCAAGTAATTATATGCAAAGTACTCTCTACAGACTTTATCCCCAACTTTGCATAAACGTGTAACCAAAAAAAGGACTCACTTGGATTAAAACCAGTTTGTTACATAGAACAGACACAACAGAACCCACTCAGCTTAGCCAAATCACAGGAACTCCAGGTCCTGAGTCAGCAACTTGCATATGGAAGTGCCAACCTTAGCTTTCTAACTCCATTAAAATGGCAAGCTTATTATATGCCTATATGATATTAAATCATTCACGCTCCAAGTTAGCAAATGGCTAACATTCAAGAAGAGAAAAAGTAAATTAAAAAATTAATGCTGTGACTTCAAAGCAATGACTTTAGGTACAAAACTTGAAAGTATTTTACTGCAACTTTGGTTTGTTTAGTTTTTATACGTTTCAGTCTTTATAGGAAAATAATTAAGCTCTGCAAACTATTACATTTAATAGCTTACAAATGTATGACAGAATTTAAACAAATGGCCCTAAGCTGTCTTTTCGTCATGTGAGGGCTTACTCCTCAAATGTTTCAAAAAGCTTTTGTGCAGAACGAAGTCTCAGCTAGCCCACGACACCTGTACAGGTGTCAACATTACTGACAAATGAACTTGGAGGCTGATTCATTCACATTCACACCTAGGAATTTCAGGGTCAAGCTTCCACAGTCATTCCCACCTCCTGCCAATGACTCTCCCATGCACATGGTTTTACTTACAATTTGGCGAAGTTCTGGGTGAGGACACAGGATATTGGATGAATAGTATGCTGACCTAGGAGAGATGCTTTGTATGTACTATGTTTTGCCTATCCTGTGGCTTTGAAACATTCAAAGTTTTGCTGTCCAAAGGAGTAAAAGGAGAAGATACATAGGAAGATAGGACATACATATTTGGATCTGTGAGACCTCAGCACTGGTGAAGTGAATGGCAAAGCTCCTTCTGACTGCCTGAAGCCTGGATTCACCTGAGGTATTCAACATCTATGTGCATCATCTTTAAAGCACTAGCATGCTTTAAATGCTACTGCGACAGGGAGAGATGGAGCCTAGCTTTAGGATAAGACACTGGCAGATCCACCTCCTTTCTGAAATGATTAAAGGATTCAGTTCCTAACAGCTTTTTCATAAGAAAGCTAACTAAACTAATACTTTCCATGCAGCTGGCTAACCAGAAATGTGCAGTTGAGAAAAACAATGACCGTCCTTTACAGTCTTCATAAATTACATGTCATTCAAACAAACAAACAAAAAAACCAAAAAAAAAACCCGAAGAGGAGTGGGAAACAAGACGTACAAGAACAGGCAAGTGCATCTTCCTCCCAGAGGCGGGAGTAGAGCCCTGGTACAAGCGGAGCCGCCGCTCAGCCCCGGCCCCCTCCGCGGCCGCTCAGCGCCACCGCGCGCTCAGCACCGGTACCGCAACTGCCGAAGCGCACAAAGTGCTTCTGCCCCGTGGAGACACAGAGCAACACCAGCAGAGAGGGGTTCTGGAAACAATTAGGTAGTTCTAGGAAGCCTTTTACTGGGAATTCAACATTTTAAACAATTACCATCATAAAAAGTCTACAGAAAGGTAAGATTTATATACTATCAGTTTGAACTATAGCATATTTCTGCTGAAATTGCTAGTCTGGCATTTGTGTTAAAAATAACACAGCAGAAAATGCATTATTTATGTTGAAACGGAATTCTTTCTCCTATTATTTTTTTCCCAGATATTGGCCCAATACTGAAAAGCATAACTAAAAAGATACAGTTCTAGGGAAGGTGTGACTTCAAATAATTGTCTTTCATAAATAACCAACCAAGCCCCTGTTTTAAAACACATTTAACATTTAAAACCTTCAGTAACTTCAGAGCCAGCCTGCATGAACGTTCAGTGTCAGTCACTTTGGAAACTTAAACACAAATATAGGAGAAAATAATATGAACTTGCAAATACTCTAAAAGATCACTGATAAAATTATGGTATATATACTGACTCACCTATTTTCAAAGGTACTGTAGAAACAAAGGGTAATTAATACCTAAAAAAAAAAGTAAGGGGAAAAGATTTGTGTAGAGCTGCACACACCTGTGTGTAACAAAGCTGCAGGAATTTGAAACGACTGCCTTGCCACCATTAGTAGATTTTCCCTCCAGCATGAAGCAAGTGTCTTAAAGCCTGCAATACAAACAGGGCAGTCCTGCCAAGAGGCTTTTCTATGCAATTCTCCTTTTAAAATATTAATGCTTACCATTGTACTTTTAGCTCCTTCTACTCCATTTCACTTCTTATGGAACACAGTGTATTTAAGATACTGATGTAGCTAAGCAAATACTAAGTTGTGTGGAATATAAATTTCAAACTGAAGTATTTTGTACTTCAGCAGTGAGCACAATGAAGATGCAGGTGCCAACTGGAACAGAAATGTAATTCTTCCTGTTGCTGGTGAAGCTACCCAAGTCAGGACGACGTTCCTCAACTGGCAGACAACTTTGGTGAAGAACTTCAACAAAAATAATGCCCCAGAGTTGTGAGGGAGGTTGTGAACAACTGTATTAAAACAGGTTCCTACCAATTGCTGAATAAGCCTGAAGTACCCAGTTAGACATGTAAGAAAGAGACAGCAAATTACCCTTGTTTCTGCATCCTTATAATAAAAAACAATAAACTTATCTCACTGTACCTACAGTTCAAAACATGACATGGAAAGGAAAATGTCATGGCTGTTACTTCTCACATAAGAACTTGGAGTTGTACCACACAGACCACTGCAGCATCAGCTTACTGCTCAATAGCAGGCAAAAGAGGAAAAAGACTGCAAGGAATTAGTGTAAAAAACCAGAATAAAACCCAGAAAGCATCATAACACGACTGTATAAACCCATAATGTAGAGATACATTTCAAATATTTTGTGCAGGGTCTGCTCTTTCACCTCAGAAAGGGTTTAGTAGAACTAAGAAAGAGAAAAAGAGTGGCAAGGCTGACTGAAACTAGGAAACAACACCCATGCAAAGAGAAAATACTACACCATGATAACTTTTCAAGTCAGAAAAAAGAACATCAAGTGCAGGTAGCATACACATCTATGAAGTCATGAATGACAAAAAAAAATGAATAGAAGTCTACTGAATGTTTTTCATAGTGCAAGAACTAAGGAGAACCAAATGAAACTGGCAGGTGGCTCAGAAACAAACAAAAGGAAGTACTTTTTCACACAGTGTGTAGTCGAACTCTGGAACTAATTGCCACAGGATGTTGCAGATGCCAAAGTTTACATGAGTTCAAAAAGCAATTAGAGAAATTCACAGGAGAAAAAAAAAAAAAAAATCCATGAATGCCTATTAATCACAAAGATATTACCTTAGGATTAGGAAATCTTGGAACCACAGATTGTAGGATGCTGTGAGAGCGTAACAGGCAAGTACTACTTACTGTATGCTTATGCTGTTCCCACACCTGCTCATTGCCAGGGTCAGGACACTGAGATACATCAATCACAGGTGTATCTTTCAGTACATGCATTCTTATAGATTGATTGCATTTTAGGACATTTTTAAAGTCACTTTTCCCAATTCAGCTAGTCATACTCACCTCTGCCCCTTTTTGCACCCTGTGATTCTTTCTTCCAAAAGGACTCTAATCCTAGGGCTTCTTTATTTCCATAAACTTAGTAACTGTTCACCGGTACGAGTATAATGATAATACTTACGTTAAGGAGTACATTTACATTACATTTAAAGTATATTTCTGAAGAAAAAGCAACCTTCAGTACATTATAAAATTAGTAATTTGTTTAAAAGGTATGTTTACACTCTTTAAAATACCTAGAATAAAATTTGAGACATGAACACTGAGAAGCAGCAAGATTCAGGGCATGAATGTCATTAAGCAATTTTCTTACATAGGATTAAAATACCATTCAAGGCTGTAGAACACAGACAACAAAACTTGCTCAAGTAAGTTTTGAGTCCTATGTGAGCTCTCATCATGAGACTGGGTCACTCATGTTAGTAACAGCCACAGACCAGTCTCCTGAATAAACAATAAAACATTTTCAGTACTTCAGTTACTGATGCAACAGCAGTGAGACAGTGTTCCCATTTCAGCAACAAGAGGATGCATTCCAACCTAGGTATATAAATAATTTACATTTGCAAGTAGGGTTTCTAATCAGGAAGTGAATCCCAGCCCCATATTTACAAATTTAGACTGTAAATCAAAAGACTATTTGTAACCACCAGAAGAATGACATCCTGGAACATGTTTTCAGTGTCAATAGTTAGCCCCAACAAGTAACTGGATTTGAAGATGGAGCTCAAGGTATTTGAATCAGCTGGGTTATATAAACACAGCTGCATGGAATAGAGAGATGGGGCTTCGCGATTCAGGAGATCACTTCCCTTCCTAATTAAAATACCAATACTTCTATGAACGTGTGTCGCAGGAGTCAGGATTCCTTTTCCTTTAGCAGAGTCATACTAAGTGCTATAAGAAGGAAATTACTTGTATTTTACTTGTATTATTTGTTCTATGCTATCAAAATATGTCTCGGGGTATTTCTATTCTGCACCATAGAAAAGCATTTTATTCACCAAGGGAAAGGCAAAGAAACCCCTTTTCCTGTCATATTCCCATTAAAAATTACTGCCACTTAGCAATAAAAACATACAGAAAGAACACCGCTGATCTGAGTACAGAGCTAAGCAGTGGTAGTTTTAAAATCTTCCCACAGGTACAATAAAGCAGAACATGTTTTGTACTGAGTAACAATTACTCCCTTAGAATAATGCGTGCAGGATCTGTGACCTCCTGAATCTAAAGAAATACAGTGCAATGACATGTATTTGCTACACAGTAATTTATGAAACGCAAACTACACACTTGAAGCATTTACACCAAGGCACTGACACCTCAGGTTATGAACACACACAGGCTACTCCTATAGGTCTAGTCTTCGTTTACAAAATAACGACCTCAGCTGGCACTGCTTTGAAATGGGAGCTTATTCCTGAGGCTGGGGAGAAGCAGAGTTGACAGTGCAAAAATTCCAAGCCAGTTTCAGTGCAAAACAAAGACAGGTTAATTTAAACATGTGAATGTTACGGTTATATTGTTTTGAAAGATGGAATACTTAAGGATAAATCAAAATCACCAGGGTTCACACTATACCAGTGTTTGCTCAGGAAAAAAGCCAAAAAAAATCAGCATCCAGCATTAAAGCAAGAAAGCAAGCAGCACTGCTTGAAAAGGAGAACTTCCTCAATAAAGGTCTGCATCCTACTGTGCAGCTACCACTTGTTTTACCTCAACATACATAGACAGGAGAAGAACCCCTTATTTTGTAAAACACGTTCTACCCACTCTAAAAGAATGTTTACACGAAGGTTGATACAGGGTTTCAAGAGCAACACAAGATGCTTGGAGAGAATTATGTATCTATCATAAAACTTGTATAGTCACACCACCTGCTTCATAGATCAGTCAAAAAAACCCCAGGAAATTTGCCCTATATCACTGCAACTCCTACTCATAATTCCAAAATACTACATTTTCTAAAGGACAGCAAATACAATTCACTGGGATTTTAGTAACAATACTTCCAATAATAAGACAGCAATTTCAATGCAACCAAACCAGCACTTTCAAAAATAAATTCTTAGATTTTAAGTTTATTATAAGCAAGACATTTATTTTGTGTTACATTTTGGATGTAAAAAGTGGAAAATATGATTCATACTTAGGAAACTAACAGCTATTGAAGGCTTCTCTGTTCCACTGAACCCTGGATATCAGAACTTTGCTAATTACTTTGCTAATTAAAAGAAGATACACTGATCACAATATTCATTTATTCTGAATTAAATCTCCGAAGTTGTATTTTAAAGACAAAAATTAGTTTCTGTATCATACACAAAATCAAGGTCTAAGAAGAAGGGTCACCTGTGATGTGAACATGCAGGTATATATATAACTACAGGAGCTTCATTTATCACAAGCTTTTTTCTTTTCTCTTTTGCACAGCATTGTTTTTTCCCCTACCAGACCAGGTGCACAGCTGGGGTTTAAGCGGAAGTCTCATGGACAGCAGAAGGCTGCCAAAAAGACAACTGTATGTGTGCAAGACAAGGCCCAGAGCTAAAAGTCAGTCTAAACCCTACTGGATGTGCAGGTGACAACAGGAGACAACCTCAGCCTGCACTGTCACCTTAAAAACTTTCACTGTTTAAAATCTTACTATATTAACCAGAAAAACCCTTAGCACTTTTTGAGAGAGCCAAGGTATGAAACTACTGTAATCCCTCTGGAAATGGAGTCTCCCTTTAAATTATTATAATATTTTAACTACATTTTTTCAATATACTGGTGCCGTATATTTATATCAGTGAAATCACATCTCACATAATGATATTGTTTTGCCACACTATACTACCCATGTCCACCTTTGAATCAGTACATTCTGACCATATTTAAAAAAAAATCCGTATGATTGAATAAATGCCGACACATGAACAATCGGTAACATACTGAATATTCTGAAGGACAGTGGTGAGAATTTGCTTCATTTCAAGCTCATTCCAAAACACTGCAGAATGGGTACTTACTGAGATCCTCTGCAAGCTGGACTCTCTTGCCAGTTAGGAGCATCACCTTTTTTTCATTGTCCTCCGCAAAATCTTCAAGCACTTCCTTTACATTCTTCTCCAAGCGCCTTACTGTAAAAAACCAAAACAACAAAGCAACCAAAAAAAAGTTAGTGGCAACACTTTTGCATCTCCAGTGGCCTAAGGACAAAATTTGGGGAAGGTCTGTTGGAGACACAGTATATGTTACCATACTTACTAATCTGATAGGAGAAAAGGCAAGCTTCTGAACACAGAAGCCCCTTCTTTGGCCCATTAAGACAAGAAATTCTTTGAGAAAGATTTTAAATTTCAAAGGGTATTTTCTCTCTCAGAAAAATTATTATCAGATGACTTTTTTAGAAAGAGATAATTTTTTGTTTCAAACCCTTCTACTGTGAGCCTTACCTTCCGTGTTAGTGAGCTGCTGCCTCAGCGTATTTGCTGTAATCGCCAGCATTCGTTGTATTCGCCAGAAGAGAACAATGTCATTACATTCGAGCTGGAATGACAGAACTTGTGGTGTCAGAACTCTGATGGCCAGTCAACATTCCCCACACACAAGAGACTCTTGATACTCTTAGCAGCAACTGTAACCTCATCTATACATATATCCAGATCTTGCAGAAAACCCCTACAGAATTCCTGCTGTAAGTAACAAGGAAACACATCAAAAATACTTCACAAGAACTGCATCAGCCTTATTTAATGCACTGCATCACATTCACATCTTCTGTTTTCAACAGAAAGAGCTGTATCATGGGAAAACATGGGAAAACAATCTACACACACTTTATACAGGCTGGTGAGTGTAATCCAGTGCTCACTGGAACACCACTGTTGGTCATAGCAAACACATTGAGAGACAACAGCCAAGCTCCAGGCTGTGCCTCCCTGCCTGACAAATGCTTCTGAAGACAAGGCTGGGCCAAGGGCTGTATTTGTTAACAGCAGAAGAGACAGTTTCTACACCTGCAAGGATGGCAGGAGGGAGCAGTAAGTTCACATTAGGACACCTTAAAAAAAACAGCAACATGAATAGGAGTTTAAATGTCATGAGGAGGCAGCTCTCCATGATGTGATCTCATTTTCCCTTATCTGTTACAGGCAAAGGTATTTCTAAAGTAACAGGGATTCCTGGCTTCATGGCTCATTAAAAGAAAAACCAAGTGAGGAGCTCTACCTTTCCAGTAATTTCTCTTTGATTTAAAATTTAACGGTAAGAAACCAATGTATTCTTTGTGTGACTTGATGCATACTGTCATTGGCTGCCTAAGCTTGGGTTTGCAAAACTGGAAAGTCCTGTTAGAAAACTCCACAGCTATTCTTTTCTTACTGATCACACATGGTTCCAAGCATTAACTCTAAACACTTACTGACCATACTTTTCCTATAAATCCATAAGGATGTTTTCTGAATTTTTTTATATCAGTGAAGTAAATAACAATCAAAGGGAAAGTGGGAGACATGGACAGCAACAACATATCAACAGCAGTACACTACTGCTTTTAACCAGGCATTTTCAATACATATCGATTAGAAACAGATGTTTAGGTCACAGCTGATACCTAGTGGTCATTTTACATAATTACCACCAGGATGGCATTTTATCCATTACAAGACTCATATAAAACATATCTGAGATCATGAGCTATCTGGTCAGGCTACTTTGAAGTATTTTTAGATTTTTTTTCAACTGAAATAGAAATAATAAGGCAAAACACCAGTGTAGATGAAGAACATCTGTTCTTCAGTTTACCTCCGAGTCCACAAAATGCCTCTGATAATAATAGAAGCCTCTTCGACATAGATTGCAGTGGTTCAAAGCACACTTCAAGAAGTATCTTCTATAAATTTGGTGCCATGTGTCTTTAATCTAGGAAAAGAGTATTTAAATTTGACTAAATAAATAAATAAATACACTCACTATTGTGCTTAGATTAATGATTGCATTTAATTTTAAAACGTAACTTCAAATTCCACTATTGCTATCACGTAACATATGTTTAAATATTTCTCAGCAATTTGCCTGCATCTGGGATATGATTAATGTGTTAGTTACACTTGGCAAACACTACAGATGACTATCAATTTAAAAACCTACTCTTCCATGCACATAACATAACTGAATGCTCAGAAATATTGTCTGCAGCCAAAACATGTTTAAATTATATACTACAAAACAATCTTTACATTAACACTGAGAACACATTTTTGAGTTGTACCCATTAATTTACCAGTTACATCAGATTAAAGCTTAGAGAAATATTTAATGGGTCTTACGTAAACAAACATTTATAACTTTTCTTGATTAGGCTTATTATATTCCAATTCTTCAAAATTAAGTATGTGTATCAAGATGCCTCTCTGGAAACCCCATAAAATATAATTACGAAAATCAGTTGCTTAGCTAGAAAGAAAACTCAATTTGCACTCAGCCTCCTTGTGCATAGGATGTGGATCACTTATACAACCTTTATAAAAAAGGGTAAATGGTAAACCTGCTGTACAGGAAAGGAGCAACAGATACTTAAATAACTCTTCTACCTAGAACGAGTGCATGTATTAATGTTGAAAAGGTAGTTACTGCAAAGTTACTGCAGAAAATAAATCACTGCTAAAGGAAATCTACATCTCTTATGTATTAATATCTGAATTCTCATTTATTTAAAACCTTACATTTAATTAGGTAAGAGGTCTAATTACCCTTAAGGGCCTTTCACTGCAATGAGATATGTCATTTTCCATATGTACAATACAATCCCTTGGGACACTCTAAAATTTCCAAGTATTTTAAAAAAAAAATTTCTCTTTTCAGTGTACCGATGAACTTCAAACTTCACATAAAACCACACTGAAAGCTTAAGAATGAACAGTATGTTTTTACTGTATCTTGCTCACAAAGGCCTTGATTACATCTGAACAATAATTTCAAACAAGCTTTGTTATAATGTAGGCAAGAAAATCTGCTCAGCAGATTCTGGTTCCAGTCTAAACAGACAGATTCCAAAGTGCTGTACTGCCTTTGTCTGACAGACAACAGAAGTGTGTGAATTGCGTGCAAGCAGACATTTAGTGATTCATTTGGAAACATCTGCTTTACAAACTCAGGATGCAGATGGAGTCTCTTGAATGCTATCTAGAAAGAACATTCAAGTGTTCACAGAGGGCTTCCATGTGTCTTGTTACAATTCTGCATCTCACCAGACATGGATCCACTGCTACTCCTCTTGCTTCCAGATTCTTTCTGACAGTCGTCACTTCATCATTTGCCAGATAAGCTGGATGATCTTCATTGCACTTGATTAATTTCTCAAGCTCATTTTTTGTTTCATTACGAATATTCTAGGATAGGAATGATTAGTTGGAATTTATTATTAGAGACTCGGAGATCATCAGCACCTCCTCAATAAACACTCTATTGGATTAATAAGCTAAGGCAAAAAAAACCTCTGACACTATTAACTATTACTTTTAAGATACTTCAAAAGGAATTTGTGCAAAGACACATTAAATACAGTATTTTTAATGAATAATTCACTGTCAATTTAATCTTTTTTCCTTTTCATTATACAAAGAAATGCAGAACAAGAATAGAAGGGTAGGGAAAAAAAAAAAAAAATCATAGGTGTTAGCCCCCTTTCCCCTCCATGAATATCTGCTAGCAGGGTTCACATTCACATACCACTTGTGACACTGATGAGAATTGTAATTTTTGCCTATTAGCTAGCAGGAGCTCCATGGATTCATACCTTTAAACTGCTCCTCATAAAAGTCAAGTAATACAGGTTGAAGGCACTGCCTTGGTCCCATACCTGGCTACATACAGCTGATGGTAAAACCCCTTTCTCTGAAACAATTACTTCCTACTCTATCCTTTTAAACTCTGCTTATTTCTTTAAAGTATAAATCAGTGTGAGAAACATCTAGAAAAAGTAATATAAAAAGTCCATCACCTCTGGGCATCGAACAAAAAGTGCTATTAAAATTCAAAAGCAATTTCCAAAAGCTGTGAGCAACTGAGAGGAGATGTTATGATGAATATGGCCAATCAGAAGATACAACTGTGATCACAATGCTAGTGATAATGCTATCACATACTACTTAAATCCAAATAGAGCATGATGGGAAACTGCACATAACTTCTGCTTAAAAGGCACATGTGAAAAAGTACAGAAGAGAATAGGTCAGTTTCCACCTGCTTTCATTGATTTCTTTCTACTGCAAGAACTTTATTACACAGGTCAATGGCATAATAGCAAAGATGTAATTCAGCTGAAAAATGGAAAACAGTTTACAAGTCACTCTGTAGCTACAGTATGGAAAAAGTATATGAAATTCTCTGTAGTATTTAAAACAATAACAAGTGATTTTTTTTGTAGTCATCTAAAAAGTGTGAAGAGGATTGGTAGTTCTGAAAATTTATTGAGTAATAATCAAAGTTTTCTAAAGGTAGTGAACTATAAATTCTTTATATTTTTTTCCTTTTACCTGTTCTTTGGTGCGGCCTATCCAGTATAACCATCTTTTTTTCCAGTCTGGACCCACCATATCTTCAATAACAGATTCAGCTGAAAAAGGAAGTGCGATATTAACTATCAAACAAAATATATGCAACCAGCCAAATTCATACTTTTAAAATTAAGTATATGAACAAGAACCAATATTTTATGTCAACAGAAGTTACACCATACTGAGTCAAGTCAGGTATCTTTTACTTCAAGCAACAGTTGATGTATTTCAATTAAATTTAAAAATTACTTCCAAACTGTAGATACCTCAAGAAGTACATAAAAACCCACATCCCTCTACTGAGACTGCCCTCCTGGTTCCAAATCTGGCATTTAAAAAAAAAATCCAAATCCTACCTTACTGCAAGTTGCATCAAAATCGATCATACTAGAAACCACAAATGGACCGTCTATTTTCCCTGAATTTATCCTGTTCCCTTACTTATGCATTAGTACTATTTTTTGACTCTATAGATCTCTACTGCTTATGTTTCAGTTGCCTTGTTGCAAGAGCAAGAGCACGAGAGCTTTTGAGTCTGCATTTTGCTAAATACTTCTATCAGGATCAGTACCACTTCAAACAGTCACCACTGTGTCAGTTGGGCTGATGCAAGGGACGCACTTCAGTGAAGTGAACTAGATCCAGCCTGACCCAGAATAAAAAGAGGAGTGGAATACATGACACAACTCACTGTCTTTGAGCCGACTTTGGAGCGTCTCTTCCATGAAATGAATGGCTGCATCCCACTGCTGTTTATCAGATATTGACCGATCTTCTAAAGCGTTGTGCTGGATCACCCGCTGCAGTAGAGAATGTTACTTTAGCATGCAGTAAATACTTTATTCAGGATTTAGTAAAAGTAACATTTCTAGCATTCTCTTTATTTTTTAAGGTCTGCTAAAACAGCTCATATTGGGCACACACGACATATTCAAGAGGCACCTTTCAAAGCACTACCAAAATTATTTTCGTGTGCTTCTGGTTCTTTTCTACAGCCTAGCATAAATAATGTAAAAAATAAAGCAGAAGAGATGAAATCCCTCTGGATTACAGAATCTATAAAGATGGTCTAGAAATGATCTACTTTTATGTTTCATTACGAATTTTCTATACTACAGAACAAAGAAGCTGACACTAAACAATTCTCATCAGGCTGTCCTTGTGCAGCCAGTGGGTTATGGAGGACTTTTCTGAACCAACCAAAACAGTTTTATTAGATGCTATTTAGGGCAATAACTAATAAAAGATAATAATGAAATGAGGAATACTGAATTAAAACATTATATAGAAAAGGTGAGATAGACACAACAACAATCATTTTATGATTGCAGCAAAAGAACGCAAAAATACCAATTATTCAACTTTAATAAAAACATTTCAAGGCTAAAAATCCACTACATTTTACCAGGCTATCCTCTGCTCTCTCATTCCATTTATGTCGTTTAATAGTTTCTTCTTTGACAGCTTGTTTCAGTTTATCAAAGATATCATCATGCTCTTTTCCTTTTTTTTCTGTCATAAAACGGGAAAATTCTTCTTGCAAAGTCTCCCATGCCACCTGGAAAGTCAGTAAACAATTCATCCTGAAATGGACCATTACATATGCACTAGCTGCTAAAGGAACATTTATTACAATTCTTGCAAGTATGAAAATCTGGAGACTTTCCAAAAAAACCATGCAAGCATAAATCACTGACTTTTCATTTGCTGTCTTATCCATTACTAATAAAAGCAACTCTAAACTTTGCTTCACTGTATTGCAGCAAGCAACATTCTGTTAGACTTGCATAAATCTATCAAATGTGAATATACCTACTTGAAGGGTTTGTTAACCTCACAAAAATAATTTTTTTTTGCTTTAATAGGCAAAATTCACCAGAAGAGCAAAATACAATGCTTCTGCTTTGTATGCTTCTGAACATCAAGATCTTGCCAGCCTTTTCTGACATGTAAGCTGGTTAAAAGAACTCCAGTCAGCCAACCAGCACCTTACTTTTCTGGAGTTATACTTTCATCTTAAGTTTTAATTAAGATTTTAATCTGTTTTCTTTATTTACATAACTAAATTCTCACCTCTACTGCTTTATTAGGCAGTTGCTTGTCAGTCCACTGCTTCAGTTTGATGTCCACAGTGGTGTTAAACGTTCCTGAGTTTGTAGTCTGTGCTGCTGGCAGGTATATGTTCTCAATTACATGAGTAGATACCCTTTCCCATAAAGTCTTCTCAAGCATCTCCTCCCTAAAATGAAAGTTGTTACACATATAATGGTTTCCAATACATAAGTGATAATAGGTGTGCATTCAATTTCTTAAACACAGGAAACAAGACTACAGATCACAGGAATGCAATACATTGTCCAAGAAAAACAGTTTACTTATATTTGAGAATTTTGTTTATTAGAACTCCATTTTAAAGGCAAACTTCTCCTAGTAAATTATGAAAAAAAAAGAAAAATAAAATTACTGTACCAGTGCTTTGGTGTGACCTGAGTCAAACTGATGACTTCATCAAGAATCTCATTCTTTGCTTTTTCAAACAGTTCATTCTGTGCAAAAGGCAATATTAAGTATAGTTTGATCATATTTCCATATAAAAGGTAAAAAAATCCAAAACTTTTTCTTAAGGTCTTTAAGCCTCAAATGATACCTCCTGGTCACGTTCTGAACAATGTGTGTGCTTATCATCAGCTACCCTCGTTTACCATACATCTTCCCCTCACCTCTTGCACGCCTCTGTCCAGGCATGGCATTTCAACATTTCAGGATCTCTATAAAATAATTAGAAAATGAGATACTAATTGTTTTGTTACTCCATCTATAAGACCAGGGAATGTAACTTCTCTTTGCCAGTTCTATCATGATCACAAAGAAACAGTGACCTATTCCTAGGGGTAAGTTAGGTCAGATAACTGTACACTAAAAGAGTGAAGGAGTTAAGTGTTGAAGTATTACAGTTTTGAAGGACAGTATTTCATGAAACAGAACTCCGTATTTCCTTCTCCTACAATAATTTACACTGTCCTCACACTTTAAAATGTCAGTACTTTATGATAACTCTAAGACCAACCTTCACAAATTAGACTAAATGGCATAAATTTTAATTCATGATCATCAACCCTTTGCAGCACACCAAGGAAAGCAGTAGTGTAATTTACCCTGTCAAGCTCTCGTAGCCGGGGGTAATTGTTTTTCCATTCCGTCTCAAGATTGAAACGTGTGGCTGCAAAAATCAGAAACAGGGCCTTATTTTTTTAATTGTCTATAGGCACTTCATAACTACCTTAAAAGTTTAGAAGGTCTTAAAATTGCCACAAATCTTGCTTATGATGAACCCTCCAAGCACTTTAGGTGTGTCTGCAAATGAGCAGAACTTTTTTCTGTCTATGATGAGATACTGCAGAATTCATGCATTAAAAAAGCGTAATTCAAAAATTATGAAACACAATTGCCCAACCATGCTGGCAAAACAGTATTATATGTACGTTAACAGCATGCTGCTGTTTCCCTCGTTTTTTGAAAATGTTTACCTTTAAAAGCATCTGCTTGCTGTTCCACAGACTCTCTCACCATTTTCCAAAAGCAGTCTGACACAGCAAGACTTAAGTTCTTGGTTGTTACCTGATGTGCTTTCAGCATACTTGTCCTGTAAAGAAAGACAGCTACAGGAAATTCTCTGCAAATCCACGCTTTCTGGGCCCCATTTTCTCCTCTCTAGAATAAAGTTTTGCTTCTTACAGCAGAAAATAATATGTAACTGTGTACCTAACCCAAATTCCAGTCTCTTCCTCCAAAATATTCAGTGTAGATCATCACCAAAGCAAGGGGGAAAAGCCCCAAAACACATGAACATAAAACCCCACCCAAATAAATAAGTTTTTATTCTAGAGGTTGCAGTGCAGGCACTACAGTCCCAAAGATCATGTACTGTACTTTCCTGAGAAATACCAGCCTGTGAAACCAAACTGCTCAGTGAACTTCCCTCAGAACACACAAAATAACACTCTGAATACAACACGGTCACACCAAGACAACTGATGTTTAGATGCATTAAGACTCATTTTTGGGCTGGATTCACATCTCTCATCTGTATCAAGTGCTTAGACATAGGCTGAAATTTAGTAGAGCCAATGCACAGACACACAAACCTTAGAAGAGTGGCCCAGAACTGCAGAGGAATCAACTGTTGCCTGAAGATGTCTGTCTGTCTCCACTGACTTAAAGCAACCATTAGGAAGCCAGGATAACTTGGTCACCTCAACATGATACTTCATTTAAGCAGATTATATCTCAGTTAGTGTTTCCACACTGCAATTCTTTTAAGTTCAACATGAAAAACTGATGCTAGCATTTACCAACACAGGCTCATTTTAGTTTTAAAAAAAAAAAAAAAAAAAAAAAAGCAACATACTTTAACAGCTTTGAATTTTGAAAAAATTCCTCTTCATATTCTTTAATAGATTCAATGCTTTCACTGCTGTTTCCTGCAGAAAGAAAAGAGTGCTGCAACAGTTCCATTTAGAGAGCATTCTGCACTATTAAGGACAAAATAAACAGAGCTAGAGCTCTCTTTACCTTTTCCAGTAACAACTGCAAAATAACCCAAAGCTTTCATTGGGAAGAGTTTGCCTTCAATGATTTGCTGGATCTATGAAAATAAAGGATTAAAAAAAAAATTATTAACTTTGCACAGAGACATTGTTACCTTCAGCACAGTTTTAAGGCCAGATCTAGTTATATCTATGCATAGACTACCACAGGAAGCAGTTTGGTATGGAACTATGAGTTCTACTGAGATTAAAAACAAAACAAACAAACAAAAAACCAACCAACCAACCAAAAAAACTCCCAAAATAAAGGCATAAATCAAATAAGGCATAACACAACAACACACAACAAAAATGCCTATCCCAGAACATCCTTAAGCCTTTTTGGGAAATGGAACTTGCCCAGGTCACCTTCATGAAAGGAATCAGTACTATAACAAGCTGAGACTGAGGCCACATAGCTGATCACTAAAAGCAAGGCCTGAGAGATCAAAACAAAAACCACCACCAAAAAAAAAAAAAAACAAACTAACCCAAAACCAAAAAACCCAAACAAACCCAAAACATACTGAATACAGAAATAAGCACTCAAAACCATCCAGAACAGGCAGGTGAGGTCCAATACCTCTGACAGCATCTCAAGTATTTCACCATGTGTGACTTTAGCCAGCACAACATGAGAAAAAGTGTTTCAACTCACCCTGTTTGGACTAGCCACATTTTTCTCAGCAAGATCAACCTTAGTCAACACAAAAATTGTCCTTTTTCCTTGGGGATCCATTTGGCTGACTAAGTCTGTGACAATACTGCGTTCTGCATCCACTGACCCATCTAAAATAAATAAAAAGTTTACTTTAGAGACTGTAATCTAACACACAGCGCTCAAGACACAGTAGCCATCAAGTAGGTTTCATGTTACAAATTACACCCAGTAAAATTAGACTCATGTTCCATTTTTGGATACACATAGGGAAAAAACTGCTTTGTATCCAGAATCATAACAAATCCATTTGTTGTAGTTCTGTAAGTTTTGAACAAGTAGCAGCTTGCTCAAAATATTAAACATTACATTACATTCAATATTCTTGCATGCAAAATGCAAAAATACTTTTGAAGAAAACTCGAGTTTTATTATCACCATTTTTCTTTAATGCTAAAAGACTCTTATCAAAAACATGCTTTTTTGCCACAGATCTTGCACAGATTGCCTTAAATTTATAAACAGACATTCCACAGCATGCTATTTTGCACACTACACAAATTATCACAAAAGGAAAAATAATACTATCAGAACAGACCCCAGAGTAACAAAAGAACCATGATCAAAAATATAAATGGATAACCATTTATAGTCTTGTTACCTTGAATACAGAGGATGATGGCATTAGGATTCTGCATGTAGGCTTTGCTGATACTAAAGATAGTTTCCTTTGTATCTGGAGCCATACCTGATGTCACAGTCTTTAATATGCATATGGAAATAAATATTTAAAGAAAAACAAAGAAAACAAACATATTAAAACAAAAACCAACAGCTGATGTTCTCGTCAATAACATTACCTCATTTACATGTCTTCCTTTTTTAAATTATTGCCTACTTACACTAATGACTCCAGGTAAATCAACCAATACCATTCTCTGCAAACCAGGACCTTTCACACTTAAGGAGATGGTCTGTGAAGTAAAATTGGAATTAGAGATTTATACACACACCTACTTTGCATGTAGTTACATACACAAACACATATATATAAAACTATATGAACACATATATACACACATATGCTTTAATCAGCAACAACCTGTAATTTTAACTAGGAAGTACAACCTTAAATGCAAGTAACTGCAGTATAAAACTGTCCAAATACACTTTGTATAGTGCAAAATACTAAGTATACACAAACTGGATTCAACACAATCTCCCAGTTGAAGAACACTTACTGAAGATATACATGTACAGATATTTGCCATTAAATACTTGACAAATCTTACCTCAGTGCTAACAGTGCATCCTTCTTTCACGCTATTTCTCATTCTGATTTCTATTTCATTTCTCAAAGCTGCAAGCTGTTATTCAAAAAAAGCAAAATATCAAACACAAAACTCTTTATAACTGTGATAGAAGAAAAATTACCTACACAGAAAACCATGTTTACTTAGGGATGAAGATCTCAGTTTATAAATATGATCTCAAATGCATGTTTAGCACGTCTGGTAAGTGGGGAGGGCACTAAATGACAGATTACCTGCAGATCCCTTCATACTCCAAAAAGTGTCTTGGCATAAGAAGAACTCTACATTTTATTCACTTCAGGGCCAGCCAAAAACCACATTACGAGATAATTTAATAACTAATACAATGCCTTGCCCCACCAGACATCTTTCACTGTAATTAAACAGGGATTCAGAGATAACAGAGACCCAAATTATTAAGAGAATTATTAAAAGTCTCAGTAAGTTCCAGTCACTTTATGATACTTACATCCTCCTCTTTGGTCAGATCAAACTCCCGAGAGCTGTCTTTGAATAAAGCAACATGGTGGGGACCTTCACTAAGAGTTACCTAAATGTTAAAAGCTTTAATGAGAAAGTATAGCAAACCTTACACAGAGAAACATGAGAAGTACACGGCAAATGTGCACTTCCCTCTGTAGAAACAGAATTATACTAAATGCTTATTTAGCACAGAATTTCTTAATAGTACGTACTACTACTACTACTCAGACATAGTATATCATATCTACACCTGCAGATGTTTTGGCTGAAACAACTCCCTTGCTTAGAGGCCATTTTATGAACATATGTACACGTATACTTCCATTAATGTCATAATCAGAACGAGAACAATTCAGCAAATGCTGATTCAGAGATGAAGATGTTTCTTACCTTAACAGGGGAACGTGTCATCATCTCCCCAGACCCTCGAGGGAATATGCGGGCCTGGGCGATCATTTCCAACACACTGGTTTTTCCTGCACTTTGATCTCCAACCACCACCACCTTAAGTGAAAGTTTAAACAGCCATTGGCTTTCAGTAAGACATTTTGGCAGCTTAGACAAAAGCTGACTAGGAAGATATAAATCAGTATCAAAACCAGCTGTATTCTGCTTGATAATAAACGCATTGGTTTAAAGATGGAATCTTTGAGGAAATACTAACTTGTTGTCAAGCAAAAAAATTGACTTGTGCTTAAGACAGCACAGTCCACAAAGCATCCTGCCAGGGCACCTACTGAAGAGAGGGAGGGCTTGCTGCTCTCGTGGCAGGCAGCTCTTCTCTTCTTGTACAAAATCCTTTCAAAACAATACTCATCTGGTAGACGCTTCTGTCTGGACAGGGCTGAATTCTGAATTTCTCTATCTTAGCAGCTTCGTATAGAGCTACCAGCGCTACAGGTGGTTGTGCAAGCAGGAAGCGTTCCTGCCTCTCTCCTACACCAGCAGTCAGGCTAACCCCTTCCCAAATCCCCCTCCAACAACAGCAGCACTGCTGTGAGGAAATCGACAGGGCACCTCACCTGCTCAGCTCCACTCACACACACTGGGAAACAACCACCATTTTACAAAGCTGAGAAGGATGGGGTGCATGGACTGAAAGCATTTAATATGAAAAGCTGAGCACAGCAGCCATATCTGAATCTAGGCAGGGTTTTATCTATGAGCCAAAACAGACTTAACCTGGTTAAATTGGTTATTCTTAAAATTATCTTACTGCTTTTAAAACTGAAGACGCATCTTAAGCAAAAAGCTGGCATTACAAAAAAATAGCCTTGCACTAGCTCTGGATTATTCTGGAATATAATTAAATACTCTATTAAATTATAAAACTAGTGTTTTAGTAAAGGCCATTGAATTTGTTATCTACTTACTCGAGGTAGGTGGTCTTGAGTGTTGTAACTGGCATCATAATCAGACAGGATGTCAAGTACTTCAGAATACATATCAATCAAAGATTTCTAAAAAGAAAAAAGTACAGAGAGAAAACAGAGTCAATTAAGAGAAGAAAGACCGGGTTTCAGACTACTGCATCTGTAAACTCATGTAAAAATATTTTTATTCTCTCCTGATGGTTTGAAATCACAGCTGTCTATACTGCAGCAGAGAACTTTGTTCTGTGAAATACAATACCAAGTCATTCCTTGACTCCTGTGGATGAAAATACTCCAGCATCTTTAGTATAGCATAAGAGAAGAACCGAGTGCAAACTTCACAGATTTCAAGTAAAGCTAAACTGATTTTCTTCCATCAAACATTTGATGAGCAGTAAGGATTAACAAGGATATAGAGTTACGAAATCTCATTCTATACAAATAAGAATTCATCTTTCATTTCCCAGAAGAAGGAGCAATATCCATACTGGTTAACAAGTGACACAGAAAAGCAGAAAACTGATTTTAGAATGCTGAGGATGTTGGCAGGCAAAACAAAAAGACAGTCTCCCTGGATTTATACAGTCACTAAATGATGTTCCCTGACCCTGTTAAGTTGTTCCTACCAAACTCAGTAAGGCACGTGACAAAGCACAAAGGTATCAGACTGTGTGTGCAAGAAGAAGTGGAAGCAACATTATTCGAAAATACAGCGAAGCTACATAAAAGAAACGATCCGCATTTCCTAGTCACTTAGATAAGTTACTTAGTTAGATACGGTAACTCCTCTGTGTTTTTCAATTAAAGCCACTTCCAAAAGTTATATAGTTAAGAAATAAAGGATGTATAAAAGCCTTGATGACTCAAAAATTTAACAGAGGTATCTTAAAACAAATGTTAGAAGTTCACATATGAATTGCAAATGTAATTTAGAATAGCATAATGGAAAATATGGCATTATATTTCTATGTGGTTTTGTAACACATACATACCTTTAACTTCCTCTGATGAATTCCCTTGTCGTCTCTTTGCAGTACCAATTTTCTTAATTCTTTGTTCTCCTTCTCTAATCGCTCGAGCATTCTTTGGTATTTGAGCTATAAAAAATAGTCCAAACAAATTTATGCAATTATGGACATAGTAGATTGACATGAGCGAAGTTTTACCTCTGAAAAACCTATAATCCTTCAGGCAGGTCTTTCAAAAATAGGCAGATCTTTCAAAAATATAGAAACCTTTGTGAACACTATCATTACTAAGAATACAAGGTCACCAAGAGAAGAGTGTTAGAATTAATTTTTTTTTTGCAATGCAGATCCTTTGCTTCAAAAGTTTTAATAAGACCACACTGTTCAAACCTGGGGACACATATCAATCTTTAAGCATCTTAAGCATCATTTTCGAAGAAGCTACACATTTGGAATCAGACAGAAATTAGTGTCAGTGGGAACTGACTGTTCAATCAATAAGACCACAGAGCTTAAATATGAATTTGCAAGCCTAGTTTAGACCCTTTCTTCGGCACACAACTTCAGTTCAAGACACAACTGTAGCAGCTTAGTCCTGTTCGGGAGTTTGTAACAGTACTCTAAAGATGAAATGTATATAGCTTTGATATCTACTCCGAAAACCATTTTCTACAATGTGGAAATGTTTTTGGTCTGAGTGTACTTTTAAAAAGAAATCAAATTTCAGTATGTTATTAAAAAAAGGTAAGTAATAAATGCACTCAAAACTAGCAAATATATAATGAGGTTATGAAAACCTGTATGAAACAATGTAGCTGAGCCAAAGAGTCAATCAATTTAGAAGCTTACAGATAAAAGATTAATTGTACATTAACTTAAGCAAGCAAGAAAACCAAAATACCAACAAATATGACTAATGTGCATCAACCCTGAAAGAATCTATCTTAAAAATAACTAGTTCCGCCTTGCTAATCAAGGAGAGATTAAAACTTGGTTGGAATGAGGTCTTGCATTCTGTAAGTCATCGTCAGAGAAGAATAGACTAGACTGTCCTTTGGTCTGTGCCAGCGTAGGGGACTCTGCGTTGACACATTCAGATATTGAAAAAAGTACTGCATTTATACCAAATATATTTCAGGTGTGCTTTTGTCTAGTAAATCCGAATCTGCTGCATATAAATCACTACTTAAGGCAACAGTAACTCATAAAAGTCACCTGAGTGCGTAGAAGTTCTTCTTGAAGTTGATCAATCTTCTCTTTGTCAGAAACCTACAAGAAAAATAATCATGGCTACCATCACTTGTTTAGTTTAAGCACTGTAAGTAACCAAAAGATGAACTGAAAGCTTCATTCCACATTAGAAAAGTGATTTTTACATGCATTTTACAGCAAGTAAAATTCTTCAATTAGCATTTGAAATTAAACGCTGATGGAAAGCTCCATCTGCAACAGGAGGTTCACATCAGAGAGTTGTCTGAATTTCAGTACATGCAAATGCAAAAATTAATCCTTCAAGACTCAATACTGGGAAAATGGGCTTAAGGAAAACCAGCATCATATGGTGCTGTTTTCTAGCCACTGAACTAAATGCAGGTTTAGTGGTCAAATTCTCAGGATCTTGTATTTTTGTTTTCTGAATTAGCACCATTTTAATGGGATACAACCACTAAACACCTGCTTGCTACAGAAACTATTTTCAGGTGAGTATTCACTATTTATAAATATTCATAAAGATTCTTATCTCATATTTGTTTGTCAGAATTCTAAACGTGCTGCACAACTTCACACATTTTTGATAGGCAGGACAGTCTTGAAGGGTTATTTCAAAATTATTTAAATTACATTAAAAACTGGAAAAATTAGGATATTATAGTACAAGAGATTTTGAAGTCAAGGCACTGACGTAATAAGATCAGGCACTAAGAATCATTCTAAGTTAAATATTCCTAAACTGTATTCCTCAAGATGTAGTAAACGGTTGTTTAAAACAACCCTCTTTTAATAACACAGAGACAAAAAGCATAAACAGTGCAATATAAATGCCTGCAGTATTAATATTTACAAACAACAAAATCTAATGGTTGACTGATGAAGTATTCAATTTAGAAAAAGTGATAATCTAAACAATTACTTAAAGTGTCAATATTTAAATAAAGTTCATGTGATAAAGTTAATGTGACATTTACAACTCAAGTTAGCTTCAGATCAGAAAGAGCACATTATATAATATGCAGGGGACAGCTGTTATTTAGACATAAATTAATTCCATTGCTAAAACTTCACAACAGTTGTTACAGACTAAACAGGAAAAATCCACAATTATTCACAGTGATCAATATCATTTAGCTGTTAAGTCTGAAGAATTGTGTCTGCACTTTATAGAAAGAAATCCAATCTGACACTTCCATCTTTATCCAATTATTTTCGTTCATATAGAAAAGAGAAAATGCTGTAAATTAACTTTTCATTACTGTTAATTAGTTTAGTGGTAGCAAAAGTACATCAGAAACAGGGTTAGTTGGACGCAGAGGACTTGATGCGTGCAGCCACAAGGCGGTATACTCAAATAAATATTTACATACGCACACACCTCCAACACCTCAGAGACATAGGAGGAAAATAAAAACAGGAAGGCAAAGGGAATGATGTGGAGAGCCAAAACAAGCAAGAAAATTTAGGAAAGAAAAGGAAAGCACAGTGTTTCCACGTGCCGCAGACTTTCAAAGGAGGTAACATTTTCCTGCTCTCTGCTGTTGTCAAAGGACTTGTGGGGCCATGATGCACCGCTGAAGTGCTTCCCTACAGACACCTCCAAACACTGGCACTGTCTGTATGGGTTGATGCTTCTGTTCAACATAGCGAGCCAAAATACTGCACATAGTTTGAAGCTGCAAGACCTGAAGCAAAGAATTAGCTAGCACTAGATGATTAATTCTAACAAGGACATTAGGTAAGTTATGTCAAAAATAACAAACAGCTCTAGAATGACACCTTTGCCTCAGCGCTTGGTGCAGGTGTGATTTCAATGTTAGTACACACAGTATTTTAAACGTGGTCCATAATATTGTTAGAAATTTTTAAGTTGCCAATAAAAGCTAAAGCTGATATAACAATTTGAAGTATTAACAGTCTCATATGACTAATATATGATTTCTATCCCCCCCCAAATCAACTATTAAAGTATGTTTATATAGGTACATTAGTATTTATTTAATCCAGTTCAGTATGGTACATCAGGATTCCTCCTTCTTTCCCCATTGCCACCAATGGGAAACAGAGTTACATAAAGAGTAACAAGAAAAGAAAACCGGAGAGTTATTTTTAATCGATCTTGCACACAGATATCTATTCACTAAGATACCCAGAAACTCCTTAAAGAGTTACACATTTTGCACAGCAGTTGCTTTTCAACAGCCTTTGTCACATATTGCGTAATCTGAAAATTCAGTACCTTTGAAACAAGTTATTAGTCTTGTATATTCTCTAACTAGACTACAAATAATTTTAAATTATCTGCAGAAATACAATTATTTCAATAATATAAATGAAAATATCAAGGTCCAGGCACAATGCATTCAAGCAACCATGCACAATGCAGCTCTACCAGACTAAACAATTTCACTGCTAAATATTTATCAACAGGTTGTCCCCCCTCCCCCCAAAAAAAAAAAAAATCAACAGGAAACAGTTACATTCTTGTTTTTAATACCCCCTCCTGATTATGGGATGGTTCTTACTATTACTCAGTTTACAACTGCAGTAGGTTTAGTACTGAGTAATTGAATTGGAAAAATATGCAAGTAAATTGGGCAACAAAACTTTCAAGAATGGAAATAAAATTATCATGTTCTCTTACAGCCAGGCAAGCAAGCCAACTCAGTTAAAAATTAAAAAAGCTTAGCTTACACCCTGTCAAAAAGGCCTGCAATGATTGATTTCATTGACAGTAACAATTTGTTCTTCCAAAGGAGAATATGGATCAATGAGTACAATCTTGGAGCCATACCCTCATATCAAGGTACTGAAGAAAATAGTTTACCACCTCTCTCAATTTGATTCAAGCACAAATGTTAGTGTGACAAACAAGACTCATTCCTTGTCATAAGGCATGTATGCCAAATGGCACACTGAATGCTAAATTAAAACTTTCTATATGCAAAGGAAGGTAGACCTTCAACACTCTGAAGAGTAGTACCTGCCATGGAGGGCAGGACAACATTTACAAAGACAGCCCTTGCAGTTTCTTCACATCTTGGGAATTGCGGAATAAGTTGCAACAAAGTACTAACAAAGTAGAATCTCCATCAGAAAAAAATATATCAAGCTCATTTTTCTTCTTGATTATGTTTATTAAGCTGATGATTTTTTAATATCAAATATTTATTGCCTTTCCAGCAATTTCACAAGGTCATACATTTTATTATAAACTTCAATCTACTGTTCTATACTCCACCTCTCTCTATAAACTGTATTCAGTCTGACAAGGGAGCTTGTAACTAAACCATATAAAATAATACGGCACGAAAGTAAAACATTAAAGTACTACTATACTTTCAGAGAACACTGATTTTCCTGTTGATGGACTAAAAAGCATGACAATTACAGCTATACAAATATGTCTAAAAGTTTAACTCATATTTACTGCATTCCTCTTTCTGTGGGATTTATCTTTAGATTTACAGATCAAGTTCTGTATTCAGTGTGCAAATCCAAAGCTGTTGAAAAGTACGAGTAATCAGAAAGCTTTTAAGGAGGCACAAAAGCAGCCAATAAAGCAATGTGGTTAAGAATTACAGATTGCAACAGATCAGGCAACTATAGTATCCCAATTTAAAAAGAATTTCCAATCAATCTGTCATCTAATAATTAATAAAATGATGTGAACTTAAATTAAATAAGTAAAGAGAAGTGCAGATGTTCAACAAGCACAACAGATCAGTAAAAATTCCACTTTAAGATGGAAAACAAGGGACTACCTTTGAGGAATATACAGTAGACACTATTATTATCAGCAGTATTTAATTGCCTGTGCAAAATTACTACTAAGGAGCTGTTGTAATTTTCAGATTGACAACAGTATATGAGTCAGGGGAGAAATTCCCAGATATATTCCCTGTAAACAGCTACACTCTTACAAGATAGAGCTACCCATAAAGAAACAACAGTAAACAGATTTGACATTAATTCACGTACTATCCTTATATGCATTTTTAAGGTATGAACTTTAAATAACAGTTTTTATAGAGGCACAGACCATACAATTTCAAAATGACACTAAGTACCTGCTTTGCTGTTAACATCATGCTTTAAATGCAACTTGGTTAAACTGAAACAGGACTATACATATGTCCTGAAGTTGGCCAATTATTTGGGTCCGTGATATAATTAGCTAGATTTTTCTAGCTCAAATGCAGTTGGCTGAAGTATTTGATTAGAATGAATGCAGAACATATCGTCCTTAAGCCATCACCTTTCGCTTCTGCTGGGAAGAGAAGCCAGCGGCTCTGCGCGCTTCCTCTTCGTGCTGCTGGATTTGTTGTTGTAACAGAATGAGTTCCCCAAGCAGGCCCTGCCGTGAGTTTATAATAAAAAGGAGAGGAAAAATTTGGGGTGTAAGGAGAACAAAGTTAAACCAAAAGGCATCACAAAGACAGATGAAAAACAGGTATGAATGGGTCAGTTCAAACAAAAGTGAAATTTCATTAGCACGATCTCTTGCTAGCTGGAGGGGATACAGCCAGCAAAACCCGGCCTTTTGCAAATCCAGGTAGAACAAAACAACCAACATTTAGCTGCATTATATTAGTGCAATTATATTCAACTTTAACTAAGCATCTAAATCTTTTAAAAATTCAACTATCCCAGCCTTAAAATATTATCAAACTGTTCAGTTCACCTTTGTCAGTAGAAGTTCTTTGGAGTTTTTTGTTCTCTTTATTTTTATTCCTAGCAAAATACAGACAGTTTATAGAAAGATGATTTTTGCCTGCTACTTAAACTTTCTCAAACTAGCAGAAGAAAAGGTTTCTGAAGTGTAAAAGAAAAAGAAAAAGCCCTCTTCCACTTCTGTAACACACTGGAATTTAAATTCATGCTGTCATAATCCTCCCTGCTCACTCAAAAAATCCCTGAAACTTTATGTTTATTCCTTTACTCATCCAGCATTTCCACAAAGATTAGTTCTCTTCGCCCATCACACCAAACAATTCTATAATGGTGAGCTGTCTATTAAAACTGGTTGAGAGATACTATGCCAGCATCTACTGGAACTTTATGAGCTGTTTATTTCAGAGAATGTAGAGGAAAGTATTAATAAACTATTTAAATAATGCTCTTAAAATATTGCATCTTCTTCTAAGAAAACATTCAATGAAATGAAGGGTTGTGAAAATATATTTCAGGAATCAAAACAAACTCTGAAACAGAACTTTGGTGTAAGAATTCAAGATATCCATCATCAAATTACACATTTGTTGCATGAAATACACACACAGGCATGTACACATAAGGATAAACAGCACAGAACCGAATGGGTAAAAAGAGAGAGACAATCAAATGACCAAATAAAAACATTTGTTAAACAGTGATTTGTGTAATTCGAAGCATAGAAAAATCTTCTAAGTTGTATTTCACTTAACCCCTTTCAGGTTTAATAAATGCCTCTACTGCCAGACTAGCAAATACATCAGAACTGTGCCAGGAACCCAGGCAAAAGATTTCATTTCTATATAGCAGCAAGGAGAGCAAGCTTCATAGTAACAATAATAATATTTTGCCATTTTGCAGACAAGGAAACTCTCAGTATGACCTAACACATTCCTTTTAAATATTATGCTAAGGGTCAAAAAATGCAAGAAAAAATACAGAACAAAATCTGCCATGAAGGCCTTTCAGCATTTAAACAGGAAACGTAACAGAAGTTTGATGTCACCAAATCTAAATATTTAGTGAGTAATTACTTTCAAAGACATCTGGTAAATGTGATTTATTCTACAATAAGGTATGAAAAATCCTGTTCAACTACAGTCACATCATTTAATAAAATATTCAAATAAAAAAAAAGTCATTTAAAAGGCTTCTCTGTAACACTTTCTTCTTTTGTATGTATCAGTTAATATTCTTATTATTTCCTTTCTATTTTATTTCTTAATTTATTGTTTTAAATTAAAAATTAAATTAACATTTAAAAATCAAGAACCTTAAATAACACAGAACTATATACACAACATCCCAGCTGGCATAAACTAAGACACAAACAAAAATATTTACATCTCTCTGTCACTGGACACTATCACTGCATGTCCCCTCCACAAAAATCAATCTGTCCAGTGTAAAACTAGGTTTATTTAAAATAATTTGATCTAGAAAAACCAACACTAATGAAATAATGGAATTTCAAAAATCAAGTTCTTCATAATCATTACATTATTCTTTTCATTGTCAAAGAAACAATGCACACGGGAATAACAGTATTTGATAGACATATTGGGACAAACTCTGAAAAGTCATAATGAAAATCTGGATGCAAAATAAATTTTAAAAAAGCCAAAATAAGTGCTGACATTGTTACTCTGCATTCTTTAAACTTCTCTCACCCCCTATAATCTTATATTAAAAGATAATATACTGTACTTCAGCTAAGTATGACTCTCTCTTTGATTTAAAGGAAACACAAAGGAGCAGTAAGGAAGGTACAGAGATCAATTTCTAAGACTTTGAATAAACATCACAATTTTATCCAGAGTACCTATAACATGAAACTGGAAATTACGTTGGAAATGTAGTAGTGCTCTTAATATAACAGAGAAAATTATGGAAACTTTATTGTGTAAGTTGCAAGCAGAAATGAAACAAGAATGTTTAAAAAAAAGATCCCAGCAAGTGAGTCCTTACTAAAGTCTCTTTTCCACTCTCCAGCAGTAGCTGTAGTCAAGGGATGTGGGATATTGTGCTGCTCCTTATACCAGCTGAAGGTGACCCCGTGCAGGCTGAGTGAGGCAACCACACACTGCAATTGCTCCCCAGGGCAGGAGGGTCTTCAAGGCACGAGATGGTACCAAAGAACCAGCGCTGAGAAAGGATTATCTAAGTCCCACATCAAGATCTGAGACACAGTTTTCAATCCAACTCCACCACATCTATAACCACTATACAGTTTCTTTAATGTTAGTCTAAGCTTTGGAATTTGTTTGCTTTAATAGGAAGTTATTTCTTTAGGAATTTTTCTTGGAGACAGATAATAGTGCAAGATAATTTTCTAAGAAGGTAACACAGCTGTTTCAAGTGTAAGCCTCAACTAGTTCCTCACTTACAATACAATAACATATTTTTACTTCACTATAGTTTTCGTAACTATCTTAGCTCTTCTCTCTCCCAGAACAAAATTTCTTATTGAATCCAAGTAAAAAGAGATTTAAACTGCACATATTTAAATTGCTTATCTGAACACTCCAGGTATTTTAATTTAATTCTCTTCTAAAAATATTGTACTTTTTGGATTGAGAGATTATGACGTAAACACATTAGCTGACAAGAAGCAGTACAGTCTGATTTGGTGTTCAGGACATCTTTTACTCTCTCAAACTAACTTTGCAAAACAACTGGTTTCTCACTCATACTACTGAAAGCTTTTAGAGACCTGTCTGAGGACCACATCTAATAACAATTCTTCAGAAAATTCCCCCAAGTGAGTAATTTCTAGATTTATCAGTTACTAATCTCTTCACAACGAAACAAAGAAAAGCAGCTCATTAGACATTTAATACCATGCTACAGCACTTTACACCCATATGCACCCATATATGCACCCATACAATCACAATTCTTAAACTAGCATTGGTTGGCAGTGGTAAGCATCGAATGCAAAAAGGCCATCTTATCCATTGTCTTGAAAATAATAATTTTGTCTGTCAATAACCTCAGTGATTATGCTCTGTTAGGTATTCATATGTGCCTAGTTTGAAATATTTTGACCAAAACTGATCATATGAATTCGCAAACTAACAGTTTCTTAGCAGATACAATTATAAGACCAGACAAAATTTTCTTAATCATACTGATTTAATT
Organism: Dasyornis broadbenti; assembly: GCA_013397935.1. Taxonomy (NCBI): domain Eukaryota; kingdom Metazoa; phylum Chordata; class Aves; order Passeriformes; family Dasyornithidae; genus Dasyornis; species Dasyornis broadbenti. The sequence goes on from VZRN01003942.1 coordinate 1,333,178, forward strand.
TGGTGGTATCTTCCATATCACATCCAAAGTGAAAATGCAGATGTCACTGCATCCAAAAAACCCCACAGGATAGTAACAAGTTTTAATGATATTACTGGTATTCAGTAAGAGTGTCAGTTATTCTAGATATCAAAGACAATAAACTAAGATGGCCACTTCTTCACAAATCAACAGTAAGGTAATTTTCATGTTTTACACAGTGAAACCTGTGCTAAGCAATCACTCTAGAGAAAAATATAGACAGTTTACAGACAAAGGGGAAATAAAAAGCTGACTTAATTCTCATGTAGAAATCCATCACTGGTCTACAGGGGAGAAACAACGGATGTAAGATGTGAGCTTTGTACAGATTTCACTATACACTGCTGTGCAGAATTAATGTAGAATAAATGTATACATGCCTGCATATACAGAAAAGTTGTTTATGGAAAAGCCCCAGTTATAGTTCAATAACTTTCAGTTGCAAAAATAACTGTATGAGAATTTACAAGTTCCCTGATATATATTGTTTTTCTTCCATTTTTAAAATGAAATTTTAAAAACAAACACAGGAAAATAAAAAACCTTTAAAGAACGAGCAACACGACAATTTAGGAATTTAACAGAAATGTTCATAAAAAAAAATTTAAACTTCATCTTCTTGACTTCAAGAAAAAACGTGCTAAAACTTTACGTTATCGAAATACAGTAAGATCATTTTCCAGAGAATAGTAACAAAAATATGATGTATGCTTTATCTAGATAAAGTAAAAAACAGACGGCTTTAAGAAATGGAAATTCTTTACTAAAGCAGAAATTCTTAAGTGAGAATTACAACTGTGAAAATGTCAACAGAAATGAGGTTGCAAGCAAAAATAAATATAAATGCCTAAACCAACTTCAGTAATAAGTTATAAACTCAAGTGCCACTGAGAACATGCCCTGAAAAAATGTACATAATACCTAAAATCACATTCTTAATACAAACCAATTTTCTTAATAATGCAATTCTTAAAGATTTTTATGTCTGCCTTGTTTTTTCTTACACCAAAATATTTACTATCATTGCCCTGTTTTTATATATGAAAAGCAGTAATGCATACTGAACTAATTTTCAACAATAAATTCTTTTCAAGCTGCTTCAAATGAACTTCTGCAAGAGGCTACTGTTGCACTTTCAAAAAATAAATACCTGTTTATCACGACATTTTCAGGTTTGCAAGTGAGTAATTACCTTCTTGAACTGTTTGTCATTGTCATATCCCTGGTCAGTAGCCCGGAATGCTGTTTCTCCTGGAGAACCTAGGACACAATTACAGAAACTCATAATAAGATGCAAAAGGCAATTAAAAACTCTCAAACTACACCTACTATAAAATTAAAGTTTCAACCCCTATGAGTTAGTAATTCAATAATCTTTGAAGTTCCTATTAAAAAAAAAAAAATTCATCTTAGGAAACTGAAGTAGAAAATCAGTTTAAAACTCATCTGAAAATTTTACATCTATTTTATGACTCAGATTAGTTATATCACAAAGGAGCAGGCAGCTTCAGTCAGACTAGTTAAAGTTCTCAAAATATTGCAAAAATTAATTTTTGAGAAAGAAGGATAATACAAATTCCACCGGTGTGACTGTAACAAGAAAAAAAAACGCTTTTCCTATTGTAATGACAGGTTTTCAAAAGAAGCTTCTGGAACAAGCCTGAAATAAAAAGCATCTGCTAAGGACTTTGGCAGAGATCTATCAACCACTCATCTCTTCATTCTCACCAGGGAGGACCTAAGTCAGGAAAAGGTTCTTCACTCAGAGGGTGCCTGGGCACTGGAACAGGCTGAACAGAGCCAGAAGTTAGACTTGATGATCCTGATGGGTACTTTCCAACTCAGTATATTCTGTGATTCTATGAAGTATTTTTAAAATACTTGGAAAGTATTTGTAAATCCATATTAAGTTGCTGTAAATGATTGTGTTTATATTGATATTCACTATTCTTAGTGTACCAGTGCTTAGTTTGCTTTAAAGAGGTAGGTTAAGGGCAGGAAAAAGTGCTTTTACACACCTAACAACAGAAGTAGATCAGAAGCTCCTATGACTTCACTAACCAAATTGTAACCTGTGAAAAATCAGCAGAAGAGGGGAAATAAAAATTATAAATACAAAACAAAATGCAAAATAAAGATGAGGGATCTTTGTCTCATTTGGAGGACCACACAATCATACATGGCCACTATGCCAGTGGGAGTTTGATAATAAATAACAGGCAACATCTCAACATCAGTCAATAACAACACAATTTTAAACTCTTAAAATTTTAAATAGCCAAAATACATAGGAGATTGTAATCTACTTGTCACTCTCCTGAACTTGGTCCCTACTTAAATTCTTGCTGAGTTTGTAAGATTAATAAATTAGTTTTGCCAAGGACAGTATTTCAAAGAAACAAAACCACACTGCTTATGCACACTGATATAAAAATACTTTCAAACACACTTAGAACAATGATATAACCCCTCACAGATATAATTTTTCACGAATACAAATGTATGTAGTTTGATAATTACTAAGGTATATAATAGAAATAATCTTGCAGTTTACTGTAAGAAAGAGTGAAGTTTTGAGCTGTGTTCATTAGCAAGTCAGATATGATGATCAAATCTAATTGTTCTCAGTTTTAAAAAGCTCATGGACAGAAACACCTCATTTAAGTCTGCCACCGCTTGGATACACAGAATAGACAAACCACCCCTGTGTCTTCTGTGAAGGATTTAAAACTCTTACCTGCTCCTTTGAAATGCAGCCCCACCTAACCTAAACCTCCAAGCAAGTTTTTCTGGGGCAACATCCAGATGAAAAACATCATTCAACCCAACAAGAATACCTTTGTTACAAATCTCCTATTTCACAAGCTCGCAACTTTAAGAACCTTCATTCTTAATAATCCAACTCTTTTCTCCTGTAACAGCTGTGATATTGCTACTGTCCAGTGACACTCTCATCAAGTTCTAGCTGGATACATCCAGCTTCTCTGATTCACTGAAGCAATCGAGCTCTCAATCTCATACTTTAGAGTTGTACAACAATTACTGTTTTCTATTCAATTTCATATTTTGGTTCTCTGTACTTGCTTTTTAAAATATATTACACTTACCTGTGTCCACAACAATTTCAGAACAGATAGTCAATGCAAACACATTTTCAGGATCCACTTTCTTTTAAGGTCTAAGGACATACCTGCACCCTCATCTTGAAACTGCTTACTTTTAAAATTAAAACTTAGCTGAAAATTTGTTCTCACCAGAAGGAAGAAATCCTTTCAGTGAAGCAAGGCTCTCTCCAATCTTGTCAAAGTCAGGCAGAAGTCTGGCAAGGTCATCTACATCAGGAAGGGCTTTGAGAAGTTTTTCTAGGAAAACAGTACAACAGTTAGTGAGTAGGGCTTTTTCCTATTATTTTTGTGAACAAAAATGGCTTAGGCTATAAAACCTTGCAATTGTTTCAGGACATGGCTTTTTAAATTAAAAAACAAAGTATTAAGAAGTTTCTTTCCACATGCACCTCCCCCCGCTAGTGTTTGGAAAGATTATCAGATTTGAAAAACCAATTGCTTTTTTAGACTTTGGACTTCCTGATAAGTTGGTTGCCTCAGGTACTTTATAATTGCTGAAAACTTATTGCTGCATTTTACCATATTTCATACATTATGCTTTCACAGACTTTGTAGAGGATGTTTTAAAATTACATGAAACTGTAACTATGCTCATATCTTGAACATTTTAAGAAAAGCTTAGTTTTCAATTTCATAAACAAGCCAATTTTGTAACCCTTAAAAAAGTCAAAATTATTAGCTTTAAAGTACTACACAAATGTAGTGTCCACTAGCAATAAGAACAAGAAAACACTTCTATCAGTTTTCAATCTCTGCATTTATCTATGTAATACTCATACAAGGTATGGAGGTTGGCATTAAGTAACTCTAAAGTCCCTCCCAAACCAAACCATTCTATGATTCCATGCAGTAAAATCTTCATAAAGATGATTTTTTTAAAAAAGAAAGAACACCACATTTCTACCCTGCATATAAAAAGTAAGTCGGTGCTTGATTTTCAGGTTTCTGTCTTTCATCTGAAAATACACAAAAGCCTCTACTGCAACCTGAAGGCTCAGGAGAGCAAGAGTCTGTATTTTTCATTTTGTTTTCTTCTGTATCTTCAAGATAACTTTGTAGATAGGAAGGTTCACTATTCTGCATTTTCAACTGGTCTTTTAGTCACACATTTTTTACTGATCTATTTATATCTTCACTTGTAAGTCATTCATATAGAAAGAAAGAACTTTCTGCATAATACTAACAAAACCTGCGTGAGTCCTCTCGATCATGCTGCAACTCTCCTTTCACAGATGGGATTATATGGCTTTATGAAAGGACCAAGAACATTCTCAAATGAAAGGATGCATATCCATACTAAATAATGCTTAATTTCATCTTACAAACCCACTGATACAAATTGGTGAAACACACATCAGACTCCAAAAGTAAAAGTTCACTCAAATTACAGCTAAAAAGCTATTCCTGGAGTGAGGCCCTGAGGACCTACACTCCTGTGTTTAAGTTTTACACATGCCAGTCTTTAGACAGAGTAACATCATGGCTTTGTGATACCGAAGTCGACAAGTTCATCAAGCTCCCAAATGAAGTCAGGAACAATCCACTTATATTCCTCAAGATCTGGTATCATGTCCTTCCACTGCTCGTATGTCTAACACAAAAAGAAAAAAAGTAATGGTAGAAATAGGAATGCACATAGAGAAGCATATGAGCAACTAACACCTACACATAAAATGTATTAACCCACTATCTTTAGATATGAATAGTACTTGGATCTTTTAAAATCTATAGTAGTTTTCTAAACAATGTTTTCCATATTCACTCATCTTTATTATCATTAGTTAACCAAGCAATGACATTTTGTATTTTTGTGCCTATAACAAGAACTACTGTTTTGAAGTATGTAATAACAAAGACAAAACGCATAAAATAGCTTCCAGAGATAAATACCTTCTTAGCTGTATAGCCACCTCCTACTGCAGATCCTAAGATGAGATAGCGAAGTTTGAGAAGCCTGGAGGCTAATCTGGCCAGCCAAAAGTTCCTGTGGGACTGGTATCCATGTTTTACATTTAGAAGTTTTGTTTTGTGAAGGGGAAGACGATTTAGCGAAGAGAACAGCTGAATGGATATCCTTAAGGGAGGTCTCTGAAACTTTGAACTTGGATAGTAGGGATGATGTATACTTCGGGAAACAAGATGCAGGTTTTGAAGCGGTGATTTTCTCTTTATTCCATAGCTGCTATTTGCTAGACTTCGGCAGATGACACTAAAATAAAGAAATAAAAACTTTAACTGATTTTTTCAACACACCATTAACTCAAACGCAACTCACAATACACTTTAGCTGGTTACAGATAATCTTATTATATCATCCTGAATGCACAATTTCCAGCTACTACTGCTATACTTATGAGGAAAATAAAAAATTGCAAATAGCATTAATGGGTATAGCACTTTTAGTGATTATAGACACAAAACCTTAACTACAAATTCTGAAGTCTGTTATGAATTACATTTAACTTTCACACTGCAAGAAGGCAAGCAATGTGTGTGGTAAAGCATCATTTGGGCTAAGAGTCCATAGAAGACCTGCAACATACAAAAAAACTTAACAATTTGGCCTGTCTTATTCTCTAAATGAACTTTTAGAGAACATTAAGTTTGTAGAGGATCTTCAAATTTTAAAACACCCCAACACAGAGAAAAAAATATTTTGTAGAATGCATTTGTCCTTTTTTTGGCAACGCAGATTCTCCTTTGGAGTTGAAGCACGTGCTTAATGACAGCTTTGAGTTCCTTGCATTCTAACTTGCATGTGAATGGTGTAGGTTCTAGGATCACAAGACTATGGTTTTGTCTTGGGTCATGCACAGACAAGCTTAGTTCTGGAGATAGCGGCACCATGTATGCTGATACTTTCATGAAGGAATTCAGACTTAAGAGGGAAAATTTCAGACTGAAAGATTTGACTCTGAAAACAGAGCTCAGCCATGAAAAGCACACATTAAAACACAGAAGCCTTATCAATCCTGCCTATGTTAAACAAAAACATGGCCTGGAATAAAACTTGTGTACTTTCGATTACACTATCTGCACACTGCAACAGTCTGAGGTAATTTTGTTAGCTTAGGGAAAAGACAACTGCTCTGAAAAATGTAATTTCTTCTATAACTTTTTGGATGTACCATCATGTCAAAACAGTTAATATTAAATCATTTAGTGAATGCAAAATATGTGTGAAGTTACAGGCTTGAAATTTTAATGCTTGAAATGAAAACTTGTCCTTTGACACTTTTTTCCGGGTTTTCAATATTATCAAGTGCATTTACTTAAAAAGGGGACAAATAAAAAAAAAAAAACATGCTTCACATCACTGAAATGGCAAATTATCACATAATCCTAAAATATTTAAAAGTAACAGATTTTAAAGAGAACAAGTGAGTCATACCTAGTGGTATATATTATAGCATTTTCTAATAACATGGTCTATGATCTATATGTTTCTTTACCTCAGGATTTTCAATGTACTAGAGATGACAGGCATGTTCTTACCGTCCAAAGATGTGAAAGACATTGTTATAAAAAGGACTTTTAATCCAGAAATTGAGCTTTTGGAAGACAAGTTAAAAACCAGAATTCAGACATTTTTCTCTCTTAAAAGATAATTTTGCCGATGATCTACATTTAGAAATTTCCTTTCGTGCAATGGAAAGCTTAATAAAGGAACTCCAGGGACTGCTCTGCAAGTCCTCGTTCCTAAGTCACTATGGTTGTGAAGGGCACCCTTTGCTGCTACACTAAACTATCTCTACAAGGCTGTGCCTTGGCCATAAAAACTTAGAACCTAGAAAGAGATTAGTAAGCAGGAGCAGAACAATCCTTAAACCAGTAACAAGTTTGTCCTCTTAGACATGGAAATAAGAGGCTCAGAAATGAACTATGAATAGTACCAGTACAAAAGTGCCTCCACACTTGAAATGTTTTATTTCCCACTTTGAAGCCAAGTTTTTAAATCAGGGTGCGATTAGCCTGTACAAAGCAAAACAATGACTGAGCTGTTCTTTCTTCTGTTTCACAGTCATTACCATTTCACAGATATTTATTATTTGCAGCAGAGACCATGTGGTAGCACACACTATGGCAGCCACTCCTCATTATTAGTCTTCACCTGGGCTAAAGGCATTTTGTGTAATATTATGCAACTTTCTTTGGGATTTTTTTCTTTTAGAACACACTGTTTTATAGCATTCAGTCTGTGTGTTTAAATTGAAGGAAAAATTGAATTCTACCACAGTCTTCTGACAAAAACTCTACCCACAGTTTCCTTTTGAGTGTTATTGCATATTTCAAACTCAACTGTTTTACTCGCACATCTGAAATCTTATAATTCATTACAAGCCCCACTACTCCTCCATTACACCAAAACTTCCATTTTCTGTTTCTTCTCTCCTCCTGCTGCTGAATCTCCTGATGAATACTGATCAAAAAATCACCTTGAGAGTTTCACTGAAAAGTGCAGTCAGATTGAAAAGAATGGCAGAACAATGTTATTAAATGAAGTACTTAATGAGTTCCAAATTTCAAGCCTCTGCAATGCTGCTTTTAAAAAAAGCAAAAACTATCCTTCCAAACATGAGTAGCTCTGCCTCATTACAGGCCTGCAACCTGACTACTGTTATGTTGCACTGAAATTATAAATGTCCTGTAAAACAAAAAATAGTGACCTGTTATCCCTGTAACTACAAAGCAAACGTAACCCAACAAAAAACACTGTGGCATTTTCTTTCTCATTCACCACTAGACAACACTTATTTTCCTACTGGTGCTCCCCAATAAGGGTTGAAACTAGATGGTCTTCCAGGTCTTCTTTCAACCCAAACCATTCCATTACTCTGTGAAATTTACCAAGGAACATATGAAATTTTCCAAGGAACATCGTGCTATTACCGGCCATTCAATTTCACTGCTCCAGCCTGGAATGGTGTAGTAGAACGGTGGAAAATAAGCGGGACGCAGCTGGAAGGAACAACGCCTGGATACGAAAGCGTCCCGAGCTCCCCAAGGCAAGGATGCGGGAGAAGCAGCTCCCTTTCACATACACCGTCTCCTCCCGGTCCCAGGGGAGCAGGAGGATGGGAAACTGCCCAGCCCGGGGGTATCAGGCTGCCGCATGCAGCAGCCTCAGGCCCAGCCCTGCGCCATTCACACCCGCACCTCGCACCCCAACCCGCTGTGCTGCTCCGCCTCCCCCGCAGGTGGCAGGCCCGCCTGGGGCTCGCCGGGACCCGTTCCGCTTACCAAGCAGCCGCCGCCCGCGTCCGCCACATCCTAAGGGCCGGGACGGACCGGGAGCGGCCCGGGAGCCGCAGGAGTGCAGCCGGGCTGAGGGCAAGGGCAGGGGCAGCCGCTTCCGGGCACCGTGGTCCGCGGGACCCTCCCCGCCGGAAACCGTGCCTCCCCGCACAAAGGTTCCGGGCTCGGCGCCGGAGACGGAGGGAGGGTTTAGCGGGAGCACTGCGGGGGCTGGTCAGTCAGGAGGGGAGAATCGGGGGGAGTCCTGGATCCATTGCATCTGGATCATGGATCCCCCCCACTGGGATCATGGGTTCCTTACACCGCCGTCTTGGATGCCCTGCACCGGGATCATGGATCCGTGACACCGTGGTCCTGGATCTGTCACACTTGGATCATGGATCCCCTGCACGGGCATCATGGATCCCCCACATCGGGGTCCTGGATCCCCCACCGGGGACCTGGATCCCCCACACCGGGCTCTGTGCCCCCCTCACACCCCAGCGATCGCCTCGGGGCCTCGTCCCTCTGGCCCTGGCTGCCCCAGGACACTCCAGCGCGGCCCGGCCTGGCCTGGCCCGGCCCGGCGGGGCAGGGCTGGAGAAGGTTGGGAGGCGAGGCGAAGCGCAGCCCCGGTGCTGGTACCAGGGTCTTCCACTCTGCTTAAATAAGATTCTCAGATGAGTCCCCAGCTGCTGTTGTGCTTGGGGAGTGCATGACATGGGTGGAAGTGCTGCCTTTAAAGCCGGAAAACACAAGGTGTTTCCCAGCATGCTTCTGTGAGTTGTTGGGGTTTTTTTTTTTTCTGGCTACATTGAAGCGGGAGGCAAAGGAAACACCAGGAGAGTTCATCAGATGCGTCCATCTGCCCTCACACAGGATCACCTCTGGTTAGGTAATTGCTAAGCAGTGAATACCATACCTGTGCCTAAAGACCACAAGCACTGGAGTGGTCACCTGGCAATGCCAGTGCTTGCTGACTTTAATAGAAAGTATTCCCTTGTGCCTGATCTGAATCTTCCTTGCACTTTGTCCACAGTGGACGTGGATAATATTGCTTTCTCCAATTACGTGTTTGAAAGCTGTTGCCGTGACTCTTCTCAGTCTCCTTTTCTTTAGATAAAACAACCGTAAGTCTTATATTTTATGACTCCTTTGTCATTTTTCTCGGTGTTCTCTTGTGGCCTGTCACCAGTTGATTCACAGCTTCCTATCTGTAATGTGGCCAGAACTGGGTGTCTCATGCTGAGAAATTGAAAATGAGATTTGGGGTGTTTTAGAGGTCAGACTTCTATTTATACTGTGGGATTTTTCCAAGCAAAATAAATTGCACAAGGATGACATAATGCATACATGTATTTTCAGGACTGAGATAAAAGTCGCTGGGATGAGGTGAGCCACATGTTTTTGTCTCTTGCTTGCCTACTTTTTGACTATTTGTTTGTTTATAAGTTTAAGGGACTGTATTTTAAATCTTACTTTGCTTTTATATTTTAGCTTGACTGGTTGTTTTTGAGAATTATGTATGATTTTCTTAAGGTAAGTTTCAATTTAAAAATAAGAATGGTGATACTCTATAGGACATGATAGCAAATAACTTTATGAATAAATACTAAGTAATTCTTATTCTGAACAGTAGAGAGCATCATATAACTAAAGGTTTCAATTCAGGCTGCCTTAGAGGTGTTTTCTCCAGGACATGGTGAACATACTTAGAGAAAATGAACAAATGTCACCATCTTCTTTGGTTCTGGATTAACAGACTTTGATGAAATATTATCACAGATTGTCAAATTGTGGAAATTATGAATGTTTTACACCTTTAATCTGTTTTTCTTTGTTTTCAGTTGTGAAGGTATAAATACCCTGGTAGGGGTATTCTCTAGGAGCACAGAATACCTTGGAGCTGGAATAAACCTATGAATAGTGAAAAGATTGTATGAGCCTTGATTCTTCCCTGGAGACCTTGCTTTAGTGGTATACTCTGCATCTTACATCACTGTGGCAGGGCAACCAAGGATCCCTGCTGCACCCTATCTGCTACAGACACTAGAAAGAGCAATGCTGATGTTTGGGAAAGCAGCAAAAGCTGACCAGGCAGAAAAAGCACGTGTGACACTCCTGTTTCCCATCCCTGGCACCTCCTAAAATAATGAGTCATTTTCCAAAATCATCAGCCTGCCTTAGCAAAAGTACCTTTGCCATTGTTTCCTGTCTGTTATAGCTTCTAGATAGCAATGCTCTTTTTCCCCCATGTAATCGGGTTTATCAGAAATGGAATTTAATAAATTCTTTCTTTGGAAGTTGTAGTATAAAATCATGACTTTGGTGTAATAACTAGAGTTCCCTTTGTTCAGTCTCAAGACTAAAATGGTAAGTTGAGAGGCTCAGAGCAAGTTGCAGTGGGAGGAAGGAGCGGGTAACACTGGAGCTGGGTATGGAGAGCACCTTGTTCCCCCTTGATCTCATACAAAGTCACCCTTACACAACTTAGTACAGTTGTATCCTTGTCAGCGCAGGCTGTGGTCTGGGCTCCTTTTGGAAGTGTGGTAGGTGTCAAGGCTGAACAACTTGGCTCATGTGCTTATGACCACCATTTTCAAACACATCTGTTCCTGTGCTGTGCATAGGTGCGTATGTGTTTGTACTACCTGACCTAATTACTTCATTTTCTCTTCTGTGTTCCCTGCATTTCTCTCCTTTCAGTTTCTCTGAGCCTGCCCCCTGGAGGATAGGCAGTGGTCTTTCGTGGTGCTTGAGATATGGACTAGTACAAGTCCATGCCACATGGCAGTAAAATGCTAAGGAGTAGAAACGAACTTGATACCTTTTGATCTGTTTCGGTCGCCGTAGAAGTAGTATTTTAGTTTTCTTAACATATTTGCTAGAAGAACAGGTGTGCCTTTCCTGACATCATTCCTAAAATATTTCTTGTGTACTTTCTTAAAAGTAGCAAAGTACAAGGAAATAGTAGTGAAATGGGAATGAATCACAAGACTAATCAACAAATGCAGCCCAATAGTAGCAAAAAAAAAAAAAAAAAAAAAANAAACCCTCAGTGTTGTTTTCCTGCCAGCTTCCTTTTGGCTCTGATTCAAAGGGCAGAGACTGACATCAGTGGGAAATTCCAGTTTTCCCCAGGAGTGAGTAAATAACTTGCGAATAACTTCGGTGGTGTCTCCCAAAGCTATATGGTGAGATCAGAGGACATTCTATGAGGCTATTCTTAATAATGATTAAGGACCAAGCTACAGATCCTACTTGGCTGAATCCTGGCACACAGTCAGTGCATAAATCCACCTGCACAAACTGGGGACACTTTTCACAGTGCCAGAGCTTGATTTATGTTCCACGGCATATGTAGGGATCACTGCTGCACACTTAGCAGTCTGGTTGCTAAGAGTGTTAACAACAGCAATGCCTATTTTGCTTATTTGGACACACTCCTGGTCTCCAGTGATTCCATAATCTCTTGAAGAAAAATCCTCCCCCCTTGCCCCCCCCCCCAAAAGTTTCATGCCAACAGCACTTGCTTGCACCTACCAGAGTAAAACCCTGGAATCATATTGTGGCAAACATTTGTAAAATCAAACTTTTTCTTTCCTGCATTGTTTTTGAGTGAATTCTGCGTGAAACCTCACAATTGCAGAACTCCAACAGCAGGACGGAGGGAGGAGGGATAAAGTGTTACCTGCTAACCCCAGAGAGGGAGGAGCTCCCTCCTTCAAACATCATCAGAATTATAAGGAAGGTGTGTACTTCGAGCACTTCCTCAATGTAGAACTTCAAGCACACTATGCTGAAGACCTGTCCTGAGGGTGCTCTAGAAAGTCTCCAGAGGGTCATTTCATGGGGGGAACTCCTGCCAAGAACCATTATGCACAGCTTAACCAGGGAGAAGAAAATGAGATGGTGAGTTGTATCTCTGTCTAGGTCTTTGTCAGCTTGAAGCAGAAGGTGGCACATGTTCTGCAATAAAGTACTGTAGACTGTAATTGAGTTATTGTTGGTTGGGGTGTTTCCACAGCAGAAACATACCCATAGAAAGGGATATAATTTTTTTTTTTAGCAGAAAGAAAATAAGGTTGGTTTTGTCCATTGGATTTAATGGGTTATCCCCTCCAACAGGGGATGGCTCAATAGATCATTCGTGTGGTGTTACAAATCTAGATGGAGGTGGTTTAATATGACCTTGAGGGATGGGCCAGAGTGTTGTTCTCAACAACATTTGACAGCTGAATCTCCAGGGTCAGCTCCAGTTAGAGAACTGGAAACTTTGTCTTTCTCCAGAACATAAAAACACACGTTATATTTGCATAAATTACTGGAAAATGCTGTCTGTTGAGTTGGCAACACTATCTCAGACTGAAGCTGGGATTCCTAAATACAAAAGTACTATATTTCTTTCCAGAGTTTCCTGGGGAAAAATGTGTGTGCATGCATTCTGTAACATCTGGAAGTAAGTCCTATGTTTACACAAAGTATCTGGTCTCCTGCATGGCACTTCTCTTAAATAGTAATGCCAGTGCATGATTGAAGTGAATTCAGTGCTTCTGAGCTGTTTTGACATTACTGTGTGTTATGAGTCAGCTATTCACATGGATTCTGTCCCTCTAGTAGATTCTGCTGGAGATGCCAGATCCATGATGCAGCTGTACAACAACGATTCTTAGGCATGTCTGGTAAATGCAGTGGTTCTCAAAATTCATGTGCTGCAGAGGCACTGGAGCTCTGCTGTGAGTGCCTGCAGGATTTCTGGGTGTACGACAGCAAAGCTATTGAAATACAGTCACTTACAGTCACTTACAAGTTGACACAACTGTTCACTTTCAGAAATCCTGGTAAAGTCTTCAAAATCTCCTCACTGAGACTCTTGTTCTCGTGAAAGAGACTGTATCATGTGCAAACACGGACACGTGTTATCTCTAAAGACAGACGTAGATTTTCAGACAGCTCTCCCAGCCATCCAGGGAAGGGGAGATGCCACATTTTGCGTAATGCAGACCTGGGTAATCTGGGATGTGCTAGAGAATGCAGTACAGAGTCACCCAGCAGCATGAACTGAGCAGTACAGGAAGCCCAAGGCACTGGCTCCGAGGGTGGGGACTAATTAGCTCGTGCAATGCAGAACCCGACTGGCTCTGCCGCCCAGTTACTAAACCTGCTGGCAGTACCCCGCTCCTGGCTCTAGCCCTGGTGCTGATGTGCCACTGCTCCCCAGCTCCAAACAGCTGCTGGATTTCTGTCTCTGCTCCACCCTGCCCTGTCCTTCTAGGAGTATAAACAGCCTGTCGTGCTGTCACCAGCAATTCCAGAATTGAGTTTGAGCTAATTAGGTGTAAGTGGATTATCTGGTGCTGTGTACAGTCACACTATTGTACCCTGAGTGTTCACTTCCAGCTGTACACTACTGGGACACCTAAGCTGTGCTTGTATGAAGTCAGTTATCCCAATGAGGTTCTTGTTTCTCACCAGTATCATACTAAGCCCATGTGTCCTGAGTCTGGTGCTCAGGGATCTGCCTTGTGAATCTGACATTTTCCATGCACAGCTGGTGTATGTGCCCAGTGTTGAGTCAGTCTCCACTGAGAATCCAGAGTGTCTGGCAGTAGCCATGGTCTCCATGCCTGCAGTAAGCATGATTAGTGCTCATTCGCCTGGGGTTCCCAAATGAAAGGCTTGTGAAGCACTTGAGTAGTAAATGCAATTAAAACTGTAGCCAAATTATGCTAAATTAGGCAAGAATGCATGTGTGTTTGTTACATTTATGTAAGAGAGAAAAAAGTGTGAGTATGAGATAGAAGAAGATATCCATGAGGATGTATGATGTACTGTAAGAGGATGAGAAAAAGAGCAACGTGTGTAGAAAAAGAGAACAACTAATGTGTGTATTTGTTTAAAAGAGAAAAAGAAAGTAATATCTGCATGAGAGTAGTTGTGAAGAAAGAGACAAAGATGGCTCTGTTTTAGCAGAAGAGTGAAGGAGAATACATGAGGTAAAGAGAATTATATGCAGAGGTTCTTTCTTTGTTAAAATAATATATTTTAGATTACTGGCAACCACAACAGTGGCACATAATATCTCCATGACCCTGCAACATCTTGTTTCAAATTCAAATCCATGAAAAATATTTTTGATGTTGTTTTCAGTGGTCAGTTTAATTTACCTGGACCAAGTTATTAACAAGCAGTTCTTGTCTTCTCAAACAAGATCAGATCACTTGGTCTAATAATGTAACAGCTGTCACTGTGCAGCTGCCAGTTCTTCCAGAGTGGAATAGGTCAAGTAATCTGAAAGCATGCAAGTAATTCATTTGAACTCTGGAAGTGCAATGCTACCCTGCGTTGAACCAGCTGTCCAGTTTGCTGAGGAAAGTTGGGGAGCTCTAATGAGAAGAAACGCTTTCAAGTTTTCTTCTGTATTTCCATTTCTTGGTACAGCTGAGATGCTAGATAGTCCTGGATTTAAGAGTAATCTCTCTTATTTAGGAGATTTACCCTGTATATCCTTGTGTATGTCTTTGGGATTACTTTACATTGCTGCAGAACATGTGATTGAATGAAAGTTCACTCTTCTGGTATGCAGCTAAAACTTAGCAAAGTATATTCAAAGCATGAGATAAACTCTGTCTCTTTCTCCATAGCTGATTGTAGTACCAAGAAGATTTTAGTAGTGTGAGAGCACTCTGGACACAGAGTGTTGCCTCAGAGACGGCTAATAGTATGCTTCCCTTCAGAAAAATCTGCTTGAAGATATTTTTAAGAAGTATATTACTGTGGAATAGGAAGGGAAAACAACTTTATGCCCTCTGCCAATTTGATGCTCTTCTCTGCACAGCTTGGGAATAATAATTCCCTTTGCACAGAACCTGAAGTATGAAGCTTAAGTCTTGCAGTGCAAAAGATTGTGATAGGCTTTAACAGGCTACTGCCTTGGGAAGGATTTGCCAGAAGCTTGTCTTAAGTATGTGTTCCCCCATTGCTTGTGGCTGAAGGAATGGGAGAGCTGCAGTCAGTGAGTTGGTGAACCCCAGTTTACCTCTGCATATTGGCAGCTGTCTGCCTCCTTTGAGATGCCAAAATTCTGAAAGGAATCTGATATGGAATTTTATGTACTTTGAGTTTGAAAAATCTAACTTTTAAAATTGAAATAGAAGCTAAAGGGTAAAATTTTGTTGCTAATGGAGCAATAGTGAATGTTGCTACTGGTTTCAGAGGGAACAGGAACAAACCTCTGATGAAACAGGTTCTGTTTGGTAAGAATGAGATTCAGTTATTAAATTCCTTGTGAATCTTAACCAGTCTTTCAAGTCTAATCCTATTATCTGTTGTTATAGCAACAGGTTGTTCATAGTAGGGTACCTGGTGCTGGGATTGCCAGAAATATGATCATTCACAGCTACTGTTTAGGCTCCCTGATGGTAGCTACAGGCTTTGTTTTCACCAAAGTAAAAGGTGACTGAATTTGTTTGACTTTTGCGTTTGAATTCTGCTTGGCAGATGACCTGGCAGTTAGAGGCAATTTTTCTTGTAAACAAAAGTAACAAAGACTTACTGGACACTAGAGTGATAAGCCCTTGAATGCTAGCTTTGTATGGTTGTAAAGCAGCTAAGAGCCTTTCTTGCCAACTGAGCAGGTCTGGCAGCTTTTTCTGTCCAATAATCCAGGCCCCTTCTTAGACCCTTCACTCACAAATCAAACCATTTTGTTACAGTCACTCCTCTGACTGTTGGGGAGTCTCAAGAGAAAAGGAATGTTAACAGATGAGGAAACAAAATTTTACAATGCACTACAATTTATTAAAAATTACTCTATAGAGATGAGATGAACACTGTATACCAGCCTATTTTATAGACGGTGTTACCTCATATGAAATAATGAGAAGCCCTTTGGAGTCTTACAGAAAGCTAATCTTCGCTTTGTTTTCCACCATCTCCTAGTGTAGTGCACTCAAGAACCCAGGTGATATGACTGTGAAGTGTTTTATATGCCAAATGCACTCATTGAATTGTAAAAACTAGCTCATGCGTTAGAAAACTTGTCAAGGTGAAAATCTGTATCCATCTGACCCCTCTTCAAAAGAAGCGTGTCTGCACCAACACAACGAAGTGAAATGCAGCAAAAGTTATTTCCTTAACAGTATAAAACTAACCTGACAGATAATGCTCTTACTGGTCACATCAACACCAAGACTTCTGCCAGCCTTGAAAGTATTGTTTGTCATAGTGGACATGCATTTGCTTGAAGATCTCTACAGTAGAGCCTGAGAGAATCCTGAATAAGCTTGATGAATTTCTAAACCCTAATTACTATAAGTCATTCACGTGGCTAAATAAACCTGCATCATGTGTGTGCGTGTTCTTCCCTTCTTCATGCACATTGTGGATACCTCTGTTATGGGTCTAATATTCTCCTTTTTTTTGTGGAAGATAATTTTTTTGAGAATTCTTCTAAAGAATTTCATTTTGACTTATTTGACAAGTGAGAAGTTTCTGTTTCAACAAGGAGTTATTAATGTATTAAATTTTTTTTAATGAATGCAGCATTCATTGCTATAATCCTTCCAGCTGAAAGCACAGGGGCGGGAAAAACTCCTCAGCCTAACAGAACATTCTGTACTGAAGTTAAGCATTGAAATGTTCCGGCTCAGAGAACTTTGGCACAAGTCAAGTTGGAGCTCAGTCTATTTCCTTGCCTAGCTTTACTTCTCAGTGATGTGGCCCAGGTAACCCGCTCCAGACATTTCAAAATCATGGGAAATTATTTGCTTTGGCAAGAGATTCCTTCATGAACATCCAGATGCATCAGTTAATATCTGATGTTTATTCTTTCCCAGCTTACTCCTTGTAGAACTCCTGAACAGCTGTATTCAGAAATGTCATACTTGTGAAGACACGAACCAACAAACCTGGACCAACTTCTCTGTTCATATGGCAAATCATGCCCTTGAAGGATCAGGACAGATCAATGGTATCCCTCTATCTGTCTGTCCGTCTCAGGGAAGTCCCTTGTGAGAAACAGCAAGATCCAGCACACAGCGTAATGGATATCTTGAAGAGCATGGCCTTTTTTTTTCCCAGATGAGCTGTTTTGCTTGGTTGCCTCTCTTCTGTTTTTCAGGATGAGAAATACTGATGCATGCTTGATTTTGGGGTGTGCCTTGGGATCTATGGATTCAAATCATATTTTGAGTCAAAACTGTTCTGGAAAAAAAGGCCTTAAAACATATGCAGGCATAGGGCGACTCAGATACGTATTTTAATATATTGGTGCATGGTTTCCCAGGCAGAGAAATACAGAGGCTGTTCTAGCTCTATGCTTATGTTTTTGTACCAGGCTTGGGGAACCATTGAACCTTTGAGTGGAAAAGAACACTGCCAACAGAAGATGATCCCAAATGACTGCCAGTCACATGGAGAGCATCCACCCTCTACTTTCTTAGTTGTGTTAGCTACAGCCTTACTGACTTCTCAGACATAGGGTATAAGGCACAAAACCTGAAAATTAAAGGAGTGATTCATGGGCAGAAGCAAGACGCACATGGCAGCTATCTTGTTCTTCCCCACCCTGATATTCATGCCCATCCCAATCTGAAAATATTATTCCAGTTATTCCAGGTCCAGCCATATACTGGAGGAAGTGCGAAGGCGTGTTCTTTTAACAGTCCTTCCCTCAGGCATCTCTGTCTCCTTGGGAGTTCTTTTGCCTTGCTGACAAGCTGTGAAGTCTGGATCCAAGCATCTGGATCTTGATAGTAAGCAATTGCTGTGAAGAGTGAATTCACATAGTCCTATTCTGTATACTGGTGCTAACACTAATTTTTTTAACATTTTTGCTAAGGATACAACTAGAGAGGGTTGAATGGAGACCCTTTACCTGTTCATAGGAGCATGTGAGTGTTAACAGCACAACTGCCACACCAACTACCTCCTAGCAACCTTGCCTGTCTGCTGTGCTCCGTGGGCTTCCTTCTGTCTGCTGCAGAGTTGCCTTATTCTCTTGGTCTACTCAGAGATTATAGAAGCCTTTGAAAATGCTGTGTGTGCATCTCACACAGGCCCTGTGCAGTGCAGGACACTTCCCTGTGTTGTTTACCATACATTTTCCTCATAGTTGCCAGCTTCTTCCCCTTAGAAATCTCTTGGAGATTGCCTAGGATGACAGTCTGTCGTTTGGAGAATGCCACAGAGCAGGTGTGCCGAGACAGTGTGTGGAACCACTGGGCAGGGCCTGCATTTCGTGTAACAAGCAAAGACACCAGCACAGAACCACGAATTATGCATTAGTCATCCTTACAATTACATTGCCTTTTCTTCTCACCTTGTAAATGGATCTTGCAGTATCTGTGGCTGCAGATATCTGATCCTCAAAGCAGATTGCACAGTTGCTGCAGATGTACTCAGAAGAAGGGGACTGAGGAACCTTAACCCTTATGTTAGCAAATTCTCCTGGTCACTGGATGTAATTGCAGCCATGGAATCTCCCATCTTAGCTCAGGCTACATGTCGTCTATAAATTCACTTACAATGAATTACATTTCATTTCACGTTTACCGAGTCCCTGCTAGAAAGACTGAAAGGAAATTTGGCCATGGCACCAAGACCTGCAGCTCTTAAAATGTAATGCTGACAGACATCTCTTTGATGTTTTGGGCAAGTCACCTTGCCTCACTGTAACAACTTCCCCAGCTTTAAAAATGGAATAATAACACCTACTCATACAACTAAAGTGAGTAGCTTCCTTCCTTTGGCCCTCTGAATGTGTAAAGCATTCTGCAAGTGTTTATTAGATGTTCTTACTAACAGTTATTATTATTATTAATAATATTATTATTATCATCACTGGACATTAGGCCAATGGCAGATTGGCAAGCTCCAAAATCCCCATACTGGAGCTGTCATGGAAGATGGGAACAGCTACAAACGCTGTGTCTGTGCCAAGCTTTGCACAGCAGCTCCAGCTGGTGCAGGCACAGGGCAACATTCAGCACTATGCAGAGACACTGGCTGAGTCTCTGAAATGTAGCTGCATTAGTGCAGATCACTGCTAGGGCAGGGCAGCAGCAGTGCTTCTGATGCTGAACATACCTCAGCTGCTACAGCAGCTCTGCACTGATCACTCACCATCCGCTGGTGCAGATGTACTTAAGCTCTTCAGCTGTCTCATCCAGGGACTTAAAAAAACTGACTGTCAAATCTGCATTCCTGACTTGGAATAAAGATTTGAACCTCTATATTTTGTTATCATTCCTGGTCATGCACACACAAAACAGTGTCTCATGCCGAGTTTCACATTTGCATAAAAATAGTGGTCAGGCTACAGAAATCTAGATTTTGTGAGGTGGGTGAAAAGTTCTGTTGAAGATACAAGTTTTTGGTAGTCATGTTTAAGACATGTAAAGCAGCCAAATACAAGTTCTATGACTTGTTTTTTCACATTACCATACCTAACAGTACCTACGGTATGGGAGAGCAGTGAATGATGGGAAGGTATAGTGTTCCAGGAATTTCTTTAGGAGAAATAGTAATGACTTTTCCCCTCTCTTTGCTGTACAGGATATATTTGGCTACAAAACTCAAGGCTGCCGAAAGGCCTTGTGCATTGCTGGATACATCTTGTCCTGTGGAGCTCTGAGGCTGCTGTTTTACTGGAAGCCAGAGTGGGATGTGTGGGTAAACTGTATCCGATGCAGCTTGGAAGAAGCAGATATTGTTCTGCTTAGAACAACAGTAGGTGCCTATTTTCATCTTTAAATTAGTCCCTAGTATGTAGCTATTTGGAAGGGGAGTTAACTGTAAGGTATTCAGTTAGCTGAAATCTCTTATATTGCTGGTTTCCTGCAATAATATCTTACGTGTACCATTGTCGATCTAAAGAACTTTAAAGTATTCCACAAATTACGTGTATGATGATGATGGGAATGGAGGGTAACAGCTGATCAGACAAGATGAAAGACACTGGAGTGTTAAAACCCGTAATATCTGTGGTTGTAAGACTGTGTCTTGTTCTCAGGCCTTCTTCCTCCGTTCTATCATCCCTGTGCTTTCTACATTGTAGCCTTGTGCTCCAGATCCTAAAGCATCTGTTTGGCAGTTTCCAGCAGATCCTTTCTCCCTCACTTGGCTGTTCTGGCGAAGATGTTCCTCTCTGCCAAAATTTATCTAATGGGCCAAATTAAAGATTTGTCTAGCATTGTCTCCAGCAGTGTCCAACAGTGTGTCATGAGGGATCACAGTACATGGAAGAGGGCAAGCTTACACTGCCTGTTTTTTTGGCTCTGTGTCTCCATTTTGCATCAGCCCTTCCCCATGTCCAATAACTTTGCAATCCTGCAGTTAATGCTTTCAGAGCTGTTACATTTTGCTAGCAGTTTCCTTATACAGGTCTATATCAGTTGAGGACTGTACTGAAGCACTGCAACATATGCAAACCCTGGTTTATTTCACAGAAGCTACTGCAACACTAAAAGAAGCAAACAGAAACTTGATTCTGATCCCAGCTGAGCCTCAATACTCCAAGAGCTGGCAGGGTTGGTTTACTTCCAGAAACTTGATTTGTTCTGCTTCAAAGATTCCTGAACAATGGCGTTTGCAACATTTGCAATTGCAAAATGGATCACTTGCTGCCTCTGTGTTTCAGCTGCCTTCTTAAATGAGCAGAGCAGCATGCAGTTAAAATCCCAGGTTTTGAAAATTACAGATCTGCCTGTTGAATACTTTATAATGAAACAATCTGCATCCTAACAGTCTGGGGGTATGTTTTTTCTTTTTAAAAAAACATCGTATTAGGGTTAATATCCCTTTTTAATCTTCAATTCAGTTTGCATTTTTAATTGCCTATTCTTTTGTGTAATTTTAAAAACATGTGCCATGCCAAGAACTTTTCAAATAAATGAGTTTTTAAATGATCCTTTGTGTAATTAAACAGAAATTTAATTACATTGTACATTCTTTTTATCAAGAAGCTTTCTCAAAGTATGTTCTGGGTATTTGAAAATTTTGGATTTCCTTCATGATTTTTTGTGTTAAAATGACAGTTTTGTTTAGTTTTGCTGCATTCTGATTATATCAGTTCTCACATGTGATAGCTACTGCTAATGAGGATACAAATAATCTCATCAGCTTGATCCTTGGAATTATCTTTTGCTTCACATAAAACCTTCATTCTTAAGTAGTCATTATCTCTGCAATTGCAATATAAGAACCTATTAACTCACTTTTGTTATTGAATTTTGATTCACTTTAGTTCAAATAATGAGCACCTGTGTTATTCACTGCTTCCCATCTCAATCTACATCCCAATGTCTACTCATTCTGAAATCTAAATTAAAGATAAATATCAGAAAATAAATGTTATTCTACTTAAAATACCAGTTTAAGAAGAAAAGTGGGCAAATAAATAAGACACATTAACATTATTACAGTTCTTTTTTTGAACACTTAAATTATTCCAAAGGACTCATATTTGATATAGAAATCTTTTTTACTGTTTCCTTTTCCAATTCAAGTTTCATAACTGCAAAACTGCTCACACACAAAATGTAAGTCAGTCTCAGCTGGCTTTAAAGCACGTAGTTCAGTGTTTGGGACTGAAACTTATCATACTACAAGAGTTGCTCTAATCTCTGAGACTCTACTACCAATGCTTGTTATCAGGCAGTTCTAATGTTCAACTTCATAAAAAATAGGAAGGTCATGAACTCAGTTTGTGGTAAAAGCTTATCTAAGGTGCCATAAGGAAGGCACAGTGCTGACACACTTCTTCCAATAAAGTGTTAGCTCAGGAGTGACTGTGAAAAGGTACTGGCACTAAACATCCATTTTGCAGCACAGCACTGTGTTCCTTTTGATCTTCACCTTACAGTACGGTCACTGCATCTCAGATTGTCCTGTGCTACTTGCCTGTCCTAGATTTTGACCTGGGTGTTCACATTCTGTCCTTATCAGACAAATACCAGACCTATGGTCACTCAACTATTTGCAGTACTCACATTTTGACAGGACAGTGGTTCTGTTCCTATTCTAATGAATTTTCTATCAGTCACAAGTGTTGGGAGGCTTCTGTTGTTTAATCCTTAAAAAAAGCCAGAGCAGTGCTCTAGAAAGGCTACTGTAATCATTCACTGCAGGGTGAAAGTGAGTTTGGTCTGGTTTTGGAGCAAATTGTGACACTTCTCTCCTATAATAATTTAGGATGATTTTCGGATTTATTCTCGTAAGACTGTGACATGGATCTCTGTATCTTCATTTATCAAAAGTAGATCAGATTATCCAGCCTCTGAACAAGACTCAATCTTCAGCAAAGCCATAATGAAGCCAAGTTTGCAAGTAAGTAAAGTATTCCCTGCAGCATCTGGGAGTTGATGGCCAGCCATGCTTCATGGAGTGAAAGAATGCTGTGAAACATATCCAGCTAAGAATCTAGAAGCTTGGGGAACACAGTGAGCTGTGGAAAAAGAAGAGAACTGTACTCAACTGTATTTGCCTCTGTAAAAAAATCCTCTCTTATTTTGAGGGGGATTATGAAAAGAGAATTCTCATTATTTCTGAGAGAAAACCTTTTTTATAAGTAGGAGAGCTTCAGGAGACTTGGGTTGGTGAAGAATCAGAGTTCCAAATACAAAAATCATTCCTGGCATAGGAATCAGGGAATTTAGGGGTGACTATGGGTCTGAAAGGAGACTGTGCAGAACTGAAGGCAACTGCCACAGTAACATGAAAACAGGGTTGAATGCAGCTGATGGGGAATAGAACAGAAAAGTGCCTAAGCTGCATCGGTATTTCCAGAAATGTTTCATCAGCACATTTTGCTTCCTTGCCTTTCCTTACCTTTGTGCTTCAAAGTACATTTGCTGGCGTCAGGTTAACAGGAGTCACTGTTAAATGTTCTTGCAAAAATATATCCTAGTCTCTGCCAGTTCCATGGATTTGAGATCCCGGTGATACACCGGGGAGAAGGTAGATAATTGATTGATCCAAGCAGGTCTCAATGTCCCTCATGAGTTGAGTAAATGTAATTATCCCGTGTCTAGAACAAGTACCAGACAGTTCAGTTATGTGTCTTGCTTAGCATTACATGTTAAGTTTGAGCAATGGGAATGCAAAATGATACATGTGCTAATATCTGGCTCTTTATCATAGACACTAGAGCATTGCACTGAGGAATCCGTAAAAGAGCTATTTTCCCTTTCAGGAAATAAATTTCTAACTTATTAGCATTTCTTTTTATATCTACAACAACTTTTAGTAAATATTTTCGTTGTAAACCTTAATTTAGCTGAGCAAAGCTGTTGCTATTACTGCTGTGGACATATATTAATGTACATAGGAAAGTTTAGTGACAACTAGTTTAATCAACTGGCACAGTATGAAGAAAGTGGAGACTGGTCTGTGACATTCTTCAGAGGATCAAATTAGTAATATTAAAAAGCCAAATATAGCCTCAAATTATAGGCCCTTTGAACACCAACCACTTCCATATCAATCAAAATATCTAGATAGGAAAGACCAGATTTCAAAGCAGCAAAGAGAAAACAGTTTAATCCTTCCCTAGAAAATCAAAAGCCCCTTCTTATAAGTCAATTATAAAGCATTTTTGCCATTTAATCTGCCTAAGTCCAGAGTTGTGTGTAGTGTCCAAGAGCTGTCCAAGGACCTCTTCTGGCAGAGAGCTGAATCCCTCACTTCCCACTCCAGTTTTTTGCATTGCAGATATTGTGGCTCCTATTGCATGAAATCCTAACTCCAGACCTCTTGTTAAGCTAATGACTGTGGTTACAGTTCCGTTTTGAGTCAGTGGATGAGTCTAGATTTCATTGGCCTATGATAATGCTTATTGCACTGGGTAGGGAGAGTTCCCTGGAGCTGATTTCTTTATCACTCATATGTACAGATGTATAGCCCTGCCTTCTGCCAGCTGATAGGAAGTGCCATTATCTCTAATAGGCTTTGTTATTGTTGTGCAGGACAGGACAGACTCCTCTTGCAAGTTATAAATGACAGCGTCTTCCTAATGGATAACTGCTCTGCAAGGGCTTAGCATTAGCAGTGACTCAGTATCCTGGGATGGCCTTTCTTGTCTGTTGGCACATCTGTTTAGCTGGAGGACTCCGCACCATGCCTGGAAATGGCCCAAAGCCCCCTGCTTTCCCCAAAGCCAGACAGAAGACAAGGGAGCTGTTGGCTGAAGACAGACTTTTCCAGCTGCCTATGTACCCATCGTAGCATCAGCGATCCCTGACTTTCATTCTGTGAAATCAGAATGGAGATTATTCCCTTCTTCACAAAAAACACTGCTTTGTATTTGCTTGACATAAAGGTCTGTAAAGCTTACTGGAACTTGCACTTTAGTGGGGACCCCAATCTATAATTCAACTAGGGAGTCAGTGTATGCATTTCTGTCTTCTCTCCCTCCTTGCCCTCCCCCGTATAATTTGCATTATCTGTATTTGACCCCAGTGAGAATGTCTAGCTGAGCTCTGTAAGCAGGCCTGGGAGTATTTTTGTTTGCTGTGTTGCTTGTATTGTTGTCCCTTTTTTGTTTTGCAGGTGAAAACTATCCAAGTACAAAAAATCCGCTATGTCTGGAATATCTATGCAAAACAGTTCCAGAAAGCTGGGTGAGTTCTCTGTGCTAGTTGCACAAGTCTCTGAGGAATTCAAGCTTCTTTGTGACTAATATCCTGAAGAAAACACTCCCTTTGTATTTTAGAGTCCTAGAAGACCACCATACTTGTTCAGCTATACATGACAAATTTGGTTCTGGTCTCACCTCCAATGAACAGAATATCAGGTACACATTTTAAAACATGAGTACTCAACCTATGGATTTCAAAGAGATGTAAATTCACTGCTGTTGGTGCACTTCCCAGGAGTTTATTGTGTATTTAATTACATGCACATAATTTTAGATGAAATGGCCCTGCATGGAAATATTGAATGAAAAGGGCTAGAAAATGTTGTGTGTTCCTTGTCAATGTTTTTGAAAGGTCTCAGTATTCATCACTGTTACTGTTATCAATCAGGAAATAACTATGTTGTGTAACTAACTTTAAGTAGTTCTTATTTGGAGTAAGAGAAAGTCTTTGTGAAAGAGTGCTTATAAGTTGTTTTCTTCTTCACTGGGGCTCCAAATCAGCTAGTTCTGGTCATTGAATTTATTCTCATAAACTAATCTATCATTAAGCAACTTACAGAATATGTATTCATAAAACTGCTAAATAGAGAAATGATCTTCAGTTGACTGAATATTGAAAATCCAGCTCCTGATCTTAGCTCATGTCAAATCCTACATTCCAATCACCCTTAACCTTTTGCAAAATTATTTCGTTTTAGATCAGTTAGTTTTAGATGCAGAATTCCTTTGTTTATGGTGCTTCAAAGTAATTTTTGCATAATGGAAACATTTGCCTAAAAGGGTGTGTTAGACCTCTTATCTGTGTAAGTAAATATCACTGGTACAGTCATCTTTTCTGACATAAGCACTGTAAGGGCATTTAACTTTTGATCTTTTCCTTGAAGAAGGATCCTACCAACCTTTAAACTGGGATCAATACAAACTCTCAGGACTACTGAAAGCTGCAGTTTCTTGAGTGAGTGGCATTGTCACTATGTTATCTGTAAGTGGTGTATCTTTATCCCATACAGGAGAGTTATATGTGGGCCAAACACTATTGATGTTCCAGTGATCCCTGTTTGGAAACTACTCATCAAAGAGGTTAAGCATTTCTGTTGCTTTGATTCTAAGCTGCTTGGGGAGGCCAAGTGTGCATATAAGTGATTCTGTATCTGATTTAACTTCCCACTACTCACTCATTCTTCAAGCACACTTCTTTTTCAAACTTTGTTTAAAGCTGTTTCATGAAATCATCATAAATTCATTGATTCTCCATTGTTCCTTACCCTCCATCTCCATACCTGTGTGTCTGCTTGGTATTTCTATGTGTTTGTGTCCTGGGAGCTCATTCTATTTGCCTTCTGAGGGCCAGTGAATGTTTCTAAGCTGCACTGGAAATCAAACCTTTCAAACCTATCTCTTAATCGGCAGAGATTAAGTGAACAGCAGTACCTGGTACATGACTACAGCTGCAGAGAGATCCAAAAAGCTCATGGCTCTGGGCACAGCACCACACCAAACATTAATATCTTTTTCAGAGGGGAACTGGCTCTATGTGGCCCAAACACAGAGAGTGTGTTTGTGGAGATGCGCCTGTGGTATGTGAGCTCCATGCTGACTGCACAATCTGCTCTTCTCTCACCTTTGTTACATTTCTTGTAAGAAGCAAATGAAACAAGGATTGGGCTGAGTAATTTATATCCCCAATAACTTCCTATTGGTCCAGATTATTTGGCCCTTCTGTCAGATGGAGATGGTCCAATCTGATTAGACTAAAGTCATTGCTAAGAAAATTAGAGAGGGGATCAGGAGTCACAACACTTAATGTCTGTTATTGCAGCCCTTTTCTAACAGGTTGGACTGTACAGGTATATTGGAGTCATTTAAATGTGGCCAGCTCTTTACTATTCCTGTCTCTCCAAACAGGTCCTAAATCCATTTTACGTGTTCCAGCTGTTCAGTGTGTGTCTGTGGTTTGCTGAAGATTACATAGAATATGCCACTGCCATCATAATCATGTCTCTCCTCTCAATATTTTTGACAGTATATGATCTTAGACAGGTAAGACACCTCACTTTTTTCCACAAGGAGGATTTACTTCTAATGTCTGGGAAAGGCCAGCATGTTACAACATGCAGACAGTGCTATGAGACTTACTCAGAGGTTTAGTCTTGTGACATTGTGTAGTGCAGGTGCAATGGCCTGGCCTCCTAGTCATCATAATCTCTGTGTGGTACCTTACCCACATCCTCCCTTCCCCGTTCCAGTGCTTTGCTTTGTAGCATTTTGTTACACGTTCTCCATAATTAGGGTGGGGAATTTCTTTCTCTGTATGGTTGTATAGTTCCTGGTAGAGCCAGACCCCAGTTTCTGAAGGCTCTCATAACCACAAATAAGAAAAGGAAATAATTGTTAGTGGAAAAATTGCATCATGTAAGTAAGATGTGACACTTCTGTGTGTTCTTCTTTAATTTATAGCAATCCATTAAACTGCACAGACTGGTCGAGTCTCATAACAACGTCATGGTCACTGTCTGCAGAAATAAGGAAGGTGACTCCTCTATGCTTCTTTTTTTCAATATGTTTTGTTTCTATAGCAATTTATATCAAACCCAAGCATGTATAGTATCAAATTTATTCTAAAGCCATTTTCTTCTTCTCTTTCTCAGCTCAGTTAACTCACTTCTGCACATGGACTTAATTTGACTCAGAAATATATTGTGGTATATCAGACATATTAACAATTGACTGCAGCCTTAGCTGAAAATTGTCAGGAAAACTAAGTAATTTTTCTTAAAGCAGTGCTGACATAACCAACAACATAACTATTAAATAGCTGTCAGTCCACCTAATTGCTCCATGCAAAGTCTGTTCATTGTCAAGGTATTTAGAGCGCAATCCAAAGAGATGAAGTTAAAATAAGAAATGTAGATCCAAGGTTCTTCAGTTAGGTCAGTGCTTTGGAACAGTAACAGTTGGGCTCCTGGGGGAGATAAGAAGGAATTCTAAAGTTGGAGCCGATGCCTAGGCTTTTCTAAATATTGGATGTTGTATATTTAGGTCCCACTCTGGTCCTTTGTTTATCAGCCATTATAAAGAATTAATTATCTATTCAACAAGTTCCTTGTGATTTTTTCCTCTTGCTACAGAGAAATATATGAAGCACAGTTTGCATTACATGTCACTTACAGGTTTCCAAGAGCTGGAATCACACCATCTTGTTCCTGGAGATTTGCTGGTTTTGAAAGAGGGCAAAACCCTTTTGCCATGTGATGCCATCCTGGTCAGCGGGCAGTGCACTGTGAATGAAAGCATGCTGACAGGTACAGCTCATCACTCCCAGGTTTGCCATCTAAACACCATCATAGCTCCATGGCTTCAGCCAGGGACTCAGGACAGATGCTGTTATCATGTACATCCCTTTCTGTGAGACAGTCCATAGCTGTCTTAGAAGGGGATTCTTTTGAGTGTTTGATATAATAGAGACTGAATTGTTAATTGTCTAAATCAACAAGATGGACTTTAGGATGGACAATTTATCCTTTTCTACCTTCCTAGGGTGCAGCGTTTAGAAAGAGGTGATCTGATTAGAAGGGAGAGTGGACAGTGAAGGGGAATGAGCAGGACAGGAGAAGAAACAATGATTGTGAAGAAAAGTTGTTCCCACACAGGGCCCACAGTCCACTCTGGCTGCAGGGGTTTCTATCACTTACTGAATGTCTCATTGCTGCAACATCTCCAACCTGTGGGAGTGTCTATCTAGCCCTCCAGACACTTAGCCCCACGTTCCTGTGATAGCTGTGGAGGACACACCATGTGGGAGAGGTCACTCGAAAGCAGTATTTTTGGTGCAGGAGGAGGTCATAGTTCTATTACTTGTCTTTAAATTTGGTCTTGATCTGAATCAAACTGAAACTGACAGTTCTGAAATTTCATATAAATGAGAAATTCCAGAAACACCTTTCATTTAGAAAACTTCAGCTGTCACAGAAAATTTCTTCTTCTTCACCTTAGTATCTGCTTTGACATAAATAGAGAATTTGTCATCTGTCAAGCATTGAGCTAAAGGCCCTCCTTTTTACTTGGGAGGGAAAATAGAGAATGTCACATTCCCATCTGCTAGAGGGAATAGTGTAGTGACTTGCACATAAGGTTCAAATTAGGTAAACAACTTGTGGCCATCAAGGGCAGTCATGCAACACCAGTTCAGGCCACTTTTCAAGTCTCTCTATCTACAGCCAGGATTTGGAGTCCTTAGACTGCTTTCAGTTCTCAGACTTACACGAAGCTGCTGTACTGATGCCAAGGAAAACTCTTCTCTGGCAGTCTGTTTGTTTGTTAGGCTTTAAGCTCTATTCACTCTGAAGATGTCAACATAAAAAAGTAAAATTTCTGCAAACTGGTTTCTTTAGTGAATACCTTTAACTTGCCACCTAGATGTCTAGGTACTTGTTTGAAAGTCAGTAGGCTGTCAATAAGTGTACTGCAGTTTTCCTCATCAGAGCTAATCTTCTCTAGGAGAAAGTATGCCAGTGACAAAGAGCCACTTACCTCAAACTGATAACTTCAAGCCCTGGAGAGTGTACTGTGCAGAGGATTACAAAAAACATGTCCTCTTCTGTGGAACAGAGGTCATCCAGACCAAGGCAGATGACAGAGGAGTAGTGAAAGCTGTGGTGCTGCGGACTGGTCAGTCAACACTTCAGTTCACTTTTCTTTCCATGATTTTTCTCATTGGAACAGTCTGACAATGTACCCAATCACATTAAGTTAAAGGTACTAATCCATGTTCACAACAGTCAGATGGAGAATCATTATCCTGGGCTGGGCTAAGTTATTATGTATTGTTTCTGTTTGCTTGGCATAACTTCTACAAAAACTGCCAGCATATGATTACAAAGAATAATTTTTCTTTGCTTCCGAGACATTGAAAAAATCCTTCCCCCTAAGACAAAAATAACTCTTTTCTATATTTTTCAGATAAGGTCACATACATCAAAATGAAAGACCTGAGCCTTCTTTCATAAGTTGCAGAGATTATGAGTAATTTTGAAGTCTCCCATTCCTTGCATAGAATTTTTCAAAATATTTTCCCCTTGGAATGACTTTAATTTGTCTTTCCAGGTTTCAACACAGCCAAAGGGGATCTGGTGAGGTCCATTCTCTATCCTAAACCCATGAACTTCAAGCTGTACAGAGATGCCCTCCGGTTCCTGATGTGCCTCATAGCATTTGCAGCCATTGGAATGATCTACACAGTGTGTGTATTTGCACTTAATGGGGTGAGTTACAAAATGCAGGAGAAATGGTCACATCCAAGAGATTTGCAACTGGAGTGACTCATAAGCATTCATATATAAAAACATGGTCCTTGTCACTGTCCTTTTTACCTTAGCACATGAGTCCATTTTTTAATGCAATTGAATTGGTAACAGTACACAAATTCTCATGCATTCAATTCCAAGATGCCAAACCTACTGCTGCCTTATAATAATTTCTTCTGAGGTCTTGGAAAATCCTATGCAACCCTGCATGTGTTATGTACAGCTCAGTACCCTGTAAGAACCTTTTACAGGATTTTTGTGGCATTTTTTTGTACATTTCTAGAAAAAGCACAAGTGAGTCATGCGTTAGATGGGAAAGAGGCCGATGTGTTATTGTGAAAGGCAGCTTTCCAAAAGCTTCTGTTTAGATCAAAGACCCATCTATCCCTGTCTGCTGTCTCTGAGAGTATATGGTGTCAAATGCTGATGTTAAATGGTTAGGAAGTGGGGCAAGTATAGAACAATTCTTCCCTGGTATAGTCTTCTAACTTCTTGAAGAGAAAGTTTAAGAGTTCAGTAAGCTGTCTTTTGTATTTGGATCCTCTAGCTGTAACAGTCACTGCAAATCTCTTAGAGTGTGGTTTAATCTTTGTCTGAATTCATCTAAGTCTTGGACTGGACAGTACCTGTGGCAATGATTCCCACAGTTTCATTACCTACTGCAAAAAAAAATATTTTTAGAGTTGCTGTTTGAATCACTGAAGGCACTGTAGGATTTGTTTTAGAGAAGTAGCAAATAGCCGATTTGTATTTGATGCTTCCTGTACTAGCTTTGATTTAGACGTCATTGGCCATCCCTTTGGCCACCTTTCTTCCATGTTACACAGCCCTGAGCAGTACAAGTGTAAACAGAAATCATTGAAAATTACTGATATTACAAAGAACTCACTGTTTTCTTCTGTCTTTTTCTCTCGTGTCTTTGTATCATCATCTGGGCAGAGCGGGGTGGTGAAAGGGAGATAACCAGTAAACAGTAGTTCTGCAAGTTTCGAAGCCTAATTGATTTAGAACTTCTTCAGAAGCTTTCAAGAAATCATTTAATGGTTTGATAATTATGTGCCAATGTAAAGTCCAAGTCCTGAGTTGCAAGGTTGATCCTGTAACTCAGCTTTTGAATAATTTTTCCCCTGGGGAATAATCTACAATCAGTTGGCTCAAAAGATTATTTCCCCTTAGGATATCAAAGAAAGTGTGTTTAAGAACATATTATTGTGTCTGCTTTGCGGTTTTTGCTTTTTTTTTTGAATTTAACTTCCCCGTTGTAATATGTAAAATATATGCTGATTTTATCTCAACTGCTGAAACTGTCTTGTCAATCTTGTAAGATTGAATCACAGGCTGTACTAAATGCTTTCTCATCTGTGAGTGTTTATGTAAACGTGGGTGGTAAGTACTTCATTCTAACATAAAATAGATACAAATTATTATCAAACTGGTGTGTTCTGTGGTCCGAGACAATCTCAATGAAGAAAGAATCAGAATACGATGGAAATTCAGCACATCAAATGCAATATGATTTATAGTCAAAGTCCCAAGCTCAGAAGTAGTAATAGTAGATCTCTGTGATGGTTTGCAAGTCTTTCTGAACTGCAAATTTGCTTTAGTTTGCAATGTCTCAATTCTGGAACCCCAATTTGAAACACATTGAGTTCTTTAGCATTGATATCAACTGCCCAGAATAACGGAGTCCACACTCAGCATCCTGGCAGTCAGTTTCACACTGACCTCTAAGCTCCCAAATTATAGATTGCTTTTAGAAACATAACTGTTTCTTCCATGTCTCTTCCTGCAGGTAAAAGCAATTTTCTTTCACAATGCCTAGAACATAGGGTCAGAAGAAATCATTAGGTCATACAGTCTGCCCTCCTTTTCAGCACCATCCTATATGTTTCACCTGTCACCTTAACATGGAGTCCAGAGCTCTGCCTGTAGGCATTTGGATGAATGCCCATATAAGTAGCTGATTCCTGTGTGCTGTATCGTGGGAAAATGGGTTTGACTGAGGGTGCAATAATCTAGCTGGCATATTTGAACACGTGTTTTGGAGGAGGCTGTGAACTCTACCTGGCAGGTTTGTTTGCATGGAGAACGAATGAAGGTCTGGAGGGTGCTCTTTAGCAGTGATGGGGCTTCAAAACTTCTGGTTAAATCAAGCCAATTAATTTCTTATGGAGATGAATACATGATGGACCATGGGCAGAAAACAGTAGAGCCTGAAGCACCTGCAGTAGAGGGGAGGAGGGTTGAAGCGGGCTACGCTCAGTGCGAGCAACACTCCTTGCCATTCTCTTTCTGATAACTGTCTTTGTTATTATGTCAGGAGGAAACAGGAGAAGTGGTGAAGAAGGCTTTGGATGTTATCACTATTGCTGTCCCGCCAGCTCTGCCAGCTGCCTTGACAACAGGAATCATTTATACCCAGCAGAGGTTGAAGAAAAAGGGCATCTTTTGCATCAGCCCACAGAGGATCAACATGTGTGGACAGCTGAACCTTGTCTGCTTTGACAAAGTAATGGCTGTGTAGTGGTTACGCCCTTCATGGGTGATGGGATCTGAGCTGGGGGTGGGAGACTGGGGTTTGATTGAGCGTTTCCACTGTATTTTAGAAACACACTGACCAATGCTGTGTACTTAAGCTTTTGTTGTCTGAACAGAAGCTGTGGCAAATTGTTGTTTTTCTTGGAATCTAGGAATTGTCTGGTAGACCTTTTGCTCTGCACTGTGCTGGCATTTTCTGGACAGTAACTTCTTAAAATAAGTCTTGCTTTTTATTCCTCTTGGAGTTCTCATGTAGGAATTTAATTTAAATGTACATTTTAACTTAGACTGGCACCTTAACAGAAGATGGCCTGGATCTTTGGGGCCTGCTGCCCTCTGAAAGAAACTGGTAAGGCTCCTTGACACACCAATGGCATCTAAATTTGAGGGGATAATGATTGGATTCTCCTACTAGATATTTTAACAAATCTGAAAGACAGGCCATGTTAAACAGCAGTTTGAAGTTCCCCATGTTTAGATTTTTTATTTAATTTGTATAGCCTCTGGAAAATGAGTTGTTTGCCTCATCCCAGGGGTGAAGATGCAGCCTACTGTTGCCAGCATTTGGCACAGCATATCCAGGCAGACAGTCTGCAGTAGACGGGCTGGGTTAGATGTCAAAGCTGCAATGTAGTCCCAAACCTTTATTACAGGAAGTCACTGCTACCCACAAGACTGACACTCTATTCTTTCTCTGGGCCTTGATTTTGCCCATTTAAATTTCCAGAAATGTGCATGCACAGAGTTGCTCAAACTTGGATCAGCTTCAGAACTCAAGAGTCCTTGCACAAGCCTCAAGGAAGGATTTATTATAATAATCTGTTTCTCTCTCCATCCCAATGGACTCCCTAACTAGGCATAACACACCTGTTTTGAGCAAGTGTATCCCAGCTTTAACAGGTGCATGAAAAGCAGTTCATGGGGGAGGACAAATCCCCAGAATATGCATATGGTCTGACCTCAGGATGGGACTTTAACTGCCCCCAGTTTAGGATTTTTTTTTCTATTAGTCTTATGTTGTTTGGTGTTCTCTGATAGTAACTTTTATGTTCTCTTCTGCTTTAGCTTTCAGGACATGCACAGTTTCCCTGCAGACCACAGCCTGCCTTGGGGTCCAGTGTTCAAAGCAATGGCAGTTTGTCATTCATTAATTGTTTGGGAGGGCAAGATCCAAGGAGACCCACTGGATGTAAAAATGTTCGAGGCCACTAACTGGGTAAAGCTGTACTTTGTTTTTATGCAAACAGTGGGGAAATCACCTTGCCATCTCAGCTTTAGGCAGGCACCCATCAAAGTTGTAAATTAATCAGGAATTTTGTTAAATAATTCCTGTGAAACAGGAATAATTGAGTGTCCTTTGACACCAAAAAAATATTTTTGTTCCTCACAATCATGTTGTGATGATAAAAAAATCCAGATTATTTGTGGAATACTTGAAGAGCATTCTACATCAATACAAATTCTTGTGTATTATTTTCTCATTGAATCTATGTTATACCTAAGGTTTTTGTTTATTTATGTGTGTTGTAATGAATAAAGGGTTTCTTGTCAGTGAGATGACATAATCTATTTGCTGTGCGAGAGTACTGCAGTATCTTAGTGAACCTGGTGAGGCTTTCTATTTGATTGTCAAGAGAGGCAGTGGATTTTCCATTATTGAAAGTTTTTAGTTTGACATCAGACAGACCCCTTCCAGGAATGAATAAGATACCTTGTTTAGAGGGAAGGAAAAGCACTAAATGGATCCTTGAGGTTCCTTTCAGCTATACTGGTGTTGCAGTCTGAAATATTTTTGTCTTTCAACACACAGGTGATAGATGATTCCAGTGCACATCAGACTGAAAGTCAAGGATCCACATATGCCACAGTTGTTAGACCTGGACCTAAAGCCACCACTGTAAGCTATTTGCAAGATTCACATCCATGATCAAGTGAGACTGTCAGTGTAAGGGTTACCTTTCGGTATAGGAATGCTTGAGTGTCCTTGTCCAAGAGAGCTCTTCCCCGCTTTGTCTTTCCTGTACTGCCTGCAGAGATATTGCCTTGTTCTCTCTGGTTACAGATGCCTGAGGGAGCTTGCTGCTTACACCAGAACCAGGGGGTGCTGGATTAGAGATTGTCCAGATCAGGGATTTGCCTGTCCTGATGGCTTGAGACTCAATCCTAGCTCAGCTGAGCAGAGAATGCAGTGGAGTCTGATGGTTGATGTCAGACCCTTACTGGTGACATACACTGGTGGGTCACTTTCAGACAACCATTTTCCCTTTG
Source organism: Dasyornis broadbenti (assembly GCA_013397935.1). Taxonomy (NCBI): domain Eukaryota; kingdom Metazoa; phylum Chordata; class Aves; order Passeriformes; family Dasyornithidae; genus Dasyornis; species Dasyornis broadbenti. The sequence goes on from VZRN01003942.1 coordinate 1,368,304, forward strand.
CAAGACCAGTGTAAGGCCTAACAGAGTCTTACTAAAGAAACAGGACTAGTAAGTTCCTTTCAGTAAATTACATTTAATAGTCTGCTAAAATTGTCGGTGAAATTTTCCTATTGCTTAAGCTAAATATTTCTGTACAAATTTAATCTCATCTTTATATACCAGTCATTTCTGTCTAAGTGTGACAAATTAGCCCATTATACAAGGTTAGATTCTTACTGTGGCCCAAAGGACAGATGTAAAATCCTTCAGTCTGAGTTTAAAATCCTTGCTAGAGTGTGTAATCCACTTGCTTTTCTCCTAGGCCCCAGTGGAAGGAGTTGCCATTTTAGATCAGTTTCCATTTTCCTCAGCCTTGCAAAGAATGTCTGTCATTGCTCAGGAAATCGGTGGGGATCCACAGGTCTTCATAAAAGGGGCTCCAGAAATAGTAGCCACGCTGTGTAGAGCAGAAACAGGTAACTATCACTTATAAATGCTTCCTAGAAACACATATGTATAAGTGACTTCTGATGGTGCAATGAAGTGGAAGGTCCAAATGAGATTTTTGTGTCTAAGACTTCAATCTGAAAAGTGTCTCTGTTGTACTCCAAGTCTAAGGCTAAGCTCTCACATAGCCCTTCTCAACAAAGAAGGATTTCTAAGAGATAAAAGTAACTACCAACTCCTGTACAAAGTGTACCGTCTCTCCCAGAATAGATATTTGGAAAAGTTGTCTACAGGTCCGTGCCCCCTCAAAAAAGTTTTCTTTTTTTCTCCAAACCTTGGGAGTGCAGCTAGAGGAGCACAGATCCTTCCTGACACCCTGGAAGAAGGTAAGTCTTTGCAGAATAGTTTAGGACCTAAGTTCAAAATAATAAAGAAGAGGCAATGATTTTCTTATTGAAGAAAATTCATTTCAGCACCTTTCCTAGATGTGCTTGGCCTATCGGTAGCGTCTAGGTCTACAGGCCCTCTGGGACATAAATCTTCCCTGTTCCAAGGCTTGCTTTTATTAGAAAGCAGTTAAATGTTGTGATAAACTGTCTTTTCCTCTTTTGCACAGTCCCATCAAACTTTGAAAGCAAGCTCCTGCTCTACACAGCACAGGGCTTTAGGGTCATCGGACTGGCCTATAAATCTCTCCAGGCAGGGAAGCCACCTGTTGCTCCTACAAGGTAAGTCACAGAACGCTGCTTCTGGCCACACTCAGCCACGGGCTGGTGGTGCCTCACGTGGCACCGTCACCACATCACCCCTGCCGAGAGCAGGGTTGTCGTACAGAGGTTTGTTAGATTCAGGCTGGAGGGCATCTGATTTAAATCTCCATATAGGTCTGAGAACAGACAGAGGGCACTCTTATAGCACATGCTCAGAATCCTTGCACATTTCTTAACTTCCTTAAATTTGTATTAACATAGGAAGCATAAGTCTATTACACTTTGAAGACTAGTACACCCCTCTGCTTCCATCATTTCCACCAGCTTGCAGATTTACCCAGGCTTTCCGTTGAAGAGAAGTCCTTTTTTTTTTAATAATTTTTTTTATTATCCATACTCTGATTAAGCAAAGGCAGCAGATGACCCTCATTACTGTTCTCTAGCCCAGTCAAAGTCAGAAACTATCTTCTGCTGTTCTGTTGGTCCAATCATTTAGCTTTCTAGCTTTAGCCTTCTTTAGTTTCTAAAGAAGTCAGCAAATCCTTCTATTATGCTCATGGTATTAGTTTTTCACAAGCCTCAAAAAAGAACACTTACACATGAATCCATGTATTTTTTTCCCAAATCCCTTTTGCTTTTGCCTTTGATGCTCCAGAAACACCACTTCTGAAATATCTGCAGTTACTTGAGCATCTGCTGTCCTCTTTCTTTACTAGCTGCAGGTCCTGAGGCTCAGGACCTTTACTAGCTGAGGTGAGGCTCAGTTGCTTTTTCACAAGGTTTTTTGCTTTGCTGAAAGGGCCAATGACACTGAGGCAGAGAGTAAGTGGTTGCTTAACTCTTGTGACAGGTGTCATAACAGACCTATCCAACCCAACAAGCAAATGTGTGTGAAATGGCCCAGATTTTGCAGTTGTGTGTGCAGTTACAGCATGTGTAGTGTTTATGCTGCAGGAAAAAGCTGCTGGTTGAACACAAGATCTGCAGGGAAAACAGTGACTATTCAGGCACCACCTGACTCAGCTACTCTGACTGCCATGCAAGTGTTTGGCATCACATTCTCCCTGGTGGCTAAAATAAGTGCTTGAAAGCTTTTCTTCTTTTCAGATTCTTCAGAGTCAACCTGTGTCCCTGAGACACCTCTAGTTCATGACTCAAGGATGGGGTGTTTGCCAAATTCTGTTCTCAACTGTGTATGTTCAACTGTAAAAAAGCAATAGCACAAGTGAAAATAAAAATGTAGGGGAAAACAGAATTGGAGTTGTCACATGCTGTTTGCTCAGGTCCAACTGTCAAGTGGAGCAGATACATTAACTAAGGTGTATTTCTTTGTGGTACAGTCCTCAAATGAGAAGGTCTAGTGTGCAAGAATTTTCCAAATCAGACCACTACAGCTTGGGAGTCCTGCAGGAAATTCGGAGTGCTGGTACTGAATTAGCACTGCTGGTATTGAAATAGCACCACAAAAGATAGGCATTCTGGGACTGCAGAAAATAGTCAAATTATTTTAATTCTTTTGAGTTAGGTAGGATGGTTGATAGTTATAACTGGCTATCACCAAATCCAATGGTGATAAAGGCAAAATAAATGATAAAATCTGTCTGTCTCTTTTTGACTGTTAGGGAAGAGGTAGAATCAAATCTGACGTTCCTGGGTCTACTAATAATGGAGAATCGATTAAAGAGGGAGACAAAGCCTGTTCTGGAAGAGCTCAGTGCTGCCTGCATCAGGAGTGTTATGGTCACAGGTATCTAAAAAAAGTGGATTATTTGTGTGGTCACTGGCCCAGACAGGGAGTCCAACAATGTTTAAGTGAAGAGTCTGCTGTTGTCACCACCACTGGTAGGAAGGCACAAATATTTAATCCAAGAAGCATCTGTGTTTTAATAATGGCAAAAAGTGAATCATGTTGTCCCTGGCTACTTCACCAGGCTGTGTCTGATTCTAATAAAGGCATGTCATGCACAATCCCTTTTTTATACAGCCTCCTGAAATGAGCAGAGATGGAGCACTCCTGCTCAGGACAAATCTCCAGACCTTATGACATCTGTAACTCATGCCTACAAGTGCCGGTTTATCCTCCTTTTTTTTTTTTTCCCCTTGAAGGACTATTCTATCCAAATCCAAACCAGGGTTTGGATAAAATAACCCCAAGTTTTTACATTGTCCAAAGACTTGGGTCTCACCACTTTCAGCCCCCCTACACCAAAGCCAAACAATGAGAATCAGGGATACCAGGAGCAAGTTAGCACTGAACCCCTTACTGGTTTTTGTCTAAAACAAATAATCCTGGATCACATTCCCCATCTGGATTTCTTCAAGCTGAATATGAAAATACTTAATCTCCAGATTAAAATATTTCTTTTCCAAATGAAAATATGTTTAATGATTGAGACAAACCTTATCTGTAGAATTTTAATCTTTATCAAAAACTTTCTTATGCACAGACACTGAAGTCTTACTGATTCTTCTGGATATATTTGAAAACTCAGAATTCAGGAAGAGGCTAATGTTTCCTCCATAAACAATTACTCACCACAGAAATTTTTAGATAATACTCCCTTTGATTTTTGTAGGGGACAACATTCAGACAGCTGTAACAGTTGCCAAAAATGCTGGCATGATCGCTCCAACACACCGAGTGATTCTTGTGGAAGCAAACAAAGTGCCTGGGTCTTTTTCGGCATCTATAACCTGGAAATCCCTAGAAGAAAACAAAACTGAAGATTACAGAAGCCTGGTGAGCATATCAGAATCAGGTTTTGTGCAGCTGGAAAACTAACTAAGATGGAATGCTTTAAATAATGAGTGGGATTATGCTAGTATAACAGAGACCGGCCATTCACCATCAGAATATGTGCTAGAAGAGTGTTTTTGAGGAGGGGATCTTTATTAAAATGTACTCCCCTAGAGCCTACTTCCTAGCATAATATCCTATGAACACATTTTTGCTAACTGCCTAACTGGGTTTGAGAACAGCTTTGCAGAAATCCTGGAAAGATTTGTCTCTAGACCTCATGCTTAGCGATGCCCGTTTGAATCCTTCTTTCCCCTGCAAGATAAATTTGATGGTGTAGATGTGGACTTAAAACCTGTGGCGCTGCATTGAATGAACCAGCCCTGTTCAAGCAGGCAGAGTGTCAGCACTTCCCCATATCTGCAGAATTAAAACACAGATCCACTGTTGAGAAATTGCATATACACAGTGAAACATAGGCAAGATAGGCTAAGAAATTAATTTCATCAAGCGTCTTCACAGGGAAGCTGGCATGAAGACCAGTTACTTTCTCCCCGAAGAGTTAGTCTGAAGGTGCTGACCTTTCTCTGGGAAGTACAGAGTCAGGCAAATGGTAGGGAATATCTGCAGGGACGGTTGAGTGGCTCCTCAGCCTGAACAACTTCTGCCCTGTGTTTCACAGCAGAAAGACTTGCTTAGATGTGGTGCCCATCTGCTGTCTCTAGTCCCTCTCATTTCCAGTGCAGCCCACTAGATTGGCACTGTTGCATGAATTCTATCAAATGCAACAATCCTTTTGATAGAACTCCTGCAACAAACACACAGTTAACACTGAAATTATTGGCGTTATATGCCTCAATCCTTTTACAAATCCAAGCAAAGGCAATGGGCCTAGAACCCAACTCTCCCAGAGTCTTCAAAAGCACCTTCCTCATGGTATGTCCTTTACTTTGTCTGTAGCAGTGTCTGTGTAAATGCAGAGGAGCTTTTGAGGGCCTGGTGCAGCACTCATTCTATCTTATTTTTTAGGAGGATGACAGTCAGACTGAGCCAGGAGTCAGGCTGGCATTGGGATCAGGCCAGTACCATTTTGCCATGAGTGGAAAATCTTACCAAATTGTAGCACAGCATTTCAGGCACTTATTTCCAAAGGTAAGATCTGGATTATTTAATTGGAGTAGCCTTGCCATTCAGGAGGTAGGGATTGTCCTGGTACAATTAGCCGAAGAGACCTGTACCAGGACATCTTTTGGGAACAATTAGAACCCTGAAATACTTATGGGCTGTATGAATCACTGATATTATATGGGGAAGGATCTGAAAATCCCTGTATTTTTCTCTGCACATGAGACCTGTCTTATGGTGTAAGGACATGATTTAAAACATTTGTGCCTGTATGCCTGGCTCTTGCACAGCACTGATTCCGTCCTGTTTTGGAGAACAGGAGAAAACATGGTATTACACATGGTGCAATTCAGCATAGCTTGTCTTTTCCATGGAAGGAATAGTCTCATTAATTCTCTTCTTATAATTCGCTGCCTGGCAACCTGTGTTCATCAGGTAATTCAAATGGGATACCAGGCCTCTTGTCCTTATTGTCACTGTTACTTTTTCAAAATATAGTTTAAAATCCCCTTTATCTTTGATCATCAGCCTTTTCTGCTTCAGAGTCTAGAATCAGTTGTTTATAAATGCGATATTTGATGGTTTTTATTCAGATTATCACTGAAGTCACTTACTTCAAGTGTTTTAAAAATAATTTCCTTTTTTTTCTCCTTATAGCTCTTGCTGAATGGAACAGTTTTTGCTAGAATGTCTCCTAGTCAGAAATCCAGCCTTGTAGAAGAGTTTCAAAAGCTGGAGTAAGTTCCTAAAGAATTTGAAAATGTTTATTGAATTTCCAGGCTTGAAAAGAGTCTAGTAAGAGCTAGGTTTTGTCTAGCATAGAGTTTCATGGGACTGCACAAAATTGAAACTTCCACAGATCTACAACTTCACAATTAAATTGCCTGTTAAAAAAGAGACACTGACCTTCATGCTGGTTTGGCAACCTGTCGAAGATCAAACACTACCATGGTCCTGGCTTTTGTTTGTTCACATCACCCATCATTTTTACTTCTCTCTGGGGCTGAAGGATTGGCACTAGTCTTCCCAAGATTTTTAAGACTCTCTCCCAGCACTGCAGCTTCTCTGATTCTTTTTTTTACTGTGCTACTGCTGGCTCAATGCGATGGGTTAGAAAATGTGGCAGGGCAGTCTGGTTTGCTCACAGTCACAGTGGTGGGTGTGTATATATATATATGTATATTCCTGAGTCCCAGGCATATTGTTTCCTGTTGTTCAGCTGTTTCCCAAGTCTTTTGAAGACCTTCACCCTTCACCTAGCTAGCCCTATGCCTTTCCCTAGAGCAAGGTGAACTTTAGGCTGTTCCAGATTATCAACCTATTGTGTGAAGTTGTGAGCACCTCAGCTGCTGTCTGGCCACAAAGGCTTTAACTTTTCAGAAGGGCCTTTAACAAAAAGCTTGCATGACTTGTACAAATGACTTGCATGGAGCAGACTCTGATTCCTCACTTGCCTTGTCACTTTATTTTTTAGTTACTTTGTGGGCATGTGTGGAGATGGAGCCAATGACTGTGGGGTAAGTGAAATCTTTTTACAGTATATTTTAAAAATGAGAAATTAATGCAATGCCAGTAGAACATTCCAAATTGAGCACATGCTGGAGATGGAAGTGCACCACTTATTCACAGAGCAGCTGTATTATCACCAATATCGTTTTATACCTGATCCCACAGTGTGGTCCTTAACATGCAAGAGCTGTCCTAGGCAGAGATTTTTGTGGTCTCGAAGACTGATCCATTTTCTTTGCAAAAACCACCAGAAGATTCTCCTCAGGGAAGCAAGCAGAGAAGCTAGACTATCTGCATAAGGTGTGAGAGCAAATAAGTGCTAAAAAAGGAGGCAGAGCCAAACCTATCTTCTGCAGCTGGTAGTGGGTGGCTCTGGGGTCTGTGGAAAATGAACTTTCCCATGCTTTCATCCCCATTCTTTCCCTGGATCTGACATCTCACCGGAGGAATCATCAGGGTGGAGCACACCCAGGGAGTGAAGAGGGACTGCTGTTCACAGAATATATCCTGTAATAAGGGGTCACTGCCTAGCTGACATGGAATTTGCTGTGTCTTCCTGGTGAGCACTGAGGAGGAATGTGACTTTCAGGCTTTGAAAGTGGCACATGCAGGGATATCACTGTCGGAGCAGGAGGCATCTGTGGCTTCACCTTTTACATCCCGAACCCCCAGCATAGCCTGTGTGCCAGAGCTAATCAGGTAAGCATGGATTTTTGTTTCCTATTTCATAAAGAAGGCAGTTCCCGCTCCTCTCAAACATTAGTCTTGGGTGTTCCCACTAAGTCGCATTATGCATATCTAGAGAAAAATAAATGTGTTTGACCTTGAAATTGCCATTTGCCTAGTCCCTGTTTGAAATTCCTTTAAGATACATTAATTATCTCAAAACTACAAGAGAAGGACATTTACAGTTGAGATTTATGTCATCAAAAGTGTTTTAAATGCAAAAGAAATAACAAAATGAACAATGCTCCATAAAGCTGAGTTAAATGTCCACCAGCCAACATGTACTCTAATGTTAAGTCCTACCTCTGATACCCTATGCAAGCAAAATTTGGCATCTGTTATGCCAGGATCCTGATTTTGGTTAGTGGGGCGATTGAGTAGCCAGGGGGAGTGCATTACCCTCATCGGATACTATATGTCCATTGTAAGAGGAGAGGACTTGTTAGTTGGAACTCACTGGGCAGCTGCTTGGCTTTGTATGTCTTTCCTCCTATGGAGTTGTTACCTGCACTATTTATGTCAGCAGAAAAAGTTTCTGGGGTAAATTTTAGTCCACAGAACACAGGTGACTGTAGTCAAGCCTGTTTCCTTGCAAGAAGATATGTGCAAGTGAAGCCTTTACTTTCATTTAGGTCAGATTTTATTTATTTCACCTCCCAGCAAGACACTGGTAGAGGCTTCTTTGCGTGTGACACTTGCTTTGTTTTTCAACAGCCTTTAGAGAGGGCTGGCACCAGGAGCAGACCAATCACCTAACTGCTGTCCTTTATTCATGTCTTCACACAGGGAAGGCCGTGCTGCTCTTGTAACTTCATTCTGCATGTTCAAGTACATGGCACTGTACAGCACAATTCAGTACCTTGGTGTTCTCCTACTTTACTGGGTATGTATTGGGAACACATTGGCTGGAACTGGATAAGCTACTGTTCCCTTGCATGAGAAATAGGGCATAAAAGCCACATGAAACTAGGAGATGGAGCTTTACCTTTACCTGAGCTGCAAATTTCTGTGGTGTGATCATATGGTCCTCCTGTACCCTCAGCTGAAAACTGGAAAGATTCTTCCCATTAACTTCAGCCAGAGGGCTCAAGATCCAAGCTGGGCAAAAAGAAAGCTGAGATACTGAATGGTGTTTTGGATGACGGCATATGTCTGTGAAAAGGAAGAATCTGGTGTAAGCATATGCTGTTACAATTTATTCAGCATTTAAAGCATGAATTAACTTGACAGTAAGCAAATCCCCTGGAGTGCCTTAAACCACTTTTGCATGGCTTCTTCCCAGATGGAGAGGAGGGCTTAGTGTTCAGAAGCAACCCAGCAGTGAGAAAGCACTCTCTTCAAATATTCTTTTCTTTTATTGCATGGAGTGAACTGGAAGTGTAGTTAGTCCAAACAATGTGCAAAATGATATTCACCTCAGGCCTGATGGTGAGGAACCTTTTTTGGCAGGATGGTGAAATGTGTGGTCTCCTGTCTGCAGAGTAGCATTTCAGAACAAACAGCAAAGCAGTAGCTCCATGAATATAATATGGCTTTCTGGAGACGATATAAACATACCCATGGCAAATGTCTGATTTGTGATTTCTTTTTCTTTGTTTTCCTCTTTTCAGCAACTAAACTCCTTTGGGAATTACCAATTTTTGTTCCAAGATCTGGCTATTACCACTGTAATTGGTGTGACAAGTAAGCCCCTTAGTCATCCTATGTATTAATGAGAGAATGATCTCAAATATTTTCTCCTCCTTGGAAATGCATAATTCTATGTACAGAAAGGAAGAAAATGGAGACTAAGTTTCCTACATCCTCTGTGTAGAGTACAGGATGTTCAGATTAGTAGAAGAGGGGTCTTGTTTGAGAAAAGCCCTGAAGATGGGTAATACTTATTGACGCATTTGCTGAGCATATAGGTTGTTGCTAACTGGGATGCTATCTTTAGAAGGAGGAAACCCACACCTAGTGCAGTGGGAAGTCCATTTGGGCTTTTTCCTGTTGATTTAGGAAGGCAGATTAAGAAGATACCTGACTCCATGCTCAAATGAAAAAGTAGGGATTAACTTTTTTTAGTCCAACGCACTTTTGAAGCTGTGTAAACCGGAACCCCAAAGGGAAAGAGAGGTGCAAATGGAGAAGAAAGAAATTACAGATGTCAGGCGCTACAGCGCAGGGAGTTGTAAGCCAAGAATAAGAGAGGAAACCAGTGCTGAGGCTGAGAGAGAAAACAATGTTATTGAGCTAGAATAAGTGCAGGGAGAGGTTTAGAAGCAGGAATGGCAAGGACAGGGCCATGAAAAGCATGTAGCAAAACCACATCCTGGTATGTTCCACCCTTGCTGGAACACAGACAACAGGAAAAGGCTTTGATTAAATCAAGCCTAAAAAGGTCAGCCACAATAACACTGGGTGCCAAAAGCTACATTGCTGTAAGTAACCCATCTGGAATTGCATCAAAGCTTTCTGCATAGCTGTTTCACCCAAGGTCTGGATAACTTTGTTAAACCTAAGAACAGAGGAAAACCTGTTGTGTCAGGTAATGCAGTCCTCCTCCAGCTCAAGTAACCAGCCTCTAGGTCTTTAATCCAGGAAGATGCACAGAACATGGGCAGGAGAAAATCCCAAGCCACAGCTGACAAGTGACAGAAAGACAACAGAAGAGCATAAGTATATGATCATATCCTTGGGCCTGACAGTAGTAAAATAAAATAAAAAGCCAACATTTTGTTTTTCAAACATTCCGTATGATAGTCAAATGCCAATAATTAACCTCTTCCATGTCAATACAATTTTGTAAGAAAACAGCTCTGCGTTTTATACTTGATAGAATCTTTGTATGTTTTATAAAGAATATTACAGACTGTAAAAGTGCCATTGATACAGTCAGTATTATACAGCAGCACTACTTGTATTTTGGAAATGCTAGTAAACACATCTGTGCATGTTTCAGTGAGTTTCACAGGTGCCTATCCAAAGCTGGTCCCCTACAGACCTCCAAGCCAGCTCATCTCACCCCCACTGCTGCTCTCTGTTGTACTTAACATCCTCTTCAGCCTCAGCATGCAGATCTTCGGGTTTGTGGTGGTGCAGGAGCAGCCTTGGTATTCCAAGACTGATATCCACAGGTAGGTCTCCTTTCCGGGTCTCTGGATACCACAGAGTTGACCTAGTGGGGCAGGTCTGAATGATACTATTGATCAGCTTAACTGCAGGATGAGCAGCTGCAGTAGACCCTGTGCTGCCCACAGGGTGCAAATACTTTAACTAGTGTTGTCTGAGGTCCCTAAGCTCTTCAGCATCCTGCCACACACAGTTCATGTGGTGAGAATGCTTCTGCTGAGCACAGAGAGGAGGATTGCAAGAGAGACCAGGTTTGAGCTCAAGCTCTGACACGTTCAGCAAGCTGAACCTAGTGGTGAGATTGAGGGCATTGCCAATAACCTATATAATGGGTGTGAGGGAGGATTCCTGATAGATAATAGTGGAAGATGTGGGAAATAACCAGGACAATGATCATTCCCTGACTAGTGTGACACCCTTTTTCAGTGCCTGCCTCTCAGTGAACAACCATGAGGGAAATTCATCCTCCAGCCTGAGGCTCAATGGAGTGAGAGATGTAGCCCGTGAGCAAACAGACAATGGCTTCAAGAGCTATGAAAACACCACAGTGTGGCTGCTAAGTACCATCAATTGCCTCATTGTAGCACTAGTGTTTTCCAAGGGAAAGCCTTTCAGGCAACCCATCTACACCAACTGTAAGTATGGGGAGAGAGCAATGGGTATGTAAGTCAACTTAGGCGGTCAGTTTAATAGGGAGAAAACGAAACTTCACCAAAATTATGTCAGCCAAAAATCAAGAGAAAGACTGTCATTGTAGGGAAGATGAGTATATGTGTTTTGGACAGTTCCAGAAGTTGCAGTGAGTCATGGAAGACATGTTCTTTTTCTCTGTGGGACAAATCCCATAGCAGTCTCTCAGACAAAGCTCTCTTCAGCTCATTTTATTTGCTGGAGTGTTAAAATAATGCTGTGGGTTTCATGGCTTTGATGTTTCAGTATAGTAATAGTGAGGAGGGCACATTCCTCCCAGATAGCAGAAAAGTAGATCACCAGTCTCACAGAACAAGGCAAAAGAAAATGCATGGGTGTAGGGTGAAGTTTGGTGCATGCCAGCTGAAGAGAAAATTAATTTATTCATCACTGGAATAATTGCCTACAGATGGGAAGGGTAAGAGGTTCTCCATTACTTAGACTCTTTAGGTTCTGATCAAGAGCAAAGTCTTGACATTACTGAAATTGAAGGCAGCATTCCTAATCATATTAACAAGATCAAGACTACATCCTGGACATTTTTCTGAATGACAGGAAATACTGAGATCAGAGAGACACTTACTGGAAGGCTGTAATTCTTCTCATATGTGAGAGGTCAAATCAAATGTTCAAAATACCCATTTGGTGTTTTAAATCTGTGGCTACAATACTTGTCCCACACTGATGTATAACTAAGCACTTGACTGAGTAAAGCTGGGGTTTTACTCTGTTCATTTTGCTTTTGCTGAAAGTTCCTTTCTATCTCATGGTTTCTTTTGATGATTGTGTAGCACAGAAAATTATTACAGTCTTCTACAGTAAAGATAAGCAGCTGAGATTGCTCATGAGACCTGTGGGTTTCTGTCTTTGCTCTTATCCCTTCAGATGTGTTCGTACTGGTGCTCATAGGGCAGCTGGGCGTTTGCCTCTTCTTGATGTTTGCTGACATTGATGATCTCTACTCCAAGATGGATGTAAGTATTGCTCCAAGGTGAATTTTCTTCCTACTGCCAGCTGGGATTGTTTCACCAACAGGCACAGACTTTTGCAGGGACACATGGCACCTCTAAAGACAAATTAAATTTAAAGAGGTGGATTTTAGATGATTGGATTGTAGAAACTTCTGGAAATACAGTAACTCCAAACTAGTATCTGTGCGTTCAGAGGGACAGCTACACATGTAATTTTGATTGTTTCAGCACATTGTCCAAGCAACAGAAGATGACATGACTAAGTTTATGATGTGTGGTATGTTGGTGGCTTGTGAAGCCAGGAGCAGAACAGGACTGGACTCCGAGTCTAAAATAAAGCACCATGTGCTTGTGTTTCTCAAGCTATGCTACTCTAAACAAAGGTCCTCTTGCCTCTTGCCTCTGGTACTTAGAGCAGCTAAGTAGAGCAGCTAAGTAGAGCAGCTCTCAGTTCTCAGTCCCTAATCTTTTTAGATTCCCTGTTTAAATTTCAGAGAGTGCGCAGTTTCCCAAAGCAGAATTTGGGTTTAGAACGGTTGTAGAGATAGACTAGTGGGGCTGTCATTGCAAGAGAGGATCTATCTTGGTCCTTGATTAATAAATACCAATAGGGCTTGACTTATGTAGTTTGGCAGAATGCAAGATGGGAGTTGTCTTGTGCAAATCCATCCCGAGGGATATGTGAGGGAAGGATAAGATCTACATCAGCTGAAGGATGGGGCTGTCAGTGGACCTGACAATTAGTATGTTGAGGCTGGGATATGTTAACCTCCTCCACTGTGACACTCTTACAGTCTTGCAGTAAGAGTCACAGGAACAAAACAACAAAAGCTCCACACAGCTATTTTTCCTGTACATTTGCAATCAGAGCGATGAAATGCAGTGGCTTTGAGTCACAAGTGCTGAACACGATGCATCTTCCAGTCCTGTATGTTTACATGTCAGTTAGCAAGTCGGTTTAGAAATAGAAATAATGAAACATGGTAAGAAACAAAGTCAAAGGGTCGGAGCCTCGATTTTAAATGCCGAACAGACCAGCTAAAGTTGCCTCACTGTGTAACTATTTGCAGAGCCCGGCTCAGGGGGCAGACCCAGTTACAGAATCTGCCACGAGATGGCACTTTAAAGCAAGTCATCGTCCTGTTGTGGACTCTGGTAGCACAGGACATTTTTCAGCACTGCAGCTGCAAGGGGATAAAATGCTTTTGGGGAGAACTGCAAAACTCCCAGCCCAAGCAGTCTAGAGGGACTACACTGGAATTGCTGAGAAGAGAAAAGCAGGGACTAGCAATAAAAATCTCTGCAATAGCCTAGCCCTGGAGAAACTGCTGACTCAAATTTTGGATCTGAGCTGCATCTCCAAAAGCAGTTGAGCTACAAACAGAAAGTGAGTCCTGCCAGCTGTGGGAAGTTGGAACTGGGTTTGGAGCTGAAATACTCAGTTTGAACTATTAAAAGGCAGTTAGAATTTTAGAATTCCTCTTGCAGTTCTAAAGAGTGGTTTTCTCTGTTTTCTCTACTGAATCATAGATTTAAAAGTGTCTTTATCAGTGATTCCTCAAGACAAGTAGCAATATTAGCTTATCAGCAGAGTAAGCCTGTTTGGGAGTCTGGCTTTTCATAACACAAAGCTGCTGAAAGGTCTGGAGCACAAGTCATATAAGGAGTGGCTGAGGGAACTGTGTTTGTTTAGCCTGGGATAAAGGAGGCTGGGGGAGACCTTAATTCTTTCTACAATTACCTGACAGGAGGCTGTAGTAAGGTGGGTGTCACTTTTTTTCTCCCGTATAACAAGTGATAGAAAGAAAATGGCCTCAAGTTGTGCCAAGGAAACTTTAGACTGGAGATTAGGAAAAAACTTTAACTGAAAGGGTTACAGACTGGAACAGACTGGTCAGGGAAGTGGTTGAGCCATTATCCCTAGAAGTATTTAAAAGAAGTGCAGTTGTGGCACTTAGGGACGTGGTGGACTTGACACTGCCAGGTTTATGGTTGGGCTCAATGATCCTAAGGGCTGTTCCCAAACTAAATGATTCTGTGTTCTATTACACAAGTACTCACCAGTATTTACTGTGGACAAGTTGCTGAACAACTTCTCGTTTTTTCCCCAGCTCGTTTGCACCCCTACCGCATGGCGAATCTCCATGGTGATAATGCTTGCAGTTGTACTTGCTGTGTCCTTCCTTGTTGAGGTGCGTGTGCTTCACTGGATGTACTGGTTAGCGCTAATTGGAGAGACAAAATGGTCAAGTCTTGCTCTTTTTTCCTCCTCCTCAGCCAGTTTGGGAATATCTAGTAAAACAGGAGTTTTACATTGCAGCTACATCACCTTTGCTTCCCCTTCCTAAAGCCCTCCATCTGAATAATAAGGGAATGCAAGGCCTGGCCACCTTTTCTTTCATCTAGTGAGTGGGATCTATCAGGCCCTGCCCCAGGCTAGGAAAATATGGGCAGTCTGTGGTGCTTTCTGCTCAGATCCTGAGGACTTTCAGGAGGAGCTGGTCACAGTTCTTTGGTGGAGAACTCTGGTGGAGCTGGTATGAAAAGTTGTCAATAAAAGGCTGTTTAAGGGATGTGGATGAGAAAGGCAGGTGGGAGATCTGGGTCTCCACTATTTGCCCCATGTGTGTACTCTGGATGAAGACTAAACTGCTGTCCAGGTCCTCTAAAATCTTCTTTGTGCTTTTACCTTTACAGGAAGCTGTCATTGAGAACAGAGCCCTGTGGCTGCTTCTGAAAAAGACCTTCCGGTACCACTCAAAGAGCCACTACAAGAGGCTGCAGCATGTGTTAGAGCAGGACTCAGCCTGGCCACCTCTGAATGAAACCTTCTTCTCAGATTCTGTGGCAGTAACAGTAGAGGGAAATATGGGAGGCCATAGCAATCCGACATTTGACAGCAGTGAGGACTTACTCTGAAGGAAACTGCGGTGGACATACGTCCAAGAAAGTTGCATTTGGCTGAAAAAAGGGCTCAGTGATGTAAAAAAGAGGAAGGACTGACTCATCACTGCTCCCCCATTCTAGGACTAACCAGCTCTTGTTTACCTCTAAATTAACTGGAAGCACAAAAGCTGCTGCAGTAACCTAAAGCCACAATGATGTTTCCTCTGTCCCCTTGCCCAAGCACAAATGGCTGGCAGCTGTAAATCGAACATCTTACTGAATATTGGTAAAGTGTTTGTGGTTGAAACATCCCATTGCTGCATGCCTCTGTTGAACTGCATTATGCGATCCCTATGGGTGGGAGATCTTCCAGTTGAAAAGTAGCTAATTGCAGTAACAGCACTCCACTTTGAGAAAACTGGAAGAACTTACTCCTGATAGAGGCTGCTGAGCATAGGCATTCCTGGGTTTCCCCACGGGGTTTCAGATACTGCTGCTTGGTGTCTTGCTTTTGTTGGAGGTTTTAACCCTTCTGGCAATACTTGGCTTCCAGAGGTGGGAGGAGCTGCAAACAGCCAAAGCTTTCTAGAAGTGTCCACTCTTCCCATGATGGGAACAAACAGAACCTCTCTTGCTAGCTCACTGCTACCAGGCAACCTGTCTGCCCTCTTAGTTTTTAGCAAGTGATACTTGCATTATATGGGTGAAAAATTTTTGACCTGCAAAGCAGAATAATTTAATTATTTAACTTTTTTTTTTTTTTAAAAAAACAGT
>VZRN01003942.1:1383993-1402041 GCA_013397935.1 Dasyornis broadbenti
GCAAAAAAAAAAATTTTTTTTTTTTTTTTTTTTTTTTTTTTTTTTTTTTTTTTTTTGGGTGGGAGGTATTGGTTCAGGATATCCAGTTAAAAAAAGTAGGATGGAACATGTATTAATTCCAAGCTGTGATCTTATCCTGTGGGTCTTCAAGGACACGCTGTCCCTTGTGGTGTGAGCCTGCTTTACTAGTGCAGGTGCTGCACAGCTGGGCTGCCTCCTGGCTTCAGCTTTACCAGTGCCAAAAGAAGCAAACATTGAAGGAGTTATTAACCTCAAGGACCTAAGGCCTGAAATAAAAGGTGCAAAGCCAAATAGGCCTCAAAAGAATTTTATTAAATTCTATATCATGCGCTTAAGTTGAACCGAGGTTTTGTCTCTGGTTTCTCCATAACTGCAGATGCAATTCATTCATCAGCTCATATCCCTCATCTCTTAACCTTTGATGGTGACTTTTACTCACTTTGCTGTGCTGTGTTTGCCATACACAAATGCAACAACACTGCATATTCCTGCAAGTGTTACCTACTCAAAAGCATGCAGCTTCTACCTGCACATACTCTGTTAGCCCACTGATGTTAATCTGCCTTCCTCCTCACTGCATTCTGCAATCTTGGTCCCCAGCTGGGTAAAACAAGAAGATAGTCAATCAGAAGGGCTTTGGACCAAGAGCAACACTTCCTTCTTTGGATAAGGTGTGCAGGGGAGCTGTGCCCTCTGAGTTGACTGCACAGTTTGTTTTCCACAGTTGGAGCTTACCCATGCTTTTTCTGGGTGGGGCTGAGAAGCACTTTATTACTGGAGATTATATTTTCCCACTAAAGCACTCTTGTGCTGCCACTGAAAGCCAGAGATTCAGGCAAGTTGGGAATCATGGGAAAGACTTCTTTAGTTTTTAGACTTTAAAAGTAGCTTGGGAAAGAAAGAGCAAATCAGAAGAAATTATTAATTGTTTTGAGTCAACATATCTGCACCAGAGTAGAGTCTGAAAATAACCTAGCTTGAATCTAAAAAGTAACTAAGAAAATAAATGAATAACTAATGGATAAGAAGAAAAAAAAAAAAAAAACAAAAACCAGCAAACTCAAACCAACAATATTTCAACTTGAACGAAACATTTATTTGACTCAAAGCAATTTTTTAAATTGTTTTTGACAAGTTTGACATAAGCAAATGGAGTAAATACCTTCTTACCTACAGCAGTTTACCTAATGGTAAATGCCTGTCACAAAGGTGCACAACTTGACACAAGCCAGAAGTGTTTCATATTTATTCCTAAAAGTGTCTCCAAAGTTTTTATGAGTTCCCAGTTCACAGCAAAATCCACTGGAAGGGAAAGGCTAGATGCTCTGTGCATTTCTTACAGCTTGAGGTGCCAAAGAGCAGATTAATGGAGTTATTCTTGACATCGTGTCTTTTAGATACAGTAGCATTTTTCTTGAAGACAAAATTCACTGTCCTATTTATGAACTCCCTCACACAACAAATATGTTGCTGCTGCATGTGATACAGTGACAGCTGCAGTAGCATTGCAGTCCGGGCATGTGATTTATATTTAGATACACTATAAAAGTATCAAGTTTTGGCACACCTGTGGCAGTTGTTGCACTCATGTTATAAAGACCTGCTTGCCTGCTGCTAGAATACAGCCTTACCTGCAAGAGAAGAGAATTCAGATGCTGAGTAATGTTTAACCCCTGCCACGCTAACCACTCTAATCACCTCTGGCAATTTAACCTCTGCTCCTTTACAAAGAGGCCAGTAAGTCAGGCTAGCACTTGGTGGGACAGTTATGAAGATTTCACCTGCTTTGGGAAGGGGTGATTGATACTTCACAGACATAAACCATGGGGGAAAGCTGGTGAACCTGTGTTTTGGCTATTAGCACACATTCCTGGCAGAAGGTTGCAGGGAATAATAGGAAGCTAAGGAGATGCTGAATACTTACAATAGCTAAATATTCCCCTTATGATGACTGCATGCCTTCTGGGAGAGCAGTAGTGTCAACAACTGATGTCCTCCTCCTCTGCTGTTGGCCCTTATTCCTGACAGAACTTTTCCTGGACAGGGAAATCTTGCTTCCTGACTGAGCAGTGACACAGACCTGGAGTGCTAGTGCTTTTTGCAGCTGCTAGGACTGCACCAAATCATAACTGCCCTTTCATGGAGCCTCTTGATGATGATCTTGAGTGGAATTCTATTGGTACAGCTAAGGCACACTCATTCCTCTTTAACAGCCTTGGTTTAGTAGTCCAGAGACTACAAAGCACCAGAGAAATGCTGCTGCTGCTGCTGGGCTTCTTGCGGCCTCAACTGCAGTGTAAAGCATGAGTGGATTTTAGAACAGATAGAAATATTTGCAAAATTGCTATTTTTAATTGCTTTATTCAACTCCTAATTTCCTTTTCTCCTACGGCATAAACACAAGGCAGGCCTTTTTCCTGCATAAATGAGGACACATGCAGGACTGATCTTTCTCTACAGAAGACAAGACAAACACATCTTGCAGATAAGAGGGGAAACAGTTATGGATAGTTACTTGCTGCTTTTGCATATAGAAATGCCGGGCATGTGTTTCTGCCAAACTGTAAGCAGGGGGTCTGCATACAGGGTATTGTCATGTCATCTGTGTTCACTTTACTGGGCTATGGTTGCTACACGAGTGTCCTTAAAATAGGAGAGACCTACGAATGCTGGGACTCTAAACTCATATGTGCCTGAACTTTTAGTGGAGTATGTTTGAAACCCTACAAAATACATTAAAAGCTTCAGGTCTCCTGAAATTGGTTGGATTTGATGTTACCAACCTTTCAGTGCCCTCTGGAGAGGGGTTTTGAAGAGAACTCCAGTGTGGCACTCTGAAAAGTCTATTTAATTTGAACTTTGCACTTCTATCCAAGACTGAAACTTCATGTTTGAAATATTAATGGTAGTGCCTGGAGGAAGACTGGTCCTCATAAGGTTGTGGTGTTTCAGTCCAGATACAGCTTCAGTGTCCAAAGGCTGGCACCCTGATTTAGTGTCTGTCTCTTTGTCCTAGTGAATGTTGAAGAATGTATTAAATTTTCAATGAGGGACCAAATTTGTCAGATGAATAATTCATTTCAGTTCCCATCTTTATGCAGAAAACACTTTCACTAGCTATTTTAGTTCCACTAGCTCTACAGAATAGTCTGTCACTCCATCAGAGAATCTGAGAAGTGAGTAAATCTCCAAAAATCTTCACCTAAACCTTTTGCTGTTAATTAGGTACCAGAATAACCAAAATTATATTCTGTGGGGCTTGTGGCCTGTTTTAGCATAACATGTAAACGTGAGTGATGACTGTTGTTATAAGGCTGACACAATGTAGAGTAGCTAAATGTATGGAACTACAAATCAAGCCTTTTCAGCAGTAGTCTAAGGCTGATTACTGCTGACCTCACAGATCATTGGGTTTTCTTTTTCCCAAGTAAATATCATATTCACAGTGACTTTCTTAAGTCACAAAATATTAAAGACTTTTATGCTGATTCAGTCTTCCCCCTCCCCCATATTTGGGTACTGTCTCCTGAGTAGCAATTGCTTAACATTAGAAATGTTATGGTCACCTCTGTTAGATGGCTGTGCTTGGAAATCACATGACTTACAGTCCCTCAAGTCTGACTTTCAGTTTCCAGCATTGTTGTTGCCAAAAGGGAATTGTTTATCAAGAGTTTCTGGTTACAGACATGTGTAAGCTGATAAGCTGTGCCCTGGCAGCCAGGGGGAACAGCCGTGTCCTGAAGTGCCTCAGGGCAAGGGACGGAATTATCCCGCTCTGCTCTGCCTTGGGGCGGCCTCACCTCGAGTTCTGGGGGCAGTGTTGGGCACCACAATGTAAGGAAGATATTAAACTATTAGCATCCAAAGCAGGGCAGAGAAGATTGTGAAGGGCCTTCTGGGGAAGATGTATGAGGAGCAGCTGAGGTCACTATGGACTGAATGCTTTTTGAGAATTTGGAAAACATTTCCTTGATTTCTGAACCCACTTTAAAAATACCCAGTGAAAGTAAAAAACACGCGGAGAAAGGATATGGGGGGCGGAAGGGGGAAAGAGAAATTATGTGAATGGAAGTAAAGCTAGGAAGGAGTGATAGGAGACTGGAAGATAACAGTTTAGTCTGTCAGGTTTAGATACTAGAAATCCTGTTCCCCTCTATTGTTAAAATTTAAAAGTAAAAATGAATTGGGGATTCCTGACTCCTGATAAACATTTTATTAACCTTCAGGAAAGACATAAGGGTTAGAGATCAACATAGAATTACAGTTCCCTCAGATGGATCCCATGTGATGTGATTAGAGATGGTAGAGGGAGTGAAGGCATGGCAGCTCTGAGGTGCACTGACCTGTTTGTCATGATCACGTGCTGCATACAGCTAGGCACAGCTTACATTACCTCCAACTTCACTGTTAAATCATTGTTCCTGCACTGAATTGCTGGGCAAGGGCAAGATTCAGCCTTTTGAGAGGTTCCTTGAGAAGGTGAAGTGCTGTCTGTGGAGTTTTGCCTGGGAGCACGTTTATTGGTGCCTCTCACTGATCTTGGCAAAGTCCGTGTGAAGAGCTGGGGCTTTCGCTAGCACAGGTGTGTTGTCTGCACATCATGTTTTTGTATCTCCAGTATCTGTAGGATGAGTAGCACTCCCATGCTGAACAAGTGTTCAGAGATTCCAGTGTACCTTTGTACTTCAAGTATTGGTGTCCATCATTTTGCAATTGCAACTTTTAAATCAAGATAAGGCATTCACTCTAATGGCCTTGCAATGGCAATTAACTTCATCATTATATCAGGAGATTTAATTGTGTGGATTGGACTGCAATAACTGTCAAAGCACAGACACCCAACTAAACCAGAATTCCTGTAGTTCTTGCTATGGCAGTTTTGTAATGATAGTCTTTACAACTTGGTGGTCCTGTTGATGTCCTGCAACTGAGCACAAATAAACCTTCCACTAAGGGACTGCAGACACCAATGCTATGGTTAAGGGGGCTGACTGGCGTGAAGCAGGAATTGCTCCTTGAAGGCCAAGGGAGATACAGGGGCGGAATTGGAATCAAACAGAAAATTAGGTCCATGTTCCCACCAAAGCATGTTCTAGGTTAACTCGATGAGCTCGCATCCCAACTTTTAATAAGTGATGTGAAACCTCCCAGGATAAACCTCCAAGTTCTGTTTCTGTGCTGTTAGCATGGCCACCGAATTGTAACCTCCTGCATCATGTTGAGTACTGGTATCTCAACGCTGCAGTTGCTTTCCCATCCACAGCAGCCTCCTATGCTGCACCGCCCCACTGAGAAGCATAACTAAGTTCAGGTTACCATCTACACCAAGAGAGGAGTGAGTCATCTGCATCTCATTTTCCTCACCAGCCTGTATAATGAACTAACAGGTTGAAATGCAGCTAGAATTGCGCAGCAAAGGTAGAATGGGGCAAAGGGAGGCAAGGTGGGAAGGGCAGCAAGAAGTGTGGACACAGACTGTACAATGCAGTAATGATCCATCTGTATCTGCAGCATCTGTCATGATACAGATGAACCCAGTAATTGTGTTAAGAGTCAAGAACAGCTTGGAAATTTAATTTCACAAACAAGTAACTAGATAACAATTCTGGCCTTCCAACACCTGCTTCCTGACTCTGCTATAGACTGCTTCCACAATCTTGTCAAGCAGGTTGCAAGTGGTTTTTAAGGATTTTAGACATATGGCTCCCATTGAGGTATGTGCTTTCTTTCCCAGCCTCAGTTCCTTGCCCAGAAAATGGGGTTATAGCTATTTTTGCCTCCCAAAGGTATTGAGATGAGCAATAGTTAGGGTGATGGGATATGTAAAGGCTTTGGGTAGGTTTTCCTGGTTGGGGTGCTTTATGGACACCAGGCAAACGAAGCTGAAGATGATCACTTGGAAAGATAGGTTTAAAGGACTGATCTTCGAGCTGTTATATTTCAGCCAGTATTATTTCTAAGAAGCACTGGTTTAGAATAATGTAGTGTAGAAGATAACTAATATTGTGTATGCCTTGAGACTTAATTTAACTGCCCAAAACTTGTGCACAAGAAAAGTTCATTTTTGTATTGTTCTACAAGAATCTTAGTTCCTGGAGACACATTTCTTTTAGATGGAAAAAGGTTCTGTCTCCCCTGTGATGCTGTCCTGATTGATGGAAGCTACATTGTGAATGGGAAGTTCTCCTGTGCAGCACTGGAGTTTGAAATGCTAAGGTTCTCTGAAAGGGAGATGTCTCTATCTGTTCTGATAGCAAATTGTTTACTATTTATTGGTGTAGTTTGCTGCAGGAGGGAGAAAAACTGTGGCTTGAATAATTCACAGTTGTCTTAAGCTTTAGAACACTGCCATTGTGTAATATACATTTCTTATCCACATCAAAAACAAGTAGCATTAATGTATTGTTAGGAGTAGAAAGTGAAAACACTCAAATACACTGAAAATGTATTTTTTTAGTTTTTGGATTATGATATTGCAACTGTTCAGCTCAAGCACACAGAACACGCAGGTCAATGTTAGCCCTAAACATCAAGACACTGCAAGGCATAAACTTGGTTCAGGGACAAAATTTGACCCAACCTCCTCATACGTAATATTCAGAAAAACCTATCACAATGGTAGCGTGAGAAGGAAAGGGACTGCTCTTCTTCCTGCCGTGTCCTGGCCTGGAGGGATTCTGGATCTCTACAGTTAACTACCTTGTCATTTTTTCTCTTTCAACCTTTTTCTCAAGAGAGATATCCAGGTGTATTTGGGGAGGCAGAGTGCAATGGGTGTCCCTGCTTCTTGCTCAGCTCCTTGCCTCTGAGGAAGGCACCTGGGCACTGCGGTGGCAGGTGTAGCCACAAAGATCGCTGCTAATTCAAGGCAAACAGAACTCAGCAGCAACCTGAGTGCTTTTAATTACCCTGAGGGCATCAGGAGAATATGCGCAGGGCTGTTCAATTATGTCATTCTCAGCACAGTTCAATAAATATTCTTAATCTAGTCAATAAACCTTTCATCATGTAAATGTTAGGATAATGCTCCTTCTGTTGAAATTAAGTGTTGCTGATTTTGGTGCTTGTCAAACCTCACCTACCTTCTGTAAATGACATGAAGAAAAATCCATGAGACCACAGATCAGAGCTGCAAAGCTCACGTCTTTAGGGACTTCCTTAAACCCTGGCAGGGTACATCTCAATTCCAAGCCTAAAGATCATTGAAATCCTAAAGGAAAAACCATATGTAAACATTAAAGGTGACTATATTCAGAGTTGTACTATTTAATTCATGTTGCAAAATACAATAACTGACTTCAGAACTTCAGTGCTTGTGATGCCAAACTCAAAATGTTAATCTTTTCCAGTGGCCAGGACAAATCACACACCCCATACCAACCCCCAGGATCATTAGTAGTTATTAGTGCACCAGATACTTCAACACCACAGAGACAATTATGCCATAATGAATGAAAGCAGAAATTCATTGCAAGAGGAGAATAATCACCTTCCCAGTACTTCTTAAGAAAGCAGAGAGGAAATTACTATCTGGTGCAAATTGATGAGATGAAATTAATGTGTTAACCAATAAAATACTTTTCCAGTGGGACCAAACTGCAGGCACATAGTGCAATCTCTTCTTGGCCTTCCTCCAGGGCTCCAGGGAGGCCCCACTGTGGAGGTGCATGTTGAACAGGCTCACAGCCCACCAAAAGGCTGGCAGCTCGAGCAGTGCCAGAGTGATTTCCACCAAGGTTCCCTTGCAGGCAGTGTCTCACATAAGCAGCAGAACAAATCTGGATCCATGTGTCAGAATAAATTCATGTAATTAAAAGATCCTCTGTAATGTATGACAATGTAAAGTTCCTTTTGCAGACATGTCCAATGTGCATCTGGCTGGGAATATGCTGGTGACTTGCCAAGAACACGAGGAGGAGCTATTGCTGTGTGCATGGATCTCATTAGCCTATTTGCATAATTACTCTTTCTTAAATGTTCACGTTTTTAAATGTATTGTAAGTTTAGCTGTCAGCTAAGCTGAAAACTGTGAGGCAGCGACAGTAAAGGAATTTAATTCTACTTACAAAAGATCCTATTGTATGTTTAATAAGATATAAATGTTTGTTGGTTTTATGTGATGTTTACCAGCTTCATGGTGTCTCTCAAGTATTAATTAATTAATAAGCCAATTATGATCAGGCTGAGAACAAGGTATAATGTGCTGGAAACAGAAGAGGCTTTGATGGCCCACAGGGACAACAGGTCCTGGATTCACTGTGCTTTTTAATAGAGCTGCTTGCTTCCAGATTCATTTCGCTGTGCCTGTGCTAGTAACAGGGGATGCTAGCGGTGATCAAAGATAATTATCTATTTCAAGTTCTCCTTAACAATCCAGGCTAAATGGTAATGGGCCATGTTGTGGTCTGGCAGACACACCTTGTCAGCCAGCAGCTTCTTAGAGGGGAATGTGTGCATATGAAAAGAGAGGACTCTGATAAATAACTTCCGTGATGAAATTACAGTGTCTTCACCCAGCCCAGCCTTGCATGTCTTCAGTCTGAACGGCATGCCCAGGAAGGAATAAACCTCAAGGCTGGGCTGAAAGAGAAAATAAAGGAACAGAAAGAAGTTTCTTTCATAGAAAGAAGCTGGGGCATCAATCTATGAGTTATAGGAGGCATGGTGTCAATAGGAGCTAACCAACTTACCCATTTTTAACACCAAGGTGTGAGGACAAGGAGCTGGTGTCTGTGGCTATGCAGATGTAAAATCTACAGCTGGAAGTGAAGCTAGGGCTCCTCATGGCTCTTTCAAGTTGCTCCCAGTGTTGGTGGGAGCAGTCTGACAGTGCTTATCCACCTCTGTGAGTGAGCAGCACCAGCCCAAGCAGATACACTCCCTTTCCATACTGCAGCCTCACAGTCCTTCTCCAAGGGCACATTGCCAAGACTTTTTGAGATCCCTGCTGTGAGTTGTTTCCTCTCCAATAGGGCTGTTTCTGCTCGAATAGCAATGGCTAATGACTCCTGTCTCTGCCCATCAGAGTGTTTTACCATCTCAGTTACTTCACATCAAGCTGAACTCATGAGAATTAATCATTGGGTACTTTTTGGCCCTCTTAAATGCAGTCCCACTAACAATATGTTTTAATCAAGTTTCAAAAAATCCCTAGGTTTCCATCCTCTACCTGGGGAACTGTGTGTGGAGGTATGGAGAACTGTCATCCACTGGTTGTTTTGGGTAAGGAGATTCAGGGAAATCTCCTGGATCTGAAAAGGCTTTGAGTGACTCAGAGCTACCTGCCTTTGCTCTCCTGATTTTACTTGGAAACACTGGAGTGTAAGGAAGGGGAGGGAGAGCCTGGTCACTGTTTGCTGAAAGCAGATGATCAGACCACAGACTGATCATCTTCAAAGGCCCTTGGGAAGCTCTGTGGACATCATCTTCAAAGGCCCTTGGGAAATCTGTGTTCTGACAGTTGAAAATGTTGACCCAACCAGTTTCTTCCACGCAGAAGGAGGAGGATTTTCTTCTAACAATACCAGGAAGACAGTGCTATGGAAACGAGGAAATCAGTCTTGTTTCTGAGGTTGCTCTGTTCCCATGGCAATATCACTGTAACTCATCAAATCTCAGTTTCCGGTTTTCCAGGACTGTGGATTCAGGAATATTGTATTAATATGTGTTTATTAAGAGAAAGACTGGGATAAAACCTGGAAAACAAGTGAAATATAAAGAAAAACACCAAGATTCCTGGGAAGTATGCTGAGATAACAGTTGTTGAGAACATGGTTCATAAGCTTGAAATCAGTGTAATTTGAAATCACCATAGCCAGAAGGCAGAGAACGTGAAGTTGTTAAAAGCAAAAGTTGTTGTTAATAAATCACTTTACCCAGAAAGATGCAAAGTTCAGAATTGGTTTGGGCAATCAATGACCCATATCTTACTTTCCTGACCTCTTCTGGGCTCCAGTGGAATGAATAGCAATCCTACATCAATTCCCATTTGCTTCTGGGCTATGGAGAATAGTCATTGCTTCACAGAAGATCAGGGAGGAACAGTGTCACCTGTACATGAAAGAACCACCAGAAATACAGTTCAGCTTTTGCAGACAAGACACTCGTGGAGTTTCTATACTCATACAGAAAGAGCAACTTTACAGTGTTTTTGACCTTAATCAAAACTTTAATCAGAGCTTATGTTGGGGCTGAAATCCTAAAAGGATTTCCACTGGCCCCACTGCAACTTCATGTATATGACTCCTCCCACAAACAAGTCTCGGGCTCATTAAATATCATTAGTTAATGTTACAAACAAGTTTTCATTGCTTGTAAGTTGAAGATGCACAGAGCCCAACAACTACAGAGATGCACAGGCTGAAGTTCAGCTGCTGTATATCTCTTAGCTGACTTGTATCTGCTGAAGATTAAGTGCATAAATAATATTGATATGTCAAAATATCCAGAGTAGATATAGAATCACGGTAATTGCATGTGCCACATCAAGTGTGCTGTACAACTGGTGCTGTACAAGTTCTTAAATTTCCTCCTAATTTATTGCCCTGTAAATTCAGCATTGAGTTACTGACCCAGCTTGTAAGGCTTTAAATCTCAGCAGTGCAAAGCTCACTGTGTACATGCAAATTACTGTTATTAAGGATAATTGATATTAATACTTGAGCCAAGACTCCTGTCCTCTTTTTGCAAATAAACACAGGCTTTTCTCTTTTGTATGTGAAGACTATTATAGTCTTGCACACAAATTTGTCTGCAAATTTGAAACTCAGGTCACTCCTATGATACACTGCATACCTCAAAAGAATCCCAAGCAAACACAGAACCAATGATCTGTGACTCTGCGGTTTGTTATTTTAGGTGTCACTGACCTGCAAACAAGTGAAGGATTCCTCAGTGCAAGAAAGACAAGTTGCTACTGGAAAGGGTCTAGCAGAGGCCACAAAGATGATGAGGGGTCTGGAGCATCTCTCTTATGAGGAGAGACTGTGGGAGCTGGGCCTGTTTAGCCTAGAGAAAAGAAAACTGAGAGGGGAATCTCATTAATATATANATCTCAAAGGTGCCAGTCAAGAGGATGGTGGCAGACTCTTTACAGTGGTGCCCAGTGACAGGATGAGGAGCAACAGCCATGAACTAGAACACAAGAAACTTCATCTCAACATGAGGAAGAGCTTTTTTATATTGATGGTGGCAGAGCACTGGAACAGCTGCCCAGGGAGTTTGTGGAGTCTCCATTTCTGCAGACACCCCAAACCCACCTGCATGCCTTCCTGCGTCACCTGCTCCAGGTGACCCTGCCTGGGCAGGGGGGTTAGGCTGGATGATCTCCAAAGGTCCCTTCCAACCCTAACAATTCTGTGATTCTGTGAAAATAGTGTTGAGGGACAATGTAAAGATTTAGTTTAGAACCACATAAGATCTAATGACACGAACCTCCAAACAAGCCAACAGCAGCAAGAAACATATCTTCAAAATTATGTTCTGCTTTCTTAGGTTTCTCAATAGCTCCTCTTATCCTATCTAGGTTTTTTCTCTATTGATTGCACCTTAATGAATCATTAGGTACTGCACTGTAAAGCTGTGTTTGCAGTATATAGTAGAAAGTATATGCAGAAAAATACTGTAGAGTTAACAGGAACTCTTTGCTTTTAGAATCACAGAAATAATCAGGAAATGGAAAATTTAGTATTTAGAAGAATTCTTAAGTTAACACATAAGCATAAAAGCAATTTCCTCAGTCATGTGATTTATTACTAACAGGCAGCAAAGTCAGGCTCATTGAAGCAGACAGACTGGAGGGCTCCATTCCAGCATCCATTGCCTGGCAATTGGCACGAAAATGCAAGGCAAACACAGCTGCTGCCTGTGTAAGCACAGCCAGGGATGGCTGCTTTTGAGTGCCAGGGGGAATTTAATGCTTTTAATGCCTCATCACTGTCTCCATGCTGGGGATTCAGAAGTAGCTCTGAGGAACAGAGGAAATGTGGGGGCCAGTTCATATCTACCCCAGGGTATATGGAGGTGTGCTAAGGGCTACGCATCCATTGGGGAGGAATCATAAATACGTTCTTTCCTCAGGACTTGTGACATAACTACACGAATAACTGGCAAGGCTTTGCAGATGCAGTAGCCACCTCAGTCATGCTTGAAGTGTATAGAACTAATGCAATTATACATGTCTGTGTCACAATTTGCTGGGCCAAATTTCAGTGTCTGAACTAGCAGCCTGTGGCTAACAGAGATTAGTTATGTGTGGAAATATGTAAAGAATCAAGTATTGCCAGGCGTAAAGTTTTACAAAAGGATGCTGCAGAGGGCTGTGTCCCTGGCTTCCTGGAGGGAGGCTGGAAGTAAAAGTGGTGTGTTATGACCCCAGTCTGAGAATAAACGTTGTCTTATTTCTAATAGGTATATGCGAATGCTGAGGTAAAGATCACTTTGGAAGAAGAAGCCTGAAACTATTTTGCAGGGAATGGAAAGTCCTCTCAGATTATTGTTAAGAACTCCTACAGCTTGGTGCCAAAAGTAAGTTCAGAGAAAACAGTGCACTTACTTGTTCCCCCTTTTTTATTTCGTGTCAGTGGTGTTCTGTTGGGTGAAAGTGTTTTTGTGTCAGCAGCTGTAACGTTACTTCACATTTGGACAGCTTCAGGCAACCTCCCACCATGCCTCAGATTTAACCTGAACAGCTTGCTTTCAGCATCTTGTAACACCTCAGATGACAGGGATGGCTGTGGTGCTGCCAGCAGCTGCACAGTGGAGTTACTTCACGGTCACCTTCTCAATTCCAGTTTAATTAAAAACACCATCCGCATGCCCATGTGCCACTTCCACAGCCAGCAATGGCCTTTGCTCACAAGGGCCTTCAGGAAGGTGAAATAATCAACTCTAGCAGCAGAGATCTTCAAGTCCTGTCACTCAGTCCATAAAATAGCTGGTGCTGGCGCAGATTTTCAGATTTTATACTCTCTAGCCATATTTTCGGGTAGACGAAACCTCAGGCTGAGCAGTGTTATTGCTGCTGTCACCAACCATCTGTTCTGCACTTGGGAAGCACCTACAATGCCTGGCTGCTCTAAAGGCTGCTGCAGAGCATGTGGGGATCGCTGGCTTCTCAGCACCTCTGACAGAACAGGTGAGGCAGAAAACAGCAGGATAAATCTGAAGTTAGAGGAGACATAACCCTAAGGGGAGTAAAACCATGTCAAGGTTTTAGAATTGGGATTAGGGCATTTTACAAGTGTCAGACACTCACCAGGGAGGTCTGATCCTGCTCAGTGGAGCAATAGAGGTACAAATGTTGCCAAGGCAGCCCATTGCTCTTTCTTGCAGATAATGGTGAATGTGACTATCTTTGGCAGTATGTTTCCTGGCCAGAAGTCCAGCCTTGTTGAAGAGTTTCAGAACTCAAGTAAGAGTCTCTTTTTTTTTCCTTCTGGAACTAAATCAATAACATGTTTTCTTGAAGCATGATTGCCCCAGCTAGTGCTGCTGCAGGTGGATCTTTCCCACCTTCCCTTCCTCCACAAGCGATCCCCCTTTGCATCCTTTGTGGCTGCCTTCCTTCCAATTCCCTTACAGGCATCCCTGTGCATCAGGAGTACCAGCACCCCTCACCCAGACAGAGCCACTGCCTCTCTCCAGCACAGCACAGAAGGCAGCACTAAATGAGGCTGAAAGAAAAACGCGAAGGCATACCCCCACGTTTACAAATAGCCCCAACCCCAGCAACTCCTGCACGGTTGCTGCTGCTGTCCTACAGCCTAGAAAAGCTGAAAACAACCTGGCATAGTTTGGGGGTTGACCCCAAAGATGCTCATCCAGTTCCGCTAAAGGAATGTTTGCTCCTCCAAACATGATTCTCACTAATTATGGATATTGCATTCTAAGCATAAACAAGACATGATACCTTTCTGAAAAAGCAACAGTTAATTATTTATTAATTATGAGGTGGGAGGGATATTTCTCTATCTCATGACTGCCATGGATTTCAGGCTTTCAAAGTGGTCCATGCAATGGTATGACTATTAAAGCAGGAGGTGTCCATGGCCTCATCTTTCACCTCCCAAATCCCCATCCTCCAGTGTCTGCTGGAGCTGATCAGGTGAGTTTGCTGGGTGCAGTCAGGAGGTGCTGCTGACTGCTCTGAGCTTGGTGTATGGGGTTGTGAGTGGGCGCGCATTGCCCTCAAAGGTGCTGATAAATCAAACTTAATTTCTCAGGGACAGTAAAAAATTTAGAAGAATGGGGGTTTAAATTGAGGTTGATTCTCAAATTTCAGTGCTGGGAGGTTTTTTGTGGTGTTAGGAGAGCTTTGTATTTCTGGAACAGGTACAGGAGTGGTATCATGTGAAAGGGCAAAATACAACGATGACCACAGAACAGATTTGCCTACTATTACTTAAAAAAAATGCTTATCCATATGCTGCAGACAGTCATGGAGCAGCCAGTAAGAATGCCTTTTAACCAAATGTATGCGAAGATAATTATTTGTTTGTGCAGAAATGTGCTTGATTCCCAGAATTGTCGAACAAATTAGTAATGTAAAAGCAACAGCAGATTAATCTGGGTATTAAAATTGTAGCTGCAGAATGAAACAAAAGAAACAAACTGCTGAAGATGAAGAGTAGTTAAGTGGCTCTGCAATATCTTAAGGGAAAAATATTTGTCTGTGGAGTTTGAACTGTTTTCTACTCTTCTTAGAAAGCCCAAACACAGATCCTAAATGCAGAATCCATCTGCAGCACTAAACCCACGGTACAGTAGCTGTTAAGTGGGGTTTGTGTTTTGAGCAGGCAAGGTTGAGCTGCTGCCTTTGCTGTGAACACCTGACCCTTTAGGCCTGATTCAGTTTTTTGGTACCACTCTGCTGTTTTGGGTTCATGCTGCATGGCCATCATTTACCAGTACTTTCAGTAGCATGGTTCTTCCCACAGGTTTTTATCATTATTGGTGTCACTTGGCAGGGGAGAAAGGTCATACAGGGCTTCAAGTTTACCAAAGATGTGAAAAGCTGTGTAATTACAGTCAGGGCATAGATTGGTTGTAGGGACCTTGAGAGTTGGGAGAAAAGTCCCATGATACAACTTCATCTCTTCCAAAAGAAGAAAGGGAGCTAGAAGGGAGTGAGTCCTGCCCAGCTGCCTGGTGGAGGCCCAAGAACAGGACTTGCTGTAAAATGGGGCTTTGGGGGAACTGGGAAGAAAAAACCTTGAGAAAAGTCAGTGTCTCAGGCAGGTGAAGAAGGGGTAGTTGAGGAGAATGTGCTGTTGTGTATTACTAGTATGTGATGATCCCCTAAAAATTTAATACGGTAAAAGAAAAAGAGTGAAAGAAATGTGTGTATGGATTTATTCTGGGCTTCCTCTCCTGGTTTCGAAAATATGTGCCTCCAGAAGAAGATGTGGTGGATTTAGAGCAGAACTATGCACTACTGTGAGCACAAAGCATATGAGGACCAGATGTATTTATTTTGAAATACACACATCAAAAAGAATTCCTCTGAGATTCAAAGTCTTACCTTGCCTGACTTCTATGCCTAGAGGAGAGAAAAGCCTATGATGATAATATCACTGTTACAAACCTCTCTCTCCTTTTCTGCTTGAGCTCTGCTGAGATGATGAAGCCTGTTTAGCTGTCAGTTGACTGAGACCCCACTTGCAATTGCAGCTTTTTGCTTATGGATGAGAGGGCAGGACTTTGCCTAATCTTAGCAGAGTTGGCTTTTCTGAAATTTTGTTAAAAGGCAAGTCCCAAGCCCATTTCACAGACCACTGATCCCCTACAGAAGACAAGTAAAACCAGAAAGAAGCTGCTAGCAACCAGGCTGAGCTGGGACAGAGGACTTTATCAACTGAGAAATCTGCATCTGCTTCTCTGTGTTTTATCCCTGTTTGGTGACCACTCCTAGGAGAAAGCAAAGGGCAATCCCCTTGGTTTAACCATCCACTTAGCTCTGCCCCCTCTCCTCCTTGGCAGTGGGGAAGTTGCCAGGAAGCCCTTGAGAGCTGTTGACCCATCCTGCCAGAAAGTTTTAGAATGCTCAGTTCCTTCTTTTCTACCTCGCACACTCGCAGGAGCTGCTCAATTTAGGCACCGCAGGCAGGGGCTCTAAGACACCACACATGCCTTGCCTGCCCTTTTGCAGACCTGGCAACCAGGACTTTTCCATCTACTCATGCCCTCTGCAATACTTTTATTTTACCTTTTCATAAAGCTAAGAAAATGATTCATGAGCCAAATCAATGATTCACAGAAAGAGACCATGGGATATACCTGATAAAACCAGAATGTGGGTAGAAGGCCTGCTCCAGTCTTCAGAAAAGCACTGAAAGGGAGGTGGTAGGGGAAGGAAAGGAAAAATTGCTTGCAAGTGCTTCCAGACTACCACAAACATCATCACAGACAATGAAATAAAAACAGATGCGGCAACCAGGCTAGTGCTGCTAGGGGTCACCTTGAATGGTGACATTCTTGACTTATTATTTCTAACGGGATGGCAGGGAGAAGCAAGGCTGAACTGTTGAACTTGCACACAAAGCTATCCTCAAACAGATAAAAGATGATTTTAGGCAAGATGAGTTTGGATTTTTACCTTTTATTAAGTCTTTGTATTAATTATCACAGTAGTTGCTAGTAAGCCTTCATGACAGCTGGACAGTGAGCAAAAGCTGGACAGTGAGCAAGGACTCCTTGCCTTGCTTGAGCTCTTCCTAACAGCACATCTGTTCCAGTATATCTCTCTGTGCTCCCGTGAATTTCGCATAAGTCTTTAAATAAAAATTATTGCCGGGATTTATACCAATCCCAGTTAAGAAGACTAACACCAAGAAGTGCATAAGCAGGAGTACTGCTGGGCAGAAGAATAAAACTGGCAAAGCCCATCACAGCTGCTGCACCAGAAACGATATTGCCAATTATAAGTCCTTTCCTGGCCTGAAAAGGGAAAATAAAGCACGATAAGCACTTATGTTTACCCCTAGACATGATTACTGAGAACAGGCAGGGATAATCAGGGTAAATAAATCAGAGAGGGGCATCTGCTCCATATAGAGAAGTAGTAACACCAGGTTTTTCCCCTAGGACACGGCATTCAGTACAAGGGCACAGTCAGGGTGCAGACAGACCACAGTGACCCTCCAGGTCCCCAGGGGCTCAGGGGAGGCCAGAGGCAGTGCTGGTCTGGAGCCCACACCTGGCACTTGTCTGTCCCCATGCACTCTGTAGGCTGTGTCCCAGCCCCGCGGCTCACAGCGAGCAGCCAGGAAGTGCTCTGGGAGGCACTCAGGGCCCTACCCCGTGTCACTCACCTGGTCACCATATCGGAGACTTTTCACAAAGCGCTCACAGTTGCTGCCGAACACAATATGTCAGCTCCTCGTCAACTGAGTGCCCAGCATGCCGAATGATCTCCTCCACTGGGAGAGGAGTGCAGTAGTCATCACATGTGTTGTTGACACGCCATTTATTTTTTCCCACCACCTGCGTCAGGAGCTGCTTCTTCACCTTTCTGATGAATTCTGGCAAATTGCAGAGCCCCAGGGTTAGGGCCCCATTTTTACGTGTGTAGGGCATGAAGAAGATAAGGCAGGCAGGCAGGCAGACCCTCTCCAGCCCCTCCAATATGTGAGATGGCTTTCAGTCTGCTCCTGGACAGACCATCTACACACACAGGGTCCAGCACTGCCACATGGAGAGACCCATGGCTTCTGGAGCAATCTTAGACGCCCCCTGCATATTGCCAGACTGCAATACACTTACCTAAAGGTGTTAAGTTGATGACATATCCATCTCCCACACAGAGGGCCCAGTGCTGATGAAGTGACTGGTCGATCTCGATCAGGTCCCCGGGCTCAGGGTGGCACTGACCATGTGCCATCTCAGGATCGCGCAGTCAGGACAGGGACGTGTAGCTGGGCTGGCTCAGCGCACGGCACAGCGGAGCGGGGAGGCCTGGGCTGTGCACAGGCACCTGCCGGGACCGCAGGCACGGAGGGTGTCAGGGCCGGGCCGGGCCCCGAGGGCAGC
>VZRN01003942.1:1414782-1431000 GCA_013397935.1 Dasyornis broadbenti
GAAGGAAGGAAGGAAGGAAGGAAGGAAGGAAGGAAGGAAGGAAGGAAGGAAGGAAGGAAGGATAGGAAAACCTATTTCAATATTGTGTGCTAATTAGCACGGAATTTGTCTGACCAATTTGTCTGAAAATGTCATGCCCATTTATAGTGTAAAGAATGTCCTTACATTTTGTGTACCAGGAGAAAAAATACATATATCCATGAAAGTAAGAAAATCAGACTCTTCAAGAACCTTTTTCTGGGAGGAATTGTGAATTTATGTTGATGGATTTTGAAGCTACCTTCATATTCCAGAGGAAAGACTGATGTGGAATCAGGATTTACACTTACTCAGGCCCATCCAGCACAACATGTATTTATCTTTGCCTGGAACCATGAGTTTGGCAAAGATGTTATTCATCCCTGTGCCCTAACAGTTGTAATGGCTGTGACCCCAAAGAGGGGTACTGAACTGGAGAAATGCACTGACAGTTCAGGCTTCTTTGGGCTAGATGGAATGGCACTGATAATTCACCTTAGTGATCAGCAGGAAAAATCACTACACACAAACAAAGGGAAGAAGAAAGACAAGACAGAAATAAGACAGTGTAGTCTTATTTCTTATTATTCCTAGAGGTTAACTATGGCTGAATTCACTCACTTCTAGTGGCAGTGTTTGCAGTGGATATTAAGTAGAAAATCAAGTACCTGAGACGAGAGCTTCTTTTCAGAGGAACTTTCCAGCTTTCACCAAATACATTCACATTCCTCACCCAAACACCATCTGGTTTTGTGAAGTCATTTCTGTATCTGCTGTCAAAGTCACCACACAAGCCTTCTACTCTGCTTCTGTAGGTGGTGGCCAGCTTTATGTCTAGGGAAAGTCAGAAGGAAAAAAAGTTGTTACACAGAAATTGTTGCCACCAAGTGTATGGAAGAGGCCAAAAACAATGCCAAGTGCCACATGTCATGATTCAGATTGAAGCTAGTAATGTGACATAGGCTTAATATGTAGCATAAGAGCACAGCCCTGAACATACCTGTTCATACATGTATTCACAGTTTCTGTGCTCTGCAACATGGATCATGAAAAAAGTAAATTTTTGCAAGTTTTTATATAACATGACATCACCGTCTGGGTGCTCTTAGTGCACACTGCTTACTGCTTTGCAACAAACTGAATGCATCATTCACTTTTTGCCCTTCACTTACAATCCACTTGATCATTGAGAAACAGAATTTCTATAGACAGACTTTTGCTTTCTGCAGTTGGAATTTCAGGTCTTGGAATGATGGCCATGTAATAAATAGCCTGGAACTTTCACCATACACTCAGAAATACTATAGCTATATGCTGTTGTAAATCAGGAGTAACTCTGAATAGAGGAGGTACTGTGTGTCCGGCTTACATGAGTGACTTGTGTGTATGCCATGTAAAAGTCCTGACAAACACCAAAGAATGGCATTATCTCAAGTAGGCTTGAGAGGAAGTATGCAAAAGGATACACTCACAGTGCACAGCTTGAGGATCTCAGTTCTGTGAGTCCTGTGACAGGTTATGTTGGCAAAGGGGCAGATCCAGACTTCACCCCATCATCCCAACCAGCAATTTTAGGTGATTTGCTTTTGGTTTTATCATTCAGGCCTTACTTAACATGAAAAAAAGTATGAGAGCCTGGTTCTACATCTCATTTCTCCTAAGTTCAGTGGGATGCAGATAGAGAAATGCCAATTTTATGTTTTTTTCTGGTTCCTGGGAACAGAAACATACACTTGTTCTTGTATCATTCTGGTATTTCATATCACAAAGGACAATAAGCTCAAAAGGCGAAGAGTTCAAATTTTGCCTTGGGCTTAGACCTCCTCTGGAATGAGACCATTTTTTGGGACAGTGCATTAATATTTCTGCACAGTTTTTTAGTATCACTTACCTGCATTTTGACTGCCATCAAAGCTCAGGTATAGGCCAAAATCTGTCTCCAGGTAAATTCTTGTTGTCCTCTGATATATACGAATACCTTCATGAGGTCGAAGAGGGGGCCTCACCCTCACACCATCCAACTAACAAGGAAAGAAAAAATTAAAATCCATTATATATAGGCCAAATTAAAATCTGGTTTCAGTACAGGTCAATGCTACAATCCAATACTTCTCTGGTTTTATGATAAATATATCAGATAATTTAATAATATTTATTTATTTTGAGTTAACAAAATCCTGTCTTAAGGAAAGTGATCTGGACACAGTACTTTCATATCATCCTAAAAAAATTATATTATTGAGCTAAAAATATGTATAGGAGCTATGTATACTCTTACACACAAAAAAAGAGGAAGGAATTTAAATTATCGTAGCATAAAACAAACCTTTCCTTACCACTGACAAAAATTTGTGTGGCTTTATTGTAAGCCTTGAGATATTTGATGTTTCATTCCTAAAACTTTATTTATTATTTTATTTGTTTGAAGAAGAATTATATCTTTCATAGCTATGGAGAAAAAAGACTGAACGCAACTGAAAATCTCATTTGTGGTTGCCTCACAGCACTGCTGTCATAATTCACTTCGCTTTAATACTTTAATTCTTCAAAACAAATGTCCATTACTCAAAGGTATTTTACTCCAAGGGAGGCCCTTTCTCTGTGCTCTGCAGTCAGGGAGAGACTTACCAGAACCTGCTTGTTCTGCCTGAATCGCACTGTGTGGTTGTAAACATTGATGAGCATCTCTTTCAGGTACGTAATGTGTCGACTTCCAAGTAAGGGAGAGTTCATGCCTTCAATGCTGAACTGTGTCAGAGTGTCAGGTAGGCCAGGGATGGTCTGAGCCAGAATATACGTGTATTTCCCTTGAAAGTGGTGCACCAGCCCATCAAAGGTGATGTAGTGTGGGTCGCCCATGACCTGGCATCTCCCAAAACCTGAAAGGGAAGAGCTTCATTATTCTCCAGTCTAAATGTGCATGTGCCAGATCCCATGCCTGGACTGGTTCAAAATGTTAGATAAAAAATCTGTTAGGTAGATTGCTGCTACCGTGAAGGTCTGAAAGCAAAGATGGGGGCTCAGGCTTCACTCTAGTGAATGGACACTCAAATGGAGAGATGGACAGAGAAACATTCCTCTGCTGAGAACCGCTGTGAGCCAATTGAGTTGAATCAGAACATTAGAACATATAGAATTTATACAGACTAAGTTGTGCACATTGGCCCTCTACAGAGGAGTGACCATTGAGCACAGACTAAACCATTATGCCAGGAGCAAGGCTATCCTTAAAACTGCTGCAGTGCTTCTGCTCAGATATTTTGCCAAAAGCAGGGGAACACTGATTTGCCTTATGCTTTTGTACTGATTCTCAATTCAGTAGGACTGATGCCATGCTATTCTTCAAAACTGAAGTGTAGGGACACTATGCAACAAGCTCTCTCCTAATCAACCCAACTTGCCTAGAGAATATGGGATTAACTTTGCTTAGCTAAAACAAGTATTGAATGAAAAGCACCAAAGTTCTCTGACTGGCATATTAAGTATCTGTTCATATCTGCTCTGTCCTGGTTTTTGTTTATTGGTTTTTGGTTTTTTTTTTCTGTTCCCAAATCAACATTCAATGAAAAAAACAGCTTCATTGTGATACTGAGTTCTGCTTTTGGTAGATGCAGTGTAAAAAAATTTTTTTAAAAATTTTATTTAAACTACTCAGGCTGAACTGTCAAATTTCTAGATATAAGTAAATTATACCCAGGTATCCATTTCCCTCTACAAATTCTCTGTATGGAATAGGAATTGTCTGTTATGAGAACTGAGGCCTTTTCGTATTCAATAACTTGTTGTTAACAACACAGTCAGAGTTGCCTTCTTCCCCGTGAAAAAACAGAATTACCATGAAAGAAAGAATGGACACCCACATCCTCCCTCCTTCTGCAGCCCTCAAGTGAACCCCAAGTGAAGACCTGCTTGCATATACCTGTTGGATTGCACTTGTGTTTTCCATCTTTGATCACGCAGGTTTCTCTAGAATCACAGTTATAGCTCTTACAACTGATGACACCGTTCTTCTGGCACTGGCATCTTTTGGTGCAGTGTGGAGTAATCCATGTCTCCCCAGCCTGCACACAAGTTGTGTTAATAACATGTTAACAAGGTGCTCAGCTTTGCAGTGCAATGGAAGTTCAATAGCCTAGGGTGTGGAGACTAGCTAGGTGCAACCTCGTCCAGTTGGCAATTCCACAACTGCGTAATTCAATGTAGTCTCACCAAGAGCCTGGGAGATGGGATCTCAGTCCACATATCTTACTGTCTTCAACATGAGAATTTGAACACAAAACCGTAATAGGACAGATTGCCTGAAAAACACTGCTCAATTGACTGTTTTCAAATAGGCTTCTGTTTTGGCCTCAGGTGCCAAGTACCAAGCAAGTTTCTGTATCTCCTAATACCCAAGCCTGCAGCTTTTACTATTCAGATGAAGGGTATTTAAGAGCCCCTGAAGTCTTTGATCTCTGTCTCTCTCTTTCATATTAAGATGGACAGGAGACCAATTTTCTACAAGATTTGAAGTCAGAGATTTGCTCCACAAAGTACTTACACTGTAGTAATTGTTGTCATCATCCCGGCAGCCACAGCTGCTTAGAGGGACACAGTTGCCATTACTGAGCACATAATTATCATCACATTCACAGCCCTCTGTACACTCTTCTGTCTTCTCACAAAGGGAAGAGGCAAAAATGTCACTGCATGTTGATGGGCAGGCAGAGACACAGTCTTCGTAGTGGCTCCGGGACGGGCAGGGCAATGCTTGTGGGAGAACAGAGTCAGTGTTATTAAATACATTTACAAAGTGCACTGCAAACACTGAAAGCTACACCTTGGCCTATGAAATGGTAGGACAGAATTGCCTTTTAATAGCTGCTTTTGATCATCAACCAGTTTTCTTCTATTTTACTTAAAAAAATGCAAAGCAACCAAAAAAACCAAAACAAAGAACAGTCTCTGGAGCTGCTAATTCAGTTTTATTACAGGTATGCCTGAACTGGTGGCACCTGACACTAGATTATCCAGATTCAGTATTCCAGTTCAGCTGCAAATGTCTCTTTGGCAACTGCTGGAAATGAGAATCTTAAAGGCAAATTTAGTAAAATATTCAACCCTCCATTGATGCAAACCAGGTGTAAATTTAGCTTAACTACAGACATGCAATAACAGCATACACGCATTGTCAGACGGCAGGTTCTTCTGGCTCTAAATCCTATTTCTGCCAATGACGAGAAATGTGTAAGGGGACAGTTCAAGAAACAGTGTAACATGACAAAAAGTTTGTTAGTGCAGTATTTTCCTCCACTTGTGGCAAGGAGGCAACTAGGGATTTCTGATGGATTCATTAAACATTCATCTGACTTGGTTTTTAACCAGTTAATTGTTGTGTCCTCCACAACACTATGTGATAATCCCACAATATAATACTCAGTTGTTAAAAAACCCACACAAATAAAACTCCAGTACATGATCTTTACTAATTTTTACATAATTTGTGGCTTTGTTGAACAGGTAGAGTGAGGCACATATCCTGGAAATTAATCTGAGAACGGGGTCCTTAATAATCAGTTGGGCAAATTGACAGTTTTTGCTCACATCACAGTGAGTGGCATTGAGCCCTGTGTCCTAACACAGTGTCCCACTTTCTTTTAGTCTTCTGGTTATATTATTTCTCCATTTTAGGATCACTGCAATATCTCATGGCACTCATTTGGCTACTAATGCCATTCTAACTCCATATTAATATCCATAACTTGTCTAGTTCTGAGTTATCTCTGTGTTTATCTGAATGTGAACACAGTTCAGTGCAGCAATGGAATCATGATAGTAGAATTGCATTTCATGAGCATGTTTATTTAATTTTCTTTAACATTACTTGTTCACCTAATGCTGCTAATTATTTCATGCTGTCAGTCATTCAGGTTTCAGTTTTTTCACTTGCTTTTGTACTTACGACAGAATGTGCTATTCCTCCATTTAATGGTGATTCCATGATTCTTGCAGGTGTCCACATAGACTTGAACTATGTCGCAGAGAGCAGACTTCATACCATCATACTGGCACATATCGTAGATGCAGATCTCTATGAAGTCATCAGGGTTGACTAGACTATGGCATATTTTGAATTTGTCTGATTTTAGAACATTGCACTGTCTCTCAATGACTTGTTTATTCTCAGCAGTGCAAGGAGGATCATCATCTTCTCTTAAGTCTGGCAAACAACTGCAAGAAAGCATAGACACAGACATCTAAGTTTCAAAGGCATGTATAAGACAGAGATTGAAACTGAAGAGTCTCTTTCCACAGACAAGTAGAAAAAGCTGGCGACTACAATTTCCTTCTGTTAATAAATGAAAGACCAGGCAGAAGTAGACCTGCCTGACAAACATCATGCTATGTCTGACACTCGTTACTCTCACTGAACTTGGCCCTGACTAGAGGATTGACTTGACAGCTTGGCCTTGGATCTGTCTCATGACTGCGAATTTCTGTGGTGACCTGGACTGAGCCAGGCTGACCTCAGCTTCCATCTGTGGGGCTTCCCTGCTTATCTCGCTCAGGTAGAGTGGGATGGACCCTGGCGGGTGAGGCCACAGTTTTCTCAGCTGTATTGTCGCATATGGCTTCCTGTCTGCTAGGGAGCAGCTGACCCTCACCATTCCCCAGCACCATCATCCTGCTTTGGGTATTACCAGTGTAAATTAAACAGAGTCCACACCATGGACTGCCCCAAAGACTCATTCCCCAAGTGTGTACATGGATCCACTGAATAGCTGTGGTTTCCCTCTGGCCTGTTGGTCTGTGCAGTGTTTTCCTGTCGGGATGGCTGTCTTTTGAGCTTCAAATTTAAGAAAAGTCTAATATACGCTGCTTATATGTTACAAAGTAGCAAACAGTCAAAACAATTGAAAACAATTCACTGTGTCCTGAAGTAAGATGGGAGGTATGAAAATAATTTAACATTTACCCCTTATCACTATCTGTCTCCACTTCCCAGCTATTTCCAAACTGTGGGGCAGTGACAATTGTACCATTGGTCAAGGACAGATCATCTTCACGATTACCATTGAAATTGCCACACATGCCATGCACCTGCAGATGAAAAAGAACCATATTCTAAGCATGACCTCTTTGCATCAACCTCCCCAATAACTTCTTATTCATTGCCCAAGAAATAATGTGACCAAATCACCACCAACAAACAATCCTGTACCAGACATTTCAGACATTCTGACTGCACTCATGGAGAAACAAAACAGAAATCGCAGTAAATCTGTGGTTCCCTAAGGCTTCACGCTGTTTATTTCTCTAAGTTAGAAGTATTCCCCTGGACAGGTAATTTTGTTTTACTACCCCTTGGGAACACAAAGAAATTGTTGTGAAGAGAAAAAAGTAGAAAGGAAAAAAATTACATGTGTTACAATATAGCCACAAAGAAAGATGCAATAGCGAAACACAGGAATAAAAGGAACTAGAAGTAAATGCACAAAGCAGCACTTTTAAGACAATTCCAGATTTTTGCATATTAAATCTTACCTGTGAGAAATAAGAGCGTGGGAGGGTGATTTCCAGATGGTGATTGCCATCATATTTCACTATCACACCAAAGTCAGTTTCCACTACTATAAATCTGCCAACACTTCCGATGGATACGCCTTGCAGTCGGTTCTGCACTGGAGTGTAGACTCTCTCATTGTTCAGCTGGAGAGATGTATCATTTGTCAGTACGGACATTCTTCCATGAAAGATCATAATCTATATCCCTAGTAGCACTGAAGATTTCTCTGTGAGAGTTTTAGCTCTTTACATTTCCACCACTGCATACTCCAACTATGGGTTGCAGGAATCAGCCTTTTAGCTGAGGAGAGCTGGGCAGGATTCATATCCTGTGCTTTTATCTGGGAGCCAGAAAAACCCCTAACAGTGAGCAAGCTCTTACTCATCCATGGGATAGATTCGCTGGCTCCAGTACTGCCATGGCTCCCCATGTTATTCTAGAGTAATACATTATGCCTTTCTCACTGTAGGTGACTGGGTTGATAAAAGATGTTGAAGTGGGGAGTCCCATATTTTAATTCAGGGAAAAATTCCCCAATATGGAGGCCCTGGGTTTAATCTCCAAGCCATGGACAATAAAACAGTAAACTCAAACCAGAAGCCTTGGGAACTAATGAGAAATTATATTTCCTCATGACATTCACTTGAGGTGCCCACAAGTATTAAGCATACGCATACATATTCCTTAGGAAATGTGAAAATCCTTTTTCCTACAGCTGTTCTAAGTGAGCTAATTTTAAGATACTTCTTGCCAGAATAAAGAGCACTACCACCTACCAGGATTCCTTGGTTTTTCTGAAGGGTGATTCGTACACCATACACATCTATGTAGACTTCTTTCAGATATGTTGCCCCTCTTAGTCCTCTGTCTTCATTCTTGCCAAGTATGGTTATAGGAATGACATTGGTGGCAGTGTTAACAACCTCAACCAAAGTATAGGTGCAGGTTCCCACAAAAGTGTACTTCATTCCATCAAAAGTGAAATAGTGGGGATCTCCCACCACTTGACATGTTGCTTGGCCTGAAGGTGAAAAAAATGAGCTAAGAATTTTGTACTGGATTTCACCATGGACTCAGCTGACCAAAGCAGTTTGCATTAGCATAGCAACCTCATCCTGATCATTATTATGTGGGCAAACTTTTACAGAGGCATCTCAAGTTCATGCCAATGGCATTTATTTGGAAATAAAACATTTCCAGAAAGCATCTCCTAAATTTAATTTGCAAATTATATACAAAACAACAAATTGGCAGCAAATGAATTTCTGTATACATTTCTATATGCTGTTGTAGCTATGACTTATGATAGTTGAGAGTAATACAGAGTTTTTCTAGTCATCTATATAAAAATACATAATTAACTGTATAAATATAGACCTAAATATAAAAGTAAATAAAATTGCATCTATATACATCAATACATAATATGCTTGTTATTTTGCTGGCCCACAGAAATACAATTCTCATAGAAATGCAACCAAATTTAAAGCTTGCAGCATTGGTGATGTGGGACTTGAATTTTCATTATCAGGACAAATAGAATCAAAGCAATCTTGCAAACTTTTGGGTAGCATCAGTTTCTGTTGATATCCACTACAACAAGAGGGCATCTGTGCTTGCAAGACAGAACATCATGCATTTTCAACTCTTAGCAGCAGTTGGGACTTCTTTACATCACTTATGAAAAAGTATTTATAATAAAGTTAGAAGAAGAAGAGGATCTAATTATGGAATTGACATTGGGGTGATTTTCAGGCAGGACCTACCACTGGAATGACAGCCCAGCACACCATCCTGAATACTGCACTCCTCCTGGACTCCACACTCCCAGGATTTGCACTCAATGGTGTTATTTGCCTTGCAGGTGCAGCGCTCATTGCAGGGGTAGAAGGTGAACCAGCTTTCATTGAGCTACATGGAAAAAAGCAGAGTAGAAAAATATATTAGAAGATAAATAGGGAGGTAAAACCATAAGGGAAAATCAAATTATTAGTGTTTCAATGTGCAAGATACATGACCATTTGGGCAATTGTAACCACACAGCTCAGGGACCAAGAAAGCTGCCAAAGTAATTCTATTTTGAAATTCTTAATGGTGTAGATATGAATTGTGTGATGTTATCATGCTTTTTTCTCTCATAGTGAGA
Source organism: Dasyornis broadbenti (assembly GCA_013397935.1). Taxonomy (NCBI): domain Eukaryota; kingdom Metazoa; phylum Chordata; class Aves; order Passeriformes; family Dasyornithidae; genus Dasyornis; species Dasyornis broadbenti. The sequence continues at coordinate 1,424,493 of VZRN01003942.1, forward strand.
AAGAATGAGATCTCCTGGTTTTGATTTTTTCCTTTTTTTCTTTAAATATCTGATGTAACTTGCCTGGTGATACTGGTTTTTTTCATCAACACAACCACAGTTGCTTTCTGGCACACATTTGTCTCCACTCAAAACATAGCCTTCCTTACAGAAGCAACCTTCCACTGGCAAAGAACTGCAGGAATCAACTGCTGAGATGTTCAAACAGGTAGAGGGACACCTAGTACCACAGCTGTTGTAGATGCTGCCTCCAGGACAGGACATTGCTAGATAAAGAGAAAAAACGAGATCACTCAAAAGGACAAAATCATAATAAAAGTTTTCCAGATGTTTTCACTGTTTGCTCTTGAAAATATACAAAATGGCTGTTAGAAAGGCTGACAGGAGAGTGCTGTGTCCTAAGGATTCTCTTGCCAAGGGAGATGGGTGGCTTTTGGTAGGGGCGGGTAAGACACGTGGGCCACCATTGTGCTTCACCTCAAAAGTCAAATATTGCAGGCTGCTATTGAGGCCTGATGTGACCACACATGAATTGTGCTTGGTTCAATAAACCTTTTTGTGCTGATTCAAAGGCATAAAGTGACCCAGTTAAGGGAGTGGAAGGATCTTTTGCCATACCAGCTGATATGTCCTCATTACTGTAGTTAGGATTTGAACATCAACTTAGTCCTGCCAGACAATTACAGACGACATCTCCAGTCATCTAGCCAAACTACCTTCTCTCGGTCGGGTTCTTAAAATTGAGTTTTTATTTGAGTCACTGATGGAGAGAGCACTTGAGAGTCAATCTTTCTAATGTTACTGGGTTTTCTCTATTATTATAATCAAGTAATAGATATTTAGGTTCTGGCCTCAGACTATGGAGTCTGAATGTCCACAGATTTAATTTGATTTGGAGAGTTAGAAGTTCATTGCTTGCTCTGTCTTCTTTTTATATATTAATTCTCTGTGTTCTGTCCTCCCAGGGCTGGCTTACTGGGTGCTTTATCACATTAATTCTTTTTCCAAACTGACCAGCTCCTAGAACCTATCAATTTTTTTATGGTTTAGTTTAAATGCAGAGCTAATTGTTGATCACATCAAAAAAAGAAAAAGAAAAAAAGAAAAAAGGTACAGATCTGTAGAAGGTAGTCTAGTGGTGACTAGTATAATAAAACTTAGTGTAAGACAAAAAAAAAAAACCATGGAGAACAACTATGGCTTATTTAAGTATGGTTGACTTTTAGAGGGCTTCTCTTTTTTCTCTTCAGGTGTGTAGTTTGTGGACTTAAATGTTCTTTAGAAGATGCTGCCCAGAGAAGTTGTGGATGGCCCATTCCTGGAATTACTCAAGACCAGGTTGGATGGGGCTTCGAGCAAGTTGTTTTAATAGAAAGCATCTCTGCCCATGGCAGGGGGATTGGAACTAGATGATATTTAAGGTCAATTCCAACCCAGACCATTCTATGATTGTATGTCTGGCAAGCAGAAAGCGGTCCGGTGTTGCCTAAAATCAGCACTAGTGGAACCCCTGGAAAGCTTTATTCTAAGAAATATGAGCTCATTATATTAAATTTACCATAAGGTCATTCTGAAGAGAATTAATTGAGAGATAAGTGATAGTACTCAATTTCTATGCTTTAGAGAGAAATAGAGCACTTCCTGGAAACAGCTGCTTTTCAAGGTCTCTTATTATTTTTTTAACCAAAAGGCATTGATAAGTATGTTTTATGGAGGACTACTGGCTCCACTTACTTTGAAGATGTTAGATTTTCACTGAAGCAAAGGAATTTATTTCTCCAATGCAGAAGCTCACATAAGACACAGCTGAATGTAACCAGACTTTTCCAAGAAACTAATAGCAACTTATAATATAAAACTTAAAGGATTTAACCTGCGTGTATCCTAATGTTCGCAAAAATTAGTGGTTTATACAAATCCTGGAATGGTTCTGAATCTGAAGCAGGCTCAAGACATTATGAAAGATAGACTATACTCAGAACATTATATAAAATGAAATAACATGCATGGAAAAAGTAGAGGACAATGAAGTTAAAATTCAGAATAGATATTTATATCACAACACTCACGGCAAAGAGTAGCATTCCTCCACTCTATGCATATCCCAGCATTGACACATGACTCAGCATAGGCCTGCAGTCCATAGCATAAGGATGTTGCCTGTCCCCCGGTGAAACACATGTCATAAACACAGTTTTCAAAGAAATTCTGTGGAGGCACCTTGGTGTGACAGTTCTTGAAGACTCCTGTGTAAACCAAGAAAGATATACAGAAGGACAGAAAAAACCCACTGGAATGTTAAGACTGTGACCACCATGTATTTTCTGTCACAGCAAGCACAAGGTTGTGTTAAGTAGGCTAATCCAGTACTTGAAATGGATACACAATGCACAATAGGAGAATGGGCTCCCTGGATCAGGTTTTCTTCTTTTTGCATGATTGATACAATATAGCTTACATAAATTAAGCATTGCTGCCTAGGCAAACCACTAATTCTAGACAACTACTGAGAACACGTAGAGAATTTCAGATAAAATGTCTGTGATACACACACTGACAGTGCCCTCAGAACTATGTCTTTTAGCAAGCAGGGTGCAAGTCACTATAGCGCAAAGAGCAGCTGCCTCCACACATTCTCAGATAATCTTCATGGACACATTAGCACTGTCTGAACAGATGACATATCCTGACCAGGCACCTATGGGTTTTACACTGGCCATTTGCGCTGGAGGTTTTAAATGCTTCCAATATAAGTTCAGAAAAAGAGACTACAGAGAAGGGACAAAATAAGCCAGACCATGCTCCATCACATGGCTCACAGAGATCTACCAACATATTACCTGTTGGGTCTGTGATCATGCCACATGCTGTGTTTTTCTTTGCTTCACTCTCCAACGCCGGATCACATTGCTCTTCTGTCCCACCATTGGAGCATCTGGGGAAAGCAAGCAAATCAAACACGTTTCACATCTCTTACTATCAGATTTTCAGTGGAAAATTAATTCATTACAGCCCTGCACAAAAGACTGCATTTTATTTCAGTCACAAGACTTTATCCAGCATCTTTGAAATGCTGATGTCAGCCCTCTCACTGAATGGGCTCCCTTTCTGGTCCCTTCTGGGCAATTCAAAGCCTTATTCTGAGCTGAAAAAAAAAAAAAAAAAAAAGCTATGGAATCCAAACAGTTAAGATTTTCAGTCAGGAACTGGACTGACATACCATCCCCACTCAAACGCAACAGACAGTTCCTGCTTTGGAACACGAGACTTAAAGGACACAAGCCCTCTTATCATTTTCCGGTTTATGTAAAAGTGCAACTCCCTACTTCTAATGGGTAGCTGGAAGATGTAGAATGGTACTGGATGAAAAAGCCAGAGAATGGATGGATACTTGATTTTAAGAGTTTGCTCAGGAAATGCCACGTGTTGAAATGATTATACATACACGGTGTTATTCTCAGGCACAAGCCAGCTTTCGCCAAGATCAGTGGAACCACTTGCAATGTCACCATTAGATTTTATATTGTCATCATTTGGATCACCATTATAATTACCTGTGAAGGTAAAAAGAGATTTATGGGACACATGAAGTTCAAACCTGTAGAATATACCTGAGTTTCAGACTGTAAAATAAATTAAAATGAGATAGGGAGAATATATATGTAACATCAATATGTACTGGGCAAAGTAAGAGCAGAATTGTGTTTTGACTCCTGAGAGGTCTGCTCCTCAGACACTTGAAGCAGGAAGTCTGTAAGTTCCTATGTAACTAGATTATATGGCATCCAAGAAAAAACTTACCTAAAAAAAACCCTACTCATTTTCTTGCATACTACGTGTAGAATGTTGGACTAAAAATTAAACAGTTCTATTTGCACCATTATATTCTTAGGTAGATTTCCTGCATTGAAAGTCTGAAAAACCCATGAAGAGGTAATTGAACTAGGAAGCTTCAGATGATCCAAACCAAAGAATAATCAGAAACTCACAAGACAAACTACTCTTGTAATTTCTACATTCTAGGAAAAAAGTTTAAGTAATCATCAGCTACTACTTACCACAGAGGCCACAGAGCAGACCACTGTAACTAGAGGGCACAGAGACTTCTGCATAATGATTTCCATCATATCTCACCCACAGTCCAAAGTCAGTTTCCAAGAGAACATATCCACCACTGCTTTGAATACTAATCTTCTTTTCAATAAATACAGGCAGGTTCATTCTGCGACCATTCACCTGTACAGCAAGTTGCAAAAGTAAGTGTATGACTGCTGGGACCCCTACAACTATCAGCAGCTAGTACAGATTACTGCAAGATAGGACCTTGTGCATAAGGGCACTGGAATTGATTAAAGAACATCTGAGCAAGTTTGTTGGAGATCTCATTAAAAGAGGTAAATGTCACTAATAAAAAGATGAAGTTTTGTTATAAACTCTACAGAGATAATTAATTATCTGCATATCAGTTCAAAATTATATATGTCTTTCAAACAGTATTTTCTTACATTCACTTTCTTGTTTTTCAGCAGAGAAATCTGGTTGTCGTAGACTTCCACGTGCACTGATTTCACATATGAGACTTTGGTGTTGGCTCCTCTGTGCTCATTTGTTGTGGACACATCAAAGTATGGAAGACTCTCAGAGACCGTGCACACTTTGGAGAGGGTGTAAGTGCAATTTCCCATGAAATTATGGACTTTGTGGTCAAAAGTATTATAATGTGGATCCCCAGAGGCACTGCAGGAAGCACGACCTGTGAAAAAGGAAAGACAAAGTCCCTCTGAGTCTTCACCAGACTCTTGCAGCTGCTTTGTTCCCAGTTTGTTTGTTTTACTTTGTATTTGTTGCTCAGATATAATACTGATGACATCAGCATATAGCACTCCAAAGGCCAACCCTGCCTTCTCTCTTTGGACCCATAAAGAATCTGTACTCTTGTGTAACAGAAATTTATGCTAGAGGTTGACAAAGCTGAGCAAAAGGCATTGTTAAGACATCATTACATAAAGCGGAGCAGTGAGTTTTTAGTGTCCATATCTGAAAGGCTATTTTTAACTAAATAGGAAGAATTTATTCAGAAGTTTTAGAAGGTTGGTTAGCTAGAATAGATTGCTGTACTATCAGCTCTCTGGAGTTTAGCACTCACATAATTTATGGAATTTAGATTGAACATTGCATACACAAGATATCCTTTACACACATTTAAAAATATTAAAATTAAATAGCCAGTGAAAATATGTACAAATGGAGGTACATTGTGTATGCGTGTACGTGTGAGACCTAGGTAAGATTTTGAATGCTGATAAAAACTTCTAATTTTGAAGGAAAAACTGCCCATCAACTCTTAGCAGCGTTGAGCCTGAAAGTGCTTCATCATGTTTACCAACAACAACAAAAAATAAGGAAAAGAGTTGCTTACATCTTTGCTTTTCAATGTCATGTTAAAATATAGCTACACTTAGGGTTTTGTCTACATGTCAACCTTAATTCCTTACAAAGAAAGCATTAATATTTCAAGATTTACATACTTAACAATTACCAAGAAAAAGAGAAGAAATCTAAACTGAGTAGGTGAGCAAGGACTCTCTTGAACATAACAAGCTGATGCATATAGACATTAGTGATTAAAATTGGATGAAAGAAGCAATTAAAACTTACCTAAACTGATATTTTCGTATATATCTTATATAATAAACGGGACTTTTTCAGGAAAGTATAAATAAATTGTGTCCCAAACAAAAATGGAATTTGGAAATGAAATTAAATTTTAAAATATACAGACAATAACATCTCTATAACAGGTGAAAATTTGCCGTACAAAAGAGTAATTCAAGCATATATGGACATGACAATAAAGAGTATGGGAGATAATAATCACATGTCTGGTTTACTCTTACAAAAAAACCAGCCCTGTGGCAAAAGAGACCCAGTGGCAGATGTATGCAGACAGAAACCAGAAAGAGGAGTCTCTCCAGAAGAGGCATATTCCAAAAGTGTGATTAGCAAGGAAAAGCTCTGACCCTCCAGTATAAAAACTGTCACTTGGCTATGGGACATGGATTCAGAAAACAGGGAAGTTCTAAAAGGCAGTAAGAGAAAGAGACGGGAGACAACAGTATGTGAGGTGGGTGTGGGTTTGGTTGGTGAGGTGATGAGCATAGGCTACACTGTGGTGCCTGGCTAGGGGACCGTGGGTGTTGGTGTCGATGGACCTAGCACAAGAGAGAGTTAGAGGAGATGTGCACCAATAGGGGAGTTTTGTTGCAGGCACCTCATCCAACCATCCCAAACAGCCCAAAAGCATGACGAGGGAGGCTCAGGATGCCCAGGACAGGGATTGCACAGTGACTTCTCATTAAAAACTCTTCAACCAGCACAGCAGGGGCAGGGAAGGAGATATATATGCCCCATGGACATGGGCATGGAGGAAGCAAAACGAATACTTTAAAGAAGCAAAATAAGAATCAGAAGGGGATGGGAGGTGACAGTACCTGAGCTGGGTGTGGGT
>VZRN01003943.1:0-24960 GCA_013397935.1 Dasyornis broadbenti
GAGGCGGCTGACTGTTGGGAGTGAAGGGGACATGGGATGCTGCAGGGTCATCTCTGTGCAAAGATCTAAGGGAGTGCCCTGTGCTGCACACTGCTGGTTCCATCTATATGTCTGACTGATGAGCTATCAGCAATTTGTGACCTCCATGACAACACAATGTGGTGAGGGTAGACAATGCCAGACAGAGAGAGGAGGAAAAAAAGAATGGCCGGGAAGAGCAGAGAAAATTCATAACCCCATTCTGCTTGGGTGGATATAAAAATGCAAAGGAAAGTAGACAAGCTGATCCTGGATAAGAGAAAGTTTGTATTTAATGTTTGTTTGGGGTTTTTTTTGTCACTCACTATGTGAACCTTTTTCATTTGGCCAAACATGGATTTCCCCAATTTGAGCCTGCTTTGCCAACAACAGTTTTTGTAAAGCTGTGTCCCAGTGTTTATTTTGTCCTGGAAAAGTTCTCATCTTATTTTCTATGCTCCTCATTCACTGAAGGTGGAGCAGAAACGAGCAGCTGGGTGGGCGGTTTGCTGTGCTTACCCCACTCACAAATGCACCTACAGCAGCACATGTATGACTATAGGTTGGAAGCGATGCCATTACCAGTGTCCCCTAAAGCACCACCAGCACTCACATAAACAAGGGAGACAGTCTGATCCCTTTCTTCTTCTCTGGCTGCTCAGGACTGGAGATCGGTATTGGACCCACAGATATGTCTCTCCTACATGCACACCAGAGGTCTGTGCAAGTCTGTGCCTGCAGCTCAGTCCTGATCTGTCCAAGATCCTGTTCCAAGCTTAGGCACTCCCTGGTGCTTATCTCCTCTAGTCGCTGTCTAGTCCTGCTTGAGTTTTTCCAGCCAATATCTTTCTTACACACAGAAACAGCAGTACTCTGTGTCAGCTCACAGCAGTGTAAATAGAAACAGAAGGGGCCAGCCCGTACCTGGAGCTGGGCACTCTGTGAACTGCAGGAGTAGGAAAGGGTGTAGCATCCAGATGCGTTGGTGGTATAGTGGTGAGCATAGCTGCCTTCCAAGCAGTTGACCCGGGTTCGATTCCCGGCCAACGCAGAATAACTTTTGCTGGCTCACCAGTGTCTCACGTGCTGTTTCATAACAGCATGGAGACCACGAGCTGTGCTGTTTCTGTAAGCCTGGGTGACAAACTGCAGCTTCTCCTCCGGTCCTCCATTCCCTGCCATGACGCATCATGTTTTGACGGACAGGTTTCTCCTCATCCTTGGTTCTCCCCAGTACCTATCCCAAGCATTCAGATCAGGGTGATGAAAAATATTTGTACCAGTTCTTGGGGCCCTGGAGGACATACTGTTTTCACCAGTGTACTTTTCCAGCAGAGGTGGCTCTGGGCTGGGCTCCTCACTGTTGGTATAGGAGCCAGACGAGAGGGATTTTCAGTGTTACTGCTGCTGCTGGTTGCACCTGGCAAGAGAGGCATGCTGCTGTGGCATGGGGATGATGAAGATTGACAATGCCCAGGTGGGGACCAAGGCATGAACTGCACTTCATGAAGCCAGTTATGCAATTTGGGGGTATAGTTGGGAGGAGGCCTGTTCTTTATAAGTGTCTCAGTGTCATAATAGAGTGAAATTGCTCTCCATCCTCCAACTTTTCCATCTCTGCAGTGCTGCCTTGGTCAAATGTGGTGACATTCCCCTTTAGAGGGGATGATGGAATGTACAGTATCTGTTTCAGAGCACAAAGTCATTTCATATGCAGGACTATTTATTGAAAACAGACTGTGGTATATGTAGGAATTTCATTTGAAATGACCTGGTTAACAATCATGACTGCATGTCTCAGACACCCCATGTCAACAACTCATGTGTAGGGCTGCTGACCTATTAAGTCCAGGCTCCAGCACCACAGTGATATCGTAAAGCCTACTGGAATTCAGTGTAATAATGTTTTTGATAACTGAGGGGTGAAACAGTATATTTTCTCTTGCAGCTTATGGTTAAGGGAAACTGGCAGAGGTCGCTAAACTATTATCCATAAAATTTGAAAAACTGTGCCAACGTGTCAAATTTCCAGTGACTGAAAAAGGGGAAACATAACCCCCATTTCAAAACAAAAAAAGAAAAAAGGAAGTTCTGAAGAATTGTGAGTTGGTCAGTCTCACCTCGTTGCCTGGAAAGATCATGGAAAAGACCTACCTGGAAACTATGTTAATGCACACGGAAAACAAGGAGGTGAATGGTGAGAGCCAACATGGATCCCATAAGGGCAAAATCAGCAGTCTTCTATTCCATGCTACTGAGACAGAGTTTGAGAAAGTGCTGTGAGGGTGTCAGCATGTTGAGGGAAGGTGTGAGGGAACAAAAAGGCAAAGGTCCCACTGAGATTTGAACTCAGATCACTGGATTCAGAGTCCAGAGTGCTCACCATTACACCATGGGACCACCCACACAACTCACTGCTGGTCCTTGTGTCCAGCCTCATTCAGCCTCATGTCCCTGGCTGAAGCTGGCTGTCTCCCCATCACCTTCAACATTCATCACCAAGGGCAANTGGCATGGCCTCTCTTACAAGCACCAGGCTCAAAACCTTGCACAATCCTGTCTTTCCCGAATAGCAACAAGCTCTTCCTGACTCAGGGCAGGCCTTGGCAAGTCATGGAGACACCTCCACACAGCAGAAGCCCCTTTGCCTTCTCCAGCCTGAACCAGCCCAGCTCCTTAAGCACTAATGAGAGGGAAACATTGCCCCATTTGTACAAAAGGTGAAGAAGGACCCTCCGGCTAACCCAGGAAAGGAGAGGCAAAGAGAAAGCACACGTGAGACCCCAAGGGCTAAGCAATGACTGAGCTCCCGTTCCTGTGGGGAAGAGGTTCGCTCACTGCCCACGGCGCAAAGCAAGGAGGGTAGAGCCCTCTCTGGGAACTCTTCCTTCTCAGAAGGAACTTGACTGCAAGGCATCCCAGGAAGACACAAGTCCAAACAGCCCGCTCAAAGCAGAGCTGGTGACAAAGCAAGCAGCAGGCGACACAGTGCTTGAGCCCCATTGCAACCATTGCAGTGTGACGCCCAGGCGTGGAGAAATGCGAAGTTCTCTGTACCCCTGGCTCCAAGGGCTCACGGCTCTCTGGGAGTCTCTGCAGGATCCAGAGAGCAGGCCCCGCAGTCTGCTTTTGCCAAGGCTGAGCTGGCTTAACGCCAGTCTGTGCCTGCTGGGCTGGGAGGTGTCCAGAGCCCCGGGCAGGAGGCCCGGCTGAGGGAAGCAGGAGCAGTGGCTCAACTGCTCTGTGGGAACAGAACTTGCTGAGCGAAGAAGCCGCGCTGTTTGGGAGCAGGAGAGGCCAGGCAGCGTGGAGCCAGGCTGAAGAAAAGCTGGTCTGCCTTGTCCAGGAATGATCAAGCCCTGCTCATCTGCTTGGAAGGCAGCTCTGCCCAGCACTACCCCGCACGGCTCCCGCAGCACTGCTGCTTCCCGCTCCTGCCGCCCGCAGCCTGCTTTGCCTTCTGCTCCCCCGGTGCCCACGGGCACTGCCTCCCGCACTGCCACTTCATACCCTGGCCTGGCTCCTGCTCCTGCACCTGTCACACTGGCTGCCGTCTCCTTCCAGCCCCCTGCACACACCCCAGCTCCAGCTCCTCGCATGCGCCTATGCTCCTCTGGCTCTGACACGTGGGCGTGGCCAACTCACACCGCTGGGTGCTCATAATGGTGCCCCTCCAGTTCTAGAACGCAAGTCCTGTTTCACCGGGGGGTCCTTCATGGGCCCCAGGCCTTTCAGGAAACCTCTTCCGTGCCATGGCTACTCTGCAGAATGGAATGTCATCCAGAATATTCACATGCTTCAGCAATGGTGCCTGGAGGTGCCACAAGCTTCACAGATGTTTCAGAGCTGTGGTTGCAGCAGGAACCAGCTGTGTCCTGGGCAGGACAACCCCCAAAGGTTTTCCAAGACACCTGTGCCCCACAGCAGCTCGTGTCCCCTCCACTCCCAACAGTCAGCCGCCTCTAGCCAATACAGTGTCCCTTGGGAATAGCTGCTTGGCCCTGATCCTGTATCACCCTACAAATGGTCACAGCAGCAAACGGAAGAGGACAGAGAAAGCTCCCAGGTGTTTGAGTCGAGCACACTGGTCCTTTCCCACACTCAGGCGGAGCAGCCTGAGCCTCCTCTGCCCCTGCATAGGCCTGGAGGTGCCGTCTTGTGCTTGTGAAGCTGGGCATTGAACTGCCTGCACGGAAGGGAGGAAGAGCCGTGCGCCCACGATATGCAGGGCCTCGTGGAGGGAGCTGTGCCTGTTGCTCCACAGCCACCTGTGCGCTGTGCCAGGTGGCAGGGACGGAGGGAAGAGGAGGGCTATGGCCAGGGGTGCCCAGAGAGCTAGAGCTGGAGCTCTAGCAGAGTAAAAGTCGTTGGGCGAGGCAGCATTGGTGAAAAAGCACCGTAGCAGAGGATGGTTTCGATCCATCGACCTCTGGGTTATGGGCCCAGCACGCTCCCGCTGCGCCACTCTGCTCCACCGGGTGCGTGGTTGCCATTGCTCCCAGCCCGGCTTGGTGCTGCTGGGCACCGCTGGCTCTTGCTCCCTCCCTTTCTCTCTCTTTGGCCCTGGACACATTTTTGTCATTCCTGTACAGGTTAAGATTTCTGAATGAAGTTTCTACAAGATTTTACATCCTTGCCAATGGTACCTGGTTCTGCCCAATGTCCCTGATGTGTATAATTTTTTAAGTATTTAATATGTCAAGCCAGAGAAAACATGTAGAGTCAGTCCTGCAATCATCTGTCCAGAGACCAGATTCTTCTGCTGGTGGTCTGAAGGCAGGCTGACAAGGTGTTAAAAACCTTTAGGTGGAATTATGCTCCTTTTTACAAAATGTAGTCAGAGCCTGCTCTAAAATGTCAGTCTTTAGGGCTGTTGGTATGACTCCCATTTATGCCTTTAAAAATTGGACCAAGGATTTAGCAATGACGTTAAGAATATAAAGTATTGCAATATGATACCAAATATGTAACCCTAAATATGGCAAGAAATAGTATAATAAAACTTGTCTTACAGACTTTTTTCCCCCTGCTTTTGTCCAATTTATTAGAAATGGAAGATTTCTTTTGGTAGATGTCTGCTTGTCTGCTGCTCATCTGAAGCACTTCTCATGATGGTATAGAAATGCAGTTTCAAACATAGGTAAAAAACTAAGTGATATGAATTCAAGACTAAAGTATTCAACACTGAATCAACTCCAGCAAAGTTGAGCTTTGTATCCTGGAAAGACAAATCAAACAAGTGGAACAAAAGAAAACTTTCGTACCAGTGCATCACAGCTGGGAAACATCAGAGAGAAAACACTAATGTTCTCCTGTTGTGAAAGGTTTGACCTGTGCCCACCTCCCTGACTGTGCACCAGGCCGGTCTGATGCTGCTTGTGCTCTGCCCTGAGTTCTGGCTTTCTCATTTGTGGGAATTCTCTCATTTGTGGGAATTCTCCCACTCCTGTGGATGCAAACGTCTAGTGGCCTGGCTTTGCCAGCTGCCAGGCTCTCACCCAGTGCTTTCTCACTCCAGCTCCTCGGGAGGACAGGACAGGGGAAGAAAATGAGATGAAAAATCTCACGAGTCAACATAAAGACAGGGAGATCATTGACTGATTACCATGTGGGCAAACCACACTGATTTGGGGAAAAACTAACTTCCTTGCCAATCAGAATAGATGGAATGGTGACAAATAAAGACACAACTAAAACACCTTCCCCCTATCTTTCCCTTTTTCCTGGGCTCCATTTCTTCCTGGTATTTTTACTGATGATCTGGACAAGGGGATTGAGTGCGTCTTCAGTAAATTTGCAGACAAAACTGGGGGGACTGTGGATCTGCTGGAGGATAGGAAGGCTCTGCAGAGGGATCTGGACAGGCTGGATCGATGGGCTGAGGTCAATGGTTTGAGGCTCAACAAGGTGGCTTGCTGGGTCCTGTTCTTATCTCACACCAAGTCCCTGGAACACTCCAGGCTGGGACAGAGTGGCTGGAAAGTGCCTGGAGGGGAAGGACTTAGGAATGCTGGCTGACAGCAGGTGAACATGAGCCCAGGTGTGTCCAGGTGGGCAAGAAGGCCAATAGCACCTGGTCTCTACCAGCCATAGTGTGTCCAGCAGGACCAGGGCAGTTGATTGTACCTGTGTACTGGGCACTGGTGAGGCCACACCTCCAATCCTGAGATCAGTTTTTGCCCCCCATGACAAGAGAGACATTGAAGGGCTGGAACATGTCCAGGGAAGGGAACAGAGATGTGGAAGTGTCTGAAGCACCAGAAACAATTAAGGGAGGTTCAGCCTGGAGAAAAAGAGGCTCAGGGGGGACCTTCTTGCTCTCCACAACTCCCTGACATGAGGTTGTAGCCAGGTGGAGCTTGGGCTCTGCTCCCAAGCATCAAGCAATAGGAGAAGAGCAACTGGCCTCAGGTTGTGCCAGGGGAGATTTAGATTGAATGTTAGCAAAAAATTCTTCACTGAAAGGGTTGTCATGCACTGGCACAGGCTGCACAGGGCAGTCACCATCCCTGGAGGGATTTAAAAGATATGTGGATGTGACACCTGGGGGCATGACTTAATGGTGACTTTGGCAGTGCTAGATTAATGGCTGGACTTGAAGATCTTAAAGGTTCTTTGTAACCTAAAGGATTCTATGATTCATTCCTGAAACTTCTATCTCCTCCCTTTGCTGACCAGCGGAGAGTTGTGGTCAGTTTGTAACAGTTTGCCTTTGCTGTTTCTTCCTCCTCCCGTTTTTCCTCTGCTCCAGAGTACATCCTCTCTGGGACAGCAGTCCTTCAGAATAAATCTGCTCCAGTGTGGGCTGTATCCAGGCCACAGTTCTTTTGGGGAATGGTCCAGTTCCAGGATTCAGGCAGGCAGAAGTGTCCCTGAGAGGTCAGGGTCTGCAACTGTGTGGTTGGACATGTGCTCAACTCATCCAGCCCATCACTCTGCTGGGCCTGGCAAGCTTCCACCCTCATAAATACACAAGCTATGTGAGCATAACTCTAAAATTAGTTTTGCTTGCTCTAATTCTGCATTTCTATAAGTACAACTGGTTGTTCTTGTTTCTGCTCTTTTGTCAAAATAAAACAATGAACACCTGCCATGTCCTTTCATATTTAGATGGTTTTGGTTTCTTCTGCAATAGCTGTGAACAGTTGCTCCATCATCCTCCCCTGAGCCTCCAGCACTCCTGGGCTCTGCTTGTCTCTTCAAAGAATCCCTGCAGTGTGTGGTGCATGTATGTGCGTGCCTGGGTGCGGGTGGAAGTGTTTTGATTGGCTACACAGGTATATTCTCTAAAGCACCTGGCTGGCAGTTTACAGGACAAAAGTGCATAAGCTAATTAAGAATTATTATTTTTCAAATCTTCATGCTCTGTCTGAGCATGCAGAAATGCAATTATGAAAGACAAAGCTGAAATGGAATTGCATCTGGTCAGGGATGTCAAAGACAACAAGGAGGGTTTCTGTAAATACCAACATTACAAAAGACACACACAACTCATTGGTGAATGAGCTGGGGAACCTGGTGGTGCAGGACATGGAAAGGGTTGATGACTCCTTTGCCTTGGTCTTCACAAGCAAGACCAGGCTTCAGAAATCCCAGGCTCTGGAGGTCAGAGGGAGACTGGAGTCAGGATGGTGCATCCTTGGTGAAAGATCAGGGAATAACATATGTAAGTTATAGAATAAAGGAATTATAGAAGCATGGAATAGTTTGGGTTGGAACGGACCTGTGGACTAAAGAATACAGCAGGACAATGACTAGAAGTGGTTGTCTTGTCTATCTACCTGCTTCTCTTGTGGTTCTTGACAAGTCGGGTAATTGCCCGGTTTCATTTTGGACTATGGTTAGTTGCTGTCATTCACCCTGAAGCAAAATATTTTATCTTGATCAAATCCACTTAATGTCTTAAAATTAATGTTTAGTTTCTATTTTTATAATATTTTATTTCCAAATGAAAAGCTGTTGTTTGCAAATTAAAAATATACTATTCTGGTAACAATCAACACTTTTCCTGAATTTTGATCCATTAATTTAGTTGCTAAGAATGTTTTTCTAAAGTTGACGAAAATCTAGCAAATGTTCCCCATGCTTCTATAATTATATATTTCATTTGTTGAAAGAAAAATAAAGTCCATATATGCATGAGAGTTGTGGTCTTAATACTTTAGCTGTCTCACTATGCATTACAATTTCTTTCTCTGCTAATACAAATTTTTATTTCCCTGCCTGTCTACCTATCAAATATTTTTTCCACTGACTTGATACTTGTCTTACCAAATATATGTGTAATATTTTTAATTCTTGGTCAAGTACTGTCACTGAGCCTCATCCTTGGCCTTTCATCTTATGGTGCTCATATCTATGGATTGGTTTGAGTGCTGTTAGAAAATGCTCTTTGTTTTTTGAAAATTTTATCTCTGTCACAGGTTTTGGTGCATGAATGCATTTTTCATCCTAAGTGTGTGTGCCGGTAATTTTACAAGAGGCGTACCAGCAGGAATTGGAGTTGTCACTAGATTTGTAATGCAGTGTTGTTTGTGAGGATACTGAGAGGGATGATTTTACCATGGACAGCTTTGCCCTTTGTGACTCTTAAGAGAAACAACCAAAGAGACAGATCCCACAAGTTGCTTGACAACAGAGATAACTTTGTTCCTTTTTGTTTGACAGCATCAACTCCCATTGGAGAATGATGTTTATTAAGTTCATTTGGAGTATATTAATTTACATCATCTATCTTGAATAAAAACAAGAAATCCCCTGTTGCATCATACATTCATTAAAAAGTTGGAGTAGAGGAAAACTCTGTCAAAGACTATTTCCCCATTAGACACCTGAAGAGTGTAACAGAAAATTAGCAGCATGAAGTTTGTTACAGATTAATTGATCTATCAAGCCCTTGGGTAAAAATTATACAGTGTGAAGGACGGTCACAGGAGTGAACTTTGTTGTGGTTTTAATAGGGCCTGTGAGGCTATTAGAGATGGAGCTGCTGAAGAAAGTCTAAGAGACCTTCCTGGGAGGCGGGACAAAAAATAAGAGCATGGTTACAGGAAAATAAAGGAAGGAACAAATGCTTTCACCAAGTGGCAATTTGATGTGTGCTGTCATAGAAAGGGGCCTAGTGCTAGCCCACACCAAGACCTTTTCTGGTCCGTGTGGATTTGCTGGGGCTGCATGGGCTACACTGCCAAGGTGCCTGGGCAGAGATGTTACAGCCCAGTCACTCTTCTCTGCTGTTCCAGTGGGCTCTCCATTGACAACGTGCATCCTGCATATGCACCAAAAACCTTCATATTTAATCTAAATTATTGTGTGTTGTATCTTTGAAGACAATACACAGCAGCAACAAGATAGGGAACTACTTTGGAGAGTTCATTACACTCAATTCCAGGTGTTGGCTTAAAATCAATGTGAAAATCAGGGCTTTGAGAAATTTTATGTCCCGTGACTCTGTCTGCAATTGCTTCTCAACTCTTTTAAGTTATCATAAAGTTACAATGGGATCAATCCTTATTGAGATATTACCATTGCTTACCGAGGGGATGAGAGGGAAATCTGTTTTATTTAATTCAGTAGCTTTCTCTATGGCACAGATGCCCCTATCTGGCCTCAACCCAGTCATTTTCTTGGACTAGATAAAGTAAGTACAGAAAGCAGAACCTGGAATAAGATTCACTTCCTCCTAGAGAGAAGACATGATTTGGTAATTTAATTTCACCTTAAAAGTGCTTTTATTCTGACAGTTGGATATTAAAAGATAATAACTTACATGTAAACATCTACATAGGCAATGTTTAAAGTTTACTGATATCAGTTCCAATGCTAATTTTCATTTAGCTAAAAACAGCCCAAATGAACTCTTTACTAATTTAAACCAAGCATGCTCTTTCTGCCTTGACCCATCTCATTGTAATACATTAGAAATGCCTCACCAGTCCCAGGAAGCACCTAAAGGACACTGTATCTCTACATTGAGGAAGTGGAATCTATATGCCACAGCACATATCACTTATTCAAGGTCCTCTTCTGTGCCTCATGTAGGCATATCCATGTTGATACATGCGGTCTTTCTGTGCCCCATGTCTCTGTAGCTGTAGGATACATTTTTTTCTTCTTGTGGCTTTTGATTTCTAAGTGACTGAAATAATATGAAAACATGACAAAAGCCTTTTGTTCTTTTAACGTTTTAAACAAGGTTATTTGGAGCATGCTTACATTTTGATTTTACAGGGCTTTTTCATAGCCCTTGATATGTCATTTACATAAAGCCCAAATGCCCAGGGCTCCTCTGACTTATTTATTTCTTGAATTGTAGATAAATGGATTCACCATGGGTGTCACCACAGTGTAGAAGATACAGAACAGCTTGAGAGGTTAAATCTTTGGTAACGTGAACAAGGATGGGAGTTGAATAGAAAATAGTGACCACAGTGAGGTGAGAGGAGTATGTGGAAAATGCCTTTTGTCTCTCTGAAGAGACTCTCAGGATGGTGATGATGATTAATATAAAGTGTGTATATACACAGAGAGAAGAAAGGGCAGTGTAGAACATGCGTAGTGTATATGCATGTACATACATGTATATACACAACCATACACATGTACATACATGTATATACACAACCATATACACGTACATACATGTATATACACAACCAGAAAATCAAACATGAAAAGCAGCTGCTGTAAGAAATACTTCTGTGGCCTGTCAGGGAGCTGCTAGCAGCTCGGGCACGGTGGTGGAGCTATATTCTCTCTCCAAGCAGAACAAGTGGCTGAGGAATAGGTACACTGGGGTGTGAACATGCAGGATAGCCACTACCAACAGCAGGATGAGAATGTTCTCCATCACTGCCACCATGCAGATCACCAGGAAGAGCAGGAAGACAGGAGCCCTGAAGGTCAGGTAAATTTCCAGATCCCAGGAGGATGAGTTCTGTCGTGTAGGGCTGGTTTTGCTTTCTGTTGCTGACATTACATTGAATCCTGAGGAAATCAAATACTAAAATGTAATGTGAAAATTAAAACCTGTTTTCTATGCATGGCTATAAAGATACACTGCTCAACTTAACTCTGGGATTCAATCTCTATGTCCTGATAACTTATTTATAATTTGAAATCTTAAAGCATTTAAGCAGTATTTTCTGTGAAAAACAAAAATAATGGAAAAAAGTAGAAAAAATCACTCCTTCATTTTCCATGTGTCTTGACAGAGTTTCAAGGAGGATCTGCTCCATGAACTTATTGGGCACAGAAGTGAGACTGTGACTCTCCGGGACTTCCTTATTTCCCTTTTTAAAAATGGGGTTATGTTTCCCCTCTCCCAGTCAGTAGGAACTTCACCAGACTGCCATGACATCTCAAATATGATGGGGAGTGGCTTATGCAACTCATTCCATAGTTCCCCTTGGAAATATCTCATAGATCCCATGGGTATGTGCAACTCCAGGTTCCTTAGATGGTTTCAAACCTGATTATCTCATACTGTGGCTGGTTCATCCTTCTCCCAGCCCCTGCCTTTGCCTCCTGTGACTTGGATGGCGTGGCTGGAGCACTTGCTGGTGAATATAGATGCAAACGTGGTTGAGTACCTCAGCCTTCCCCATGTCCCAGGTAACCAGGTCTCCCATGTCTTTCTGAAGACTTTATCGCTTGTCTTCCTGTTATCACCAACACACTTAGAGAAACTTTTCTTGTTGCCCTTGATGTCCCTGGCCAGGTTCAATTCGTCAGGGCTTTGGTTGTCCTGTGAAGGCCTTCTGGCACGAAGAACAGAGATTTGCCTTTTGCGGTGTCTTGTCCTCCAAACGAAAGCCTCTGTATGACACTCACACACAGAGACCCTGGGGATGGCGTAGCTGAGCCCTTCTGGTTGAACAGAAGCATTTTATTCCTTCAGCAGAACAGACAGAGTGGCTACTCGGTAGGAGACCACGGGTATACCATGGGAAAGTCAGCAGGCAGATTTTGTAATTTTGAGACAGATTTATCCCACCTCATGTTATCAATCAAAATGGGTGACATTGTGGCTCTGCATCTCAGCAAGGACCAGCTCTGTAGAGGCAGAAGTCACTGTGGTAGAAATTGGTCTTTCAGACTGGTTCGACTACAGTGCCCTCTAGTGGTGCTTACCATAATACAACTCCCTCTCAGCTTTGGGAGAGCACTTTTTTTCACATGGTCTTTGAATTTTCCCTTCTTCTTATGATATTTTGAATTTTTGAGGTTCACCAAGTAGATGAAAAGTTATGCTTTGCCAAGAGATATTTATTCATCAAGCTGCGTCTGTCTGGCCTTGCAGACTAAGCAGCCTGAGCACTGACTAACAAATTAGAGTCCACCTGGCCTTAAATGCTAGATAGGAAGCTGTGGTTATAATCCAGGACCTAGAACAGCCATTTCACAAACATGGCAAGTGCATGTAGTTAATTTGAGTAAAGCTTGAAAATACATAGCTATAGCTCTTAAAAATAAATAAACAGGGGAACAAAATAGGTAAATAATCTTGCTATCAGTGGAGGATGGCCATGAGAGAGACAATGAATATGCAATGAGCGCTGTAAAGTAAGCCAATTGAACCCATGAATATCTTTATATACATATTATTGGATACAATATCTTGCTGGCCTGCTTGCTTGCTTTTTCCTCACTCCAGCTGAAACAGTTCAGAATAAGTTGAAATACAATTTCTATCAAATCGACCGTTTTTTATTAATATTATGTTCAGGTTACTTTTAGTTTTTCACACCTGTGGTGTAGATGTCTACATCCAAGACAGTCATCTGGACTCCCTTTATTGCAAATGAAGAGAGTGAGAAACATTACTCAAATATAGTTCCTCTGAACTATTTTGGGGATTTGGTTTTGGTTAATACAAACCACAATCCAGAAGAATTTGGTGCAAGATACTAAAGAACTTCTAGCTTATACAGGACATGCAATACGCATATATTGTATATATACTTTTATATGTAGGTGGCTTCTCCACCTTCTGTAGCAGCTGCAGTGGCCCAGTTCTTGGACCCAGAAGTGTCTCAGAGGTGAGAGGTCGCTTTCTCCGAGCATGGCCCTAGTACACACCTCAATACCCCTGGGGGTCAAGATACTGATGGTACAAGGCAGGAACATCTCACTAGGGTCAGCAACTTTTAGGGATGGTCATCCCAGGACCAAGAAAAGGAAAAGCTTTAGCCAAAAAATCTTTGTAACACCGATGTGGCAAAACACCAACCCCCGCCCAGGGCCCACCCCACTTCCTTGTGCCTGTGGGAGTGAAGAGGGACGAAGTCACTGCCAGCAACCCCTCAGGGCAAAACAGGCTCCGTGCTGGGTAAGCATGTGGATGACATCTTCAGCTTCTCCTCAAAGTGAGAAATCACATTGCAGCATTGACAGCCCGTGCTCCTTTTGCGCCTGAGTCCTGCTGCCATGGAGCTGCTGTGAACACAGCAGTGCTGTCCGAGGCAGGTACAAGGTGTGATGTGCTGAGTAACCCCACTCCCAGACTTTATGTTCTCCTCTAGATTTTTTCCCAAAATATTTACATCTCCCACTGACAGTAGTTTTGGAAACCACACTCCCGAATTTGTGAGAAACTTGTGCAAAAATCCACCCACCTTCCTTCTTATATGTTCCCCATAGGATACTTGCCTGTTTTCCCAAAATCTGATGGACAGGTGATTGTATACGACAGGTGACTGGCAGCTCCTACCAGGCAAGCCAAGAAAACAGAAGACACGAGATGGGCTGTGTCTCTGTTCCGCTTTCAGCATCACAATGGGGACTTAGTCCGTGGTTCCCGGGAGAAGGTAAAAGCTATAACAGCAAGTGGGGCAGCCACGCACCACAGTGCGTTCATTCGTTGTCCCCCGTTTTGGGGCCAGCGGGGTGTTCCCATCACTCCGCATGGGCTATGGTGCCACTGCCGCATGCCCGGGGCGGGGCGGAAGCACAGATGGAACTATTGATTCGAGAGAAGAAAAAGCGCAGCAGCAGAGTGGCGCAGCGGAAGCGTGCTGGGCCCATAACCCAGAGGTCGATGGATCGAAACCATCCTCTGCTAGGTGATTTATTGCTTATTTTTCTGGGACTGCGGAGGAGCAGCAGGGCACCAGGTGGCGGTGCGACAAAGCCAGCAGCTTGGCCGGTTAGCTCAGTCGGTTAGAGCGTGGTGCTAATAACGCCAAGGTCGCGGGTTCGATCCCCGTACGGGCCACGTTGTTTTTCCGGAATTTCAAACTTTTTCCCCTTCCGGCCCTCTCTTTTTTGGCAATGATGGTTCAAGGATATAGTCTGTACGAAAACAGAGATCCTGCCTGCGCTACTCAGCCCTGGCGGATGGTCCACTGGGAGAGCATCTAGGCTCTCCCTCTGCTTTCCCTACTCCTCCTTTTGCAGGTGTTCATTCCTATTTAAGAATAAATTTCACTGGGTGCTTGTGGCAGGTGCACCAGTTCCAGCAGCCTTCCAGACCTGGGACTGACCTCAGCCGTGCCACGGCTGGATTCAGGTGTGAAGCACTAACCATTACACCTGCTGGTGCTGTGGAGGGGCTGAAGGTCAGACCTCGGCCAGCAGGGTTTATTGTGACCATCTGACGACAGATCAGACTCACCCGGGGTACAGATGGAGCCTTGGTGGGCAGGCGGAGCAGTGGAGTCAGTTGTCCTCAGAGAAGGACTGTTAGGGACTCCCCCTTTGAGTCAGGATGCTGCCCACAGTCACTCTGTGAGATTGAGAGCCCTCAGTTTATCGGGTGATTTGCATATTCTGTGTTACCCTTCTAAAATCTTGAGAATTCTGAAGTCACTCAAGTAGTACGAATTCCACTTGACATCACAAATCTCTATGCAAATATTGACAGAGCTTTAATTAGTTTGATTTGCTTAACTGCTTTAACTGCTTTATAAAACAAATCTCATAAAATTATCTGTGGATTTTAAAAGCCTCCATGGCAATGCTATAGGCAACATTTCCCATTTAAACAGTGAAGAATTGTCAGAAACTAGCTTTGAACAGAAAGTTAGTGGCCAGTCAGTGTCCTGATCAAGCACCCTAAGAGTGACAAATGTCCACGTCCCCCACTTCAGCCAGCAGGGAGGCTCAGTGTGTATCCCCAGGAGGCACAGACTGTGTCTGTAATCCCAGACTGGCAGATGGGCATTAAATGCCACGCAGACCCGTCATATCCTTATCCCGCTATTTTCACATATTTATAGCTCCTGAAAACCACCTTGATCCCTCTTTTTCTTCCACTTTTGGTTCTTCCCCCTGACCATCCCATAGTAAGTCACAATCCCAAAATGCTCTTCCCTTGCATCCCATACCATGACCTTTGCCCCTAGCAAGGGACAAGGTATGATCTGCAGAGTGGTCCCATTCGCCCTCTGGATGAGAGCCAGGCACATGGCGAACCAGGGCAAGCCAAATGCAAGAACACTTCCTAGCAGTCTGCGTGGTCAAAGGAAGTTTTGGAAATAAGAACCAACAGCTCTGTTCCCTGTATTACAAATCGCATTTGTAGGTTAATACATACAACACAAGCAGCTTTGACAAGCACAGTTTATATACATTGTCAAGCATCAAAATCCATCTGTTCCAAGGCCTTGTTTAGGTACTGGTGCCTCCCCCGCTGTTCTTTCCAGAGGTTCCTGCCTTCTGCATCCGGTTTGCACTCGGCTGTCGGGGCATCCTCTGGGCAGATCCTTCCCGGCTGCTTCTTTCGGCCAGAATCTGTGTCCCACTGACAGCAGAGTTGGTTTTATTTCTCCCTGAATAAACAAACACATCCATTAATTTTCACATCCCAACCCAAGCATCACCACACAGTAGCTAGCCACAAGCATTCCCTCAGGAACCATGCAGGAGGCAAAACTCCATTGGATCTCACAAATGTCTTCAGCATCCAGCGCAGAAAGCAAATTGATGAATTCAGCCCAATAGGTAATGGTGCCACGAAACCCTAAGAAGTTGCAGTAGAAGCCTTTTTAATTGTCAAGAGGTTTAATCTACGAAGTAACCAGCCACTTTGTTCCAGTCATTCTGCACAGAACAGCAGCATAGCAAACAGCACTGCTGTAACACCAAGAGCTTCCAACACCTCAAGGTGGGATAAGCAAAAGGATGTGCCAGTGTCCGCCAGTGTCTGAGACTGCCACCACATCATCAGATCACAAACACTTCTCTCCATATCACTTCTGTCACTCAATGAGCAGATTTGGATTTCCTATCATTTTCTGGGGTTTTTAGGAGCTCAGACTCCTACACAGGACTTTCAGATATTTTTACTGAGTTCAGAAGGTGAGAGTTCCCCTCCTGGAGGCCCAACTGAGAGGCTCTAGGAGGCAGAGTGGGAACAGGAAGCAGCAGTGGGTACAAAGGCAGAAGCTGAGGGAGGCAAGGGGCAACAGGATCCTGCCAGGGGAGAGAGTGACAAACTCAGTGTTGCTGACACAAATGTGACTCCTTCACTCAAGAGGGAATGAGGGACACTGACTTTTCCTGCCACTCCCTCAGGCGAGCAGTAGGACTCACTTTAGGAAAGAGAATAAAAGAAACGTGATGCACAGCTTTTACTAAAGACAGAAACCTCCATGAAGCATCATAAAAATGAATAAAAGCAAGGAGGAAACAAAACAGGAATACAGTGGGCTGTAGTTACATGCATGCAATTAAATAATGAGTGACATTTTGGCAGTCATTATCAGAGCAACTTCCACAAGACCAACAGCTGCTCCACATTCTAGAGTCTCCATGGACATGGGTTGGAAATCATTATCTTGGATCATCTGTGCTATTGGCAGTGCACAGTTACTTACCAGACCATCCTGTCTCCTTGGAGCAGCTGTCTGGGAACAGGACTCATATCACCAGTTAACACCTTGCTGCACCAGAAAGGCAATCTGAGAACTTCCAAGTAAGAGCAGGTGGCCACTATTCATCTGTAAAATTTGGGTGGCACAAAAATCCATTCACTTATCCCAGCCAAGTCAGGTGCTCTTGAAAACCTCTCTTCTTGTCAAGCACAGCAGTGACATGCCAGCAGTCACCATCCCAAGCCAGCCAACCAGCCTTGCCAGTTGTGTTGTAGCTCAGGCTCTCTAAGCAGCTTCACTAAAGCAAGTGCTGTCCATGAAACCAAACACATCGCGCAAAGGCAATATGCGATCTCATAGTATTTGAGAGAAAAAGTGGCAGGAATAAAAACATTATTCACCATGATGCTTTTAGCAATCCCGAACATGTGCCCAGGTGAATGTCCTCCCCCTTCTCACATGCATCTGTCTCCTGAGAGGGCAGGTCCTCAACCCATGGGCAACTCCAGCCATGTGCACACACACGCTGGTACCATTAGGCACTACTGGAGTCAGGCCCTCGATGCTCTGACCCAGCTGAAACAACTCGGGGAGAAAGAGTCATCTGACTGAAGAGAAGCTCCGCTTAAAGCACGTGACCTCCATCCCCCTAGCCTTGAAATCCCAGTAAAACAAATGAGTTAAACTGCATAAATACCCAGTACATTTTTGGAAGCAGCCTGTGCCAGACCCGTGCACCAGACAAGGACAGCTCCTGAAGTGTGCAGGGACAGGCAAGGTTTGTGCTTCCCTCAGTTACACTACCAGAGACAACAGATTCAATTACCACAAAGCACAAAAGCAGCTCAACGACCATAAACTCTCTGTAATTCAAGTCCTACAGAAGAACAAAAGGATTTCACTGATATTTTCCTTGGTGACACAAGAGGTCCTTATCTTGAATGTGTCTGGCTGTCACAGAATAACTGCAGCCCAAATAGCTGCAGAAGCAAGAGACAAGGCAAAAGAGACCCTAATCAAATACCTGCCTCCCCAAAGATGACCCCAGAAGCAGGAGCTGTTCATCTCCACGAGAACTAGGCACTGCTTGGGAAGAATGGTATGTGCACACAAGTAGTTTTAAGTACCAGAGGGAGAAAGAAGCACAGCCTTGTGTCAAGCAGGAGGCAAGAGAAGATCAATCAGCTTTAGCAAAGGAAGGAACTGCAACTCCAAATATGCTTTCAGAAGTAGAAATCTAAAGCTCTTCTCTTTCAGTCTCCTCTCTACTCAACCTACTGCTTTCCTCAAGGGATCCTTTCCTGCCTCTGAGCATTAACAAGGACTACAGATTTTCCTCTCACTGGCAAATAAATACATACATACATACATACATACATAAATGTCTGTTGGTACATTTACTTGTAGCACAGTCAGGGATACCATGGCTGCAACACTCTCAAGATACCTCCTGCAGTGCATATTGACATAAAACCTATAAGCTGGCCTCTTCCGCAACACAATTTTCAGGTCTTCAAAGCTGCTGCCACATCTTCAACAGTTAATACATAACCTGGGCTCTTTCCAGAGCTAAATCATCACTCAAGAGCCAAAATCATTCATCTCTCCTGCTCTTTTGATTAAGAGCTCTCTCCAGACTGCTCAGCAGAGCCACAGAAGCTTCTCTCTCATCGCTGATCAACATGAAACACATCAGCCTTTTCTCTACAAATTCTCACATGTCCCTGGTTGCTCCTCCGTTTACTAGTTTTCACCACCACAGGGATATCTCATCTTCTTTCTTTCTCTTGCACTTAAGATTACAGAAAGAGAAGATGGAGAAGAGGTCCCTCATTTTTCTCAGAAAGCTCTAATGAGTCTGTATTTATAAGATTTTTTGAATGTTTCTTTGATAGGGTGAGGGGAAAGAATGAATTGTCACTCAGAGTTATCATTCAAACTCATATCTCATTGCCACAAAACCACACATGACAAGTCTGGTGTTTACAGGATTCCGCTAAATCCCTTCCCTTTCTGCCAGGTCTTGCCTTAGAGAGCATGAAAAAGAGGGGGGAAAAAGCTTGATAATCAATCTGAAAAGACATACTGAAAAAATTATCCCAGTGCAGCATTTAGCTCGATGCCCAGCAGAGAGGAAAGCTCAGAGCCTCAGGTAACCCAGCAAACCTCTGGCAGGGAAAGCGTGACCGGGGAGAGACCTCCGTGGCCACCTATTCTTTTGGGACTAGAGCCACAGTAGGTTGTGAGCATTCCAGACTAGACTTCTTGCAAATTATTCCTGGGATAAGGAAGAAGAAATAAAAGCTGTTTGTCTGCTGAAGTAGAAAAGACTACTTCACTACCCATCACCTGTATTTTGAGAGGATCAAAATTTATTATTACCTCCTGGGAGAGGAAAGGTACAGGAACTTTTAACCAAGGGAATTTCAGTCATCCAAGAAAGCACAGTACAGCTGAGAAATTTTTTTATCAGTTCTAAAATAACTGACATAATGATAATTTCTGTACCAGAAGATGACAGAGGTCTATAAATTGAAGCTAGTCAATTGCCTACAATACAGAAAAATTATTTTTAAAAGTGCCTTTTGGAATGTGAGCCTGGGGGGAAGGAACAGCAACAACTTTGCATCAGGAATGCTCTGTGCATAGAACTTGTCCCATGTATTTAACATATCCATCATTTCACAAAACAAGAATAAGGGCCTCTAATTCAAAAGGCTTAAACTCTATTGTTTATGGTAGAAGAGCTGGAGAGAGTGAGACTTGCAGGATAAGACCTGGAAGAAAACCTAACTGCTCCTCAGTGACTGTAGGAAATCTACTCATTGGAGTGGTATTGATAGAGTACTGCAAAAAACCTGAATATGAGCAACTAAGTAAAAAAACCATGATCAGAACTCTATTAGTCCTTTGATTAGTTCTGTGTAAGTCACCAATAGGTCATTCTACAGATTTTTTTTCAGAGAAGATATGCAGACCATGAAGTATCTGGGAATATTTTCCGGTGCAAGGCACACATCGCCACCACTCAGAACCCATGGAGATATTTAATTTACAATTAAAGCATATTAGCCAGTATAACCCACAGGAAAACTCACTGTATGATGTATAAACCCCAGCTTAAATAAATTTAAGATAAATCGTTAGCATCTCCAAGGGGATTCGCTCTGCCATATCAGAGCTTTACACAGCATTCTTCTTGTCAGCATTACCCTTATCTCCTTAATACAGAAGTCCACACTACAAATCCCACATCAAATCAAACCCTGAGACAACTCAAGGCTGAGTGAAAGAGGAATGCAAAGCAGCTGGTGTGGCCAGCCAGCAGCAGCACCCAAGAGTGTTGACAGTCACCACTGGCCACAGCTAAAGACAGACAGCACAAGGGGAAAGAAACAAGAAGTGAGAAAAAGGAATGAACAGGGAAGAACAAAAAACCATGAAGTCAGCAAGAACACCCCAAAAGGACAAAGTTGGCAACAAGCTGTGTAATACACAGAGGAGTATTTAGGAGACAACTGAACAGCAACACTTAAAATTCTGAGGCCTTGATTGTATCTAAGTATTTACACAGGAAGAAAACAGTTAAAAATGCAGGGGCAGAAAAGGACTTGTGATTCTCCATGGCGTATTTTTCCACACAGATCAGAAAAACTCACCCTGTGAATCTCTGACAGAGTCCGTGGCTGGTGATGGGCTCGGTGGCTTTTCCAAAAGGTACTGGAGTATGACAGTTTCCCTGGGCAGGGGAGCATTCTGACTCTGCTATGCACAACTCCCTTTTTCCTGTGTCAGTAAGTTCCTTGCAGCCTTAAAATCCACACACCAGGCGACAGGCCCACAAAGGAGACAGGTTTTGAAAAGCAAGCTCATGTTAACAACACATTCAGAAGATAAATTAGGTGGGGCAAAGCTTTGGGAAGTAATTTTATGGGAAGACACTTTTTCTGGGGAAGTGGGGAATGTGAAAAAAGATGTTGGAGTGCAAAGAGGGAGAGCAGCATCAAGGATGACTATTACTCAGCCTAAAGAAAGAACAGGGCATTGACATATGCACGTGCAAAAACGTAGAAAACTGCAGGGGAACCAGCAGGGTTTGCTGATGGAAATAGAAAGTGTAGAAATAGCATATGAGAAAATGGGATACTTAATTACACACATGTCTAGTCTAGGCCAAACTCAAAACCACTGTCCTTAACAGAACCCTCACCCTCACACACACAGAAATTCCCAGGTATGCTCTTTCAAACCAGCACTTTCCCACCACCCAAATCAAATGCTGAGGGACCGTTTTGCACGTAGCTTGCATTAAGTTGCATCCAGCTAAATATGCCAGATGGATGCTCCAATACCCACACATGGCAATTTGCAGGCAGCTGTCATGAATTTAGTCACCAGCCAACACAGAACACCATTGCTGTGTTCTGTGGGAAAACACAAAGTCACTCATTTCGGACTCCCTGATGCTTCATCAGCACAAAAGCTGAAATAACTACGGGGCAACCCCCACCACCAATAGTGCTAATCAGAACTACTGCAGCAACCTTATTTTAGCTGTTTTAAAAAGCCTCCCTACACCATGATGTGCTGGGAAGCCTAAGCCAGGATCTCAATACTGATCCAACTGGAGCAGAGCAGGTTGGGTGATCTTTGGTGAGACCTGGATTCCTTCAGCCACTTGTCTGCCTTCTGACAGGGCAGGGAGTGTGGGGGCTGAGCTGACAGGTGTGAAGCAGCCTCAGAAGCCTGTGCAAGACACAGCTTGGGCTGTAACCACACGCACAAATCCTAGCAATGCAGAAGAGGCATCTCCCCTCGCCAGATGCCTGGTTCTGCATGGAAGCTGCACCATCCTCTTCTTAAATGGAAGCAGCTTCCAACAAGAGATTGCAGAGCCAACAGCAGACAGCGCTTAGGTTCCCCTTCTCTGCAGCAGCTCCTAAAGGGGAAGGAGGCAAGGCAAGCCAAGGCAAACCGAACGCTCTTGCAGAACAGATCCAGTCCAGAGGACACCCCCAGACATCCTATTAACACTTACCCAGCTCCTGAAGGATGGACTTGGACTGAATTGGAAAGTTTGGCCCAGAACTAGAAAGCTCCGTGAAAGATAAGTGATTCTTTTTCAAGTTGAAGGACGGTAAGTTTAGATCAGGTATTGGGAAGAAATTCTTTCCTGTGAGGGTTGTGAGGCCCTGGAACAGACTGCCCAGAGAAGCTGTGGCTGCCCCATCCCTCAAGGAGTCCAAAGCCAGCCTGGAGGGGGCTTGGAGCAATCTGGGATAGTGGAAGGTGTCCCTGCCCATGGCAGGGAGTGGAATGAGGTGAGCTTTAAGTTCCTTCCAACACATATCATTCTCTGATTCAGTGATCCTTACAAGGAGGACTGGACAAAATAAGTCCTTCATATTAATGGAATCTTACCAGCATTTCTTATACTCACAGAAATGAAAACATAGGACTAAAGTTGTGATAAGCCCGCACTGAGCTTAAGTTCTGCCGAAAGCATTTTTTGAGCATTAGCTTTTCAATGGTAATTTTATTCACAAAGGAATTAGCTGATGTCAGTGGGTGCTGGGTGACAGTAAAGTCAAGTCACCTGGGCTGGCAGAAACTAAAAAGAGAAGCTTTCATTCAAAGTGAGTTAGTGCTCTAATTTAACACAAGCTTACAGAAGACACAGCTGAGAAGACTAAGCCTTCTGACAAGGTGTAGAACTGCTGTCCATTGGAATTTAGTCAGGGATGAGTGTGAAAAGAAAGAGGAGGCCCAAGTGCCTCTTCATCACCATTACCAAGCAACAGCTTGCAAACAGGGCAAATCCAAGCTTAGCATTTAATGTTTCACCACATCTGCAGCAAAATTGTGGCTTGATGGGCACAACCTTCTTGTTTCAGCAATTCCAGTGCATTAACTGGCACTGAAGACATATTTTAGCCTTGCGAAATAAGGCAGCAATAGACCAAATTGGCCACTGAAAGCCAAATTAATAATGGGAATATTTATAACAAGCATCACCATATTTCTCTGAACTTCACTACACTTCACCTTTGGTTCCAAGGGCTTGTCCCAGAGCACTCCAGCATATCAACATATCAATTTTAAAAGGATACTATGGAGAGAAAAGCCTGGCTGGACACACTAGGACTGAAATCTGACTCAGACCAGGAGATGCTCTGCTAAATATGCAGAATAAGCACCAAATTAAGCTCCCAAGACAACTACTAACTCCTGCAAACTCAGCCTCTGAGTGTGCCTGCAGCAGAGTGGTACGAGGCAACAGTTAAGGGCGTACCAACTTTTCCTTAGGGCTTCAGGCTTTTCCTCTTGAGAAATTTAATGCTGATTAACAAGGAAGTGGCCATCGGCCTCTCTCAAACCTGAGCCAGCCTACTACTCGCTAAAATTAGCTCACAGCAGTAGCCCAGTGCTAGGAAAAAGCTTCATTTGTCCAGAAAGTACCACTCAAAGAGCATACATGAGAGAACAAAAGCTGCTCCACATTACAGACAGACAGACAGGAACGAAAGCCTCAGCAACATTCCTTCACAGTTTGAGCAGCCTGGAACAGCTGGAACACCAACAGAGAAGAAAGAGCAAAATTTATCAGCATCTTTTGTTCAAAATCTCTGCTCTTTTGGGATGTTTCCACTTAGTGTGGTACCAGAATAGCACACTGCTTCACACTTGAAAAAATCCAAGTGCTGCACCTCTACCATTTTGCTCAGGAAAAAGTAGTCAGGTATCTTTCCTTACACCTGTACATATTCAGAGTAATTTCTCAGTCACATGTGACACTGTTCTCTTCACCACAACCTTCTCTGCAGGGAATTCTTAAGCAAGAGCATCTCCTTAGAAAGGCAAATCTGTTCATGGAGAGTCCTGAACACTTTACCCACACACTCCATTTGGGCTTCAGCAAACTTCCTGAGTTCCCCTCAGCTGTTTAAGGAGGGGATTCTCCTTGAACCCTGCCATTGTGAAGGTGCCAGATTGTGGCATAATTCCTTTATCCCAACACTGACTGCTTCTCAAATGAATCCCCATCTCAACTTCACTTTCTACAGGACTTTGAAGAACAGCCAAGAGAATAAACACCCAACTACCAAGGCAGCCTCAGCAGTGAAACCAAACTAAGTGCTATGCTATCATGACAGGGAAACCTCACTCTCCTCCCTCCTATGCCCACCAAGCTTTTCTTTCTTGCCCCATTCTCTCTGTTCCAAGCACAGACCTTGCTGACAGTTACTTTTTCAACTTTTGCCTCAAAATTCAGCATAGGTCAACACAGACCCAGCAGCTACAACTGTGTTTTCATCCTGAAACAGAGAGAGGGAGAGAGAAAAGGACATGAAAATACAATTTGACTTGACCTCATCCACTTCTAGACCCTTGCCCCTTTCTGACACATTTCTGAGCACAAGAGAAATGAACTTTTTCACTTTGAATTCAGGCTTAGTGACAGCAGACTTACTTTAGTTACTTCTTTTTAAACCTTTTGGAAGTAATCCATAGAGTTGGCGAGCTACCAGCCAAAAGTCTCTTCAGGGAGTAAACAGAGTTTTTATTAGAACTGGTTACAAATAAAATAAAATTATATATATATGGCACTTGTATTCAGTGCTGTAGTTGTTACTGTCCACGGAGATTAGAGCAGTAAGAAGAGATAAATGCATCAAAAGCAGTAACTGTTTTAGCTGACAGTCCCCCACAGCCTTCCACTTCATCTTCCCACACAAATATCGTCTTTAGAGGACGGAAACCACTGGATGCGTGTTAGAAGCCACCACGCACATGGGGACAGATTAAAGGAAGCATCACAGCTCTCCTCCTTTTCTGGGGATTCCTCATGGCCCGGAAACGTTAACGTTTTTTGAGTTATATACAAACAAAGCAGTACTGTATAATATTGTGCATTAAAACTTTTTTCTGTTAAGGGCTTGGCAAGCAGAGTCAGGAGGCTATAAAACGCAGCTCAAGTGCTGCAGCAACCTCTCCCCGGCCCCCGCGCTGCCTAAAAACGATAAACATTAGGACAAACGAGGCGCGAGCAGCGGCCGGGCCGGGCCAGGCCGAGGATCACACCGAGCGGGCCCCCCGGGCCGAGCCGGCCCCCGCGACAGGCCGAGCG
>VZRN01003943.1:25498-49923 GCA_013397935.1 Dasyornis broadbenti
CCCCCCCTCATTGCAGGTCACGCCCCCACGCCGGTCGGCCATGGCTCCTGCCGGCCCGGCCCTGCTGCTCCCGGCGCGGCCGGCAGGCGGCAGCCGCGCTCCAGCCGCCCCCCGGCCGCGGGCTCGTGTCCGGCGCCTGCTCGGCGGTGTCTGGTGTGCTGTGTCCGGAGTGCAGTGTCCCGTATCCGCCCCCCTGCCCTCCGCGCTCACTGCGTGGCCTTCCCGCGGGCGCCTTTGCTGCAGAGTAGGGCAGGAGCCGGGGAGGGCCGCTGGGCGCGCTCCAGACCGTGCGGCAGTTTCGCATGCGGCGATGCCGTGGGGACCAGCGGAGCTACACAGAACCCATGTTCTCGCCCCCAACTGTCCCCTGGGCCGGGCAGCAGCTCTCCCGAACGCGCTGCAGTCCCCAAGCCCAGAGAGCATTTGGCGTTGCACGGGGAAGAAAACTGGAAATCTGGGTCTTGAGTCACACTGTGGCGAGGAGCTGGCAAACTGAGATTGAAATTCCTCTAAATGGAAATGAGCTGTTGCCTTCAGGGAGGGATGGCGCATCCTCACTGCCCCGGCCCAGCACACACAGACCCTAGAGATGCACTGCTAATGGAGAGCAGAGCAGAAGGGTCATCGTGTACCCCTGGCATCGCCGTGAGACCCCATCCCATCCTTACACCAAGCCAAAGGGGACAGATGCTTCCACTCCACATCCCAAGCAACCTCTGAGTCTGTCAAAATTATACCCTGACACAGGTGACCGGACCTTGTGTCCCAATAGCCTTGCTGACAGACAGACAGACATATACTGCAGCTGCCAAGACAAGAATGAGATGCTGATAAAAGAAGGATCCTGCTCCTTACAGCCCCAAGCAGGACCAGCCCAGCAAGAACAACTATGGCTGTGTTTCGAGTGGGAGCACCTACTGCCAGTATGAATTACTGTGCAGACTTCAGGGCTGCCAATGCCAAAGCCACAGAGCCTGCGGTTGTCCCAAAAGCTAGACTTTGAGAGGGACCCTAAGCTGAGCAGGGAGTGTAGGGTCTGTGATGCAGAGGGGACTGAAAAACATCCCTGTGCTTGGTCTCTTGCCTGTTCTGGTATATGATGTGCTGCTTCCTTTGGGACAGGCTGGAAGTCGAGTGCAAGTGCAAGAGCCGTCATGGTGTGGATGATGCAGTCTCCAGACCTGGTTCCACATGGACTACCTCCCCCAGCCTGTGGCATGTGAGAACTCAGCTACTCACAGCAGAAGAGAGCAAGAAGCTTTTTAGGTCAGCCCTATTC
Organism: Dasyornis broadbenti; assembly: GCA_013397935.1. Classification (NCBI taxonomy): domain Eukaryota; kingdom Metazoa; phylum Chordata; class Aves; order Passeriformes; family Dasyornithidae; genus Dasyornis; species Dasyornis broadbenti. The sequence goes on from VZRN01003943.1 coordinate 26,778, forward strand.
TGGGGAAAAAAATCCAAAGAAAACCAGGAACTGCCTTCTGTACAACAAACTGGAGAAGTCTCAGCTTGTACCTCCCTCCTTCCCAGCCCCAGTCTGTACCTGCTGACAGCTCTCCCTACATGCCATGGTCACCAGCATCACAAACAGAAGGGCTGGCGACCTTCTAAGGGCAAGAGACAGGAGACCCTGTTCCTCCCATGCTTCCTTCATAGGCCACGGCTGTGTCACATGTTCCCCACATTTCTTGGTATAAGCTTGGATGGGCCTAGTGTGCAACTTGGGAGTGACAACCCTCTCCTCTGGACTTCAAGATTTTCTCTGAAGCATTTCTGGAGGCTCTGATATCTCAGTTTCTCCTTTTTGTTCTCCCATTCCAACAGGTCAGTAGAGGAAGTCCTTGGGAACTCATAAAAATCCCCTGAGAAGGCCTCAGTTACTGGAGCTGCAGTCTGGGTGGTGCCTGGGACTCTGGCTTAAATGACACTGAGCAGGGCCCTGAGTCCTGCTGCCTGCCAGACACTCTCCATTACCTCTGGCATGACTTTAAAACCCAGTCACCACTCAGTCCATGGTTTCCAGAGAACGACAAGCCAAGACAGCCCGGGATGTTGATACCAGGCTGCATCTCAGCCCTTGCAGGACATGGTTACAGGAGGGGCTGAGCAGATGGGTGCAGGGGAGGCTCCGACAGCCTGCATGTGCAGAAGGAAAAGGTAGTTAGGTGCAGCAGACAACCTGCAATCCTTACAGTGAGTTACCAGAAAGAGCTGGGGGTTGCTCAGACATCACCTTACATGGAGGCAAAGAGATACATGGAGCCTTCCCTGTCAATCAGAACACACTGTGCTCAGTCACAGTGAGCACACCAAAGGTAGACATGCTGTGAATGTGCAGAGGAAACTGCAGACAGGAGCTGCAGCGCTGTTCTCAGGCTGTAAATCAGTGCACTGTGGATGCGCAGCAAGGCATGGGATGGGGAGAGCAAACATGCAGCAAGCCTGCCAGTCCCACACAGGCACAGGTCAGGGCTTGCCATTTAATGGAGAAAAATTCAGCACACATACGTTCATGGTGGAAATTAAGAGAAAGACTTGCAACTTCTCAGGTCATCGAGCTGATCGAGATGGGAAGGACAGAGAATGCCTGAGGCACAACCACTGGCTGAAGACACACTGTGAATGTGTGTCTTCACACAGATGAGGGTCAGCAAGGAGGGGCTGCATGACATCAGGGAGGGAAGGAGCAAGGTCACCTCCCTATGAAAGAAGGGCCAGGTTTACGATAACCTGGATATGGCTCAAATTTCAAACAAATGCAGCAAATGTGCCTTTCATATCCAGAAAATGGAAAAGAGGGATTCAAACGTATCTAGACTTTCATATCTTTCTGAGGTTTTTTTTGAAGGAAAGCCAGCTCCCAGATAGAAAGGCAAATGTAAATGGAATTTATCACAGATGCATTGTCTCAGGATAAGGTAACGATTTCTCCTTGATACCTAACTTTGACAAGGTGATGCAGAGCATTGTAGTGGAAGGTGTCCCTGCCCATGACAGAGGGCTGGAACAAGATGAGCTTTAAGGTGCCTTCCTACCCAAACCATCCTATGAGTCTATGTTTTTATGATGGTTTAGCCTGGTTAGATTTAAGGAAGCAGTTTGATTTGCACCCAGTATTAACCATTTTTCAATCCTGGAAGTCATGGGTATGGATTTAGCAAGAGGAGGAACCAGCTAACCAAGTAAATGCTAGGCTATGTTAAAGGGATGTCTCTGAGCAGCTTCCAGCACTGTTTCCCACCCCAGTCTTGGGATGACCCCACTAATGTTAATAGCAAGAAGTGCAGGGCTGGGAGTGTGGAATCATTATGCCTGAGATGCATTTTGGGGAGGAACACAGCTGTATCACTAGTAAGGCACTGGGATGGTCTCACCTGGAAGATCACAGAACCCTAGGTTTGGGTCAGAAGGGACCTTTAAAGGTCATTCAGTCCAACCTCCTATTGTAAGCAGAGACATCTTCAATTAGATCAGGTTGCTCCAGGTGTAGACTCAAAATTAGGTGGAGGCATCCAAGTACAGATGCCTTGGGACAATTTTCAAAAAGGACACCAGGAGCAAGTGAGTGGTGGTTTGGAAGGATGCTGGGAACAGTACTGAAGGGACTGAATGAGGGTGGTCTCCAAGTCAGAAGCTGAAACTTTTCCCTTGGGTCAAACCTTTGGTCTTTAGGAGAAGATTAGAGAGGAGGCATTCAGCTGGGCCACATCTGTACCAGTGCATGTGTGCTATGTGTGTGCTACCCTGCACATTCCACTGACAGCCTGCAGGGATCAGGAACAAATTTCTCTCCTTTGCTCTAAACTCTGGCAGCTGAGCTGTTATTTGATCCTCCTGCAGATTGCCGTGGTTGGAAGCAAAACACAGGACATGGTGTTCTCTGGGATAGTCAAGTAACTTAAGCATCCCTGCTAGGGCTGGGGTTTCAAACTAATCATTAGGCTTGGGCTTCAGGAAACTTCTCCAGGCCAGCGGGATAAGAAGGGGGCATGCATGACAGAGCACACCCTAAACAATGTGAGGGTTTAACCCAGTCCCACAAGAATCACTTGCTGGTTCTCTCCAAACTCTGGGGTACTCAGGAGCCTTGATGACTTGTGCTGGGATGGGTAACGTGAGGCTTGGCGCTAACCAAAGGGCTTCTTTTCCAGCAGGTGGGAGACATTAGGCACAAAATTCAGCGAACACACCCCAGATTCCCAAGTGGGCAAGCTGCAATTCTGCTCTCAATCAGTCTTTCATCCCTCTTGGTTGTCTCCATCCTGCAAAATGATATATTTTCACAGAATCACAGGATGATTTGGGCTGAAGCTCATCTTGTTCCAACCCCCTGCCATGGGCAGGGACACCTTCCACTAGACCAGGTTGCTCCAAGCCCCATCCAGCCTGGCCTGGAACACTTCCCAGGATGGGGCAGCCACAGCTCCTCTGGGCAACCTGTGCCAGGGCCTCACCACTCTCTCAGCCAAGAATTTCTTCCTATCTCATCCAAACCTGTCCTCTTTCAGTTTGAAACCATTCGCCCTTGTCTTGTCACTCCAGGCCCTTGTCCACAGTCCCTCTCCAGGTCTCTTGGAGCCCCTGTGGGCACTGGAAGGGGCTTTAAGGTCTCCCTGGAGTCTTGTTCTCTCCAGGCTGAACAGCCTGAACTCCTTCAGCCTGTCTTCATGGGAGACAGCCCTGTGAACATCATTTTGGTCAGTGAAGTCCTGTGCAGGGGTAACACAGCCCCAGGCTGACCCACAACCAGGTGGAGTGGCAGGAGGCTGGGGCCATGCCAGCTCAGCCCTGACACAGTGCACGAGCTGTTCCCAGCAGTGCTAATCCAATTACAAAACAAACTTCCTTCCTTCATTATCAGGACCCACAGTATGTTAAAGCAGCCTGATGATTATGGAGGGCTTAGTTAGGGACTGGCAATCAGGCGATAAATGACAGAGCTGTTTCACTTGCCGTGAGGAGGGACACAAGGGATTGCTGGGACAAGTGGATTGGGAATTATTACAAACAAAGGTCTTTAGTCAAACTTTATGCTCCCGACAGGGTTAACCTCAAAGCCACATAAGGTTGCTCATGCCCTTGTGGCTCCTGGGGATTAGCATCCTCATGAATGGGGATCCCTGTCACCTCTCTAGCCCTGTTGGATGCCTGCCCTCATCCACCCCATTCCCAAACAATGCTGACTTCAGTCGCAGGATGGCAAAGGCAGCACTAAATACCCTTTCAAGAAGGATTCAGTTCAAATTTTCTGGGGAGCTGCTGTTCATCTCCCATCACCAAGGATGCTAAAACTGGACTCATGTATTTTTTGTGGTCAGGACAATGGAAGGAGTTATTTCCCCTTATTTGGCATTGGTGAGACCACACCTGGATACTGTCTCCAAGTACGCCAAGAGAGTCCTGCTGAGGATGGTCGCAGGCAGTACAAGGGAGTTTCACTTCTTCAGCCGGGAGAAGAGAGGGCTCAGGAGGGATGTAATTCCCACAGCAATGATCAAGAGCTGCTTTGCTGAAGCACTTGGACACACAGCCCATCTGTAGGGCAGTCCTGCTTGTCCATGACCAGTTCTGGAAAGCTGGTACAATGCACACAGGTCTCATTCCTCTCATCCCTGTGCTCAGCAGGGATGCTCCTGAGATGGAGCCAGGCTGCTTGAGCAGGATTTCACCGTAAGGCTGCACAGCAAGCACTCACTCCCAGGCAGTTTGCTCCCTGCCACAGTTCCTCAAGAAAACAGCCCCACGCTATGTGGAGAGCTGCACAGACACAAGAAGCCTCTTCTTTCCTACCCACAGCCTCCAAGATGGCAGAGGATCCCCCATGATGAGCTCTTCACTGGAGCCATCAGGGCACAGCAGGGCTGCTAAATGGCACTCAAAACCTTCTAAGTGCAGAAAGGGCACCCAGCAGCATCTCTGCAGATTTCTGCATCTCCATCTCCAGCCCTTCCTGCAGGCTCTGGGAGAAAAGCCCTCCCACTGGAGTCACCTCCATCCCTGCCGGACAAAAAACCTCCCTGGGATGGAAAGAGGCAGCCAGAACTGCCAGCAGCCAAGTGGGCTGTAAGGAAACACTAACCAGCTCAATCTGCTGCCTTTTAAGGAGCGGCAGAGGCTGAGGCATCCTGGAACAAGCCACCACAGTTCTGCAGGCTCCCAGCCATGGGCTGCACTCACAGACCACACTGACCATGCCCCATGGCCCCCACAGCAGCTCAAGATTGTGCAGGGCAGCCAGGACAGCTAAGTTTGAGTCTGAAAAACCCCACAGCCCCAGATGGCAGAGCAGGGTTCCTGCAGTGGCTGCAGCATTCTCCCACGCAAGGTTCCCACAGTCCCACCTCACTCCCCCCCAGCAACCAGTGGGGGCAGCTTCTTCCTGGCACCAGGCAGAGGGAAGGATGATGCTTTTTCACAAAGCCTTCATGAAGCTATTGCTAACTCATCCCACCCATACCCAGATATGTCAGAGGGCTTTGCTCCACTGACGGAAAAGGTTTTGCTGGTCCAGCAGTGAATTTGCTGCTGTCATCCCCCCCCCAGGGAGCAGAGGGGAAAGGGCAATGTGCTGCTGGGGAGTAACAGTGCGATGGAGCTTAGGCTGAAGCACAGATAGAGGAAACGTATGTGCACAGGTACAGGAGCAACACCAGGAACAAGGTTAAAAGGCAAAGTATGCTTGAAACAGTACAGAGCACCAGAGAGAGGAAAAAAAAAGAGGAGCAAGCTGGCCCAAAGACAAAGTGTCAGGAAGACAAAGAACAGGACTGGTGCCAGTAAATTCTCAGAGATCAGGAGCTCTGTAAAATTCAGGTATTTTGCCTAAGATTTATGACAGGTGAAGGAAAACAAGAAGGTAAAAGATACCAAGGAGCACCCCCTTCTATAGGGAGTAACAGGGAAGTCTAAAATCAGTTCATCATTGCCCGCAAAGGGTCTCAAAGACATGGCAAGGACATGACCACCAGCGTCCCTTGCCCCTGTGTCTCAGAGGAGTGAACTGGCTGGACAGGCATGCCAATCTCAGTGTATGCAAGAGTGCAGGAAAAATCAATTCACTTTAAGCTTTTGTGTAATACAACTCCCCTTCCCATTGTTTTGCCACACTAATCCCCGCATTGTGGTGGGACGTGGGCACACAGTCCCATGGAGCAGGAGGCAACCATGCACCGCTTTATTAGGCAGTGGTGCTACACACACGGCCAAGGCCAGTCACTATTTACATTTGGCAAAGGATGGCAGTGAGTACCGAGCACCGGTGCAGGTGAAGGCAGCCTGCCTGGCCCCCCATGTCTCGCTGGCCCCAGGCAGGTCCTGGTCACTGCTGCCAGCCTCCTTACCTGCAGGCACAGCCATTTTGTCTCTCATGGGCAGAGCTAGGCACCCTCATGGAGGCACCTCAGGCCTGCTACCAGATGATTTATCCCCGTACTCGCACACGTTGCCCCCCTCCCTGGACTCTCCAAGGTCCCAGCTCCAGTCCTGGCATCCCAAGCTCTGCCTGGAGGCAGGTGTGGACAGCTGGTGAGCCCCTCTCAGCTCCTCACACAGGAGGTCCTTCCAGTGCCATACCAGCAGGCAAAACAGTGCACAGGAGCCCCTGGGAGAGCAGGACGAGGGGCCTGGCTGCAGCAATCCCCAACAGCACTGACCATGCCCAGCGAGCTGATCGTGGGCTGACGGTCTGGAGCACGGCACGGCAGCGCTCGGCCCTGCGGATGGGCCAGTTTTGGGTGCACCCAGCTTTGAACCTGGCTCGTGGGCATCAGTACTATAGGGTACGGATAGCCACCGGGTAGAGCAAGGACATGTGCTCAGCCCCCTTGATGGGCAGCTTGCGGCTGGCGTAGTGATGGATGATCTCCGGCACGCTGTCAAAGGGCGGGCTGTGCTGACCCAGCACGTACTTGTTCTCCTGCGTCCGGGACAGTTTCATGTGCATGAAGCCCTGGCTGCTCCTGCAAGGACAGATCAAGGCAGGGTTAGGGGATACAGTTGGCCCCAGCCTCCCCTCAGTTCCTGACCCCCCGACACAGGCAGCCTGCCCCTGCAGCTGAGGGGGACACTGCTGGCGCCTGCCTGCAGCCACAGCCCTGCCTGCACCATTCTGCCCCTGGCCGACTCCAACAAAGCCCACAGAGAAAGGGAGGGACATGGCCAACCATGCTGTACTGTGTCCCCTTGGGGAGCACGGCCATGCAGTGGGATGTGCAGGGCCCATCTGGGCTGTGTGTGGGCACGGAAGGCATCAACTGGGCAAAAGCAGCGGGGGCTCTCGCTGTAGGGTCACGGAGGGGTAGTAGTTTTTGCCCCTCGCATGTGACGAAGCCCTTTTGCAACCACTCTGGCTCTCATGGGAGCCCTTCAGCTCCCAGGACTTCGGCTCCCAGATCTCCAGCCTCACTGCGGCAAACCAGGTTTTTCTCCTTTGGCCCAGAGCCGAAGGATTTTCTTCTTCTCCCTCTCCCCACATCACTGCTGCAGGCTCCATAAAACTCACTCAGCGTAGCGAGGCCATTTCCCGGCACAGCATGGGCACCAAGCCACACCAAGCTGTGCAGGCAGATCCTGCCACAAACGCTGATTCCAAGTGACGGACTAATGGCCCTGTTGCTATTAATTTGTGTCTCCGAGGAGAGCCACAGCCTGTCTGCAGCGTCTGGAATGCACATTATGGCAAAATATTGATGACTTAAAAGCAGACAGGACCTCATCAGCAATGCTGAGCTGCTTCTAGCGCTGCACAGCCTGGCCCCATCCCCCCGGCTGGAGATGGGCCGTAATGGACAGCCCGGCTGCATTAGCAGAATGGGTTTGCAATCCATTTAGAGACAGAAGTAAGGAGCCAGCTGTCCTGGGAGGCAGCCACAGCACCCTACCAGGGGCTGAGAAAAAGCAATAGCTTGGCCATGTCCTGTGTCCCAGTGGCAGGGAGCCAGAGTGCTGCCACAGGGGACCATGGAGAGATGATACTGGTTGTGTTTTGCCCAAATTGCTCCACAGATCTCTGTCACAAGCTCAGGGATGTGATGAGATCGCACCCCTGGAGAGATGACTGAGGGAGCAGGCTGCAAATACCAGCAAGCAGGACAAGGGGTGGGTGCTGCTCCTGCTGAGCACCTTTACAGGCACAAGGAAGGACCCAAAGCTTTGCAGCATGGCCTCAGCCACTCTCATGGAGGCACAAGCACGTAAGGACTCACTTTCCAAGCATCTGAGGCAATGACATGACCCTGTCCATGACAGGCAGCATGGGGCTGCCTAGCCTGGACCAGCCAGGACTGTCATGGTGGGGTTAAATCCTTCCAGCTACCTGACCTGCTCCTGGCTGCTCTCTCTTGTGTGTATTTTCCTTTAAAGCAACACCAAAGAACTTTAGGTCAGCATTAAGAGTGCTTTTCAGACCATCTCCTTGGCTGTGCCTCCTTCCCCAAGATAAAAAAAGAAGAGGTTTAAAAAAAAATAATAGAGCTCCAAACAGCCAGCTTACAGCTATATAAAAAGCATCCCAGGGGATTTCCTTTGAACAGGCTCTACAGAGAAAGGCAGTGGAGTAAAAATCCTGCTCCCAAGGCTGTGGGCTCTCTGCAGACTCTGAAAGGACAGGCAATGCCCAAGCAGCTCCTGGATGGGCTGGGGAAGGTGGGATACTGCTGCACACCAGGACCTAGCCAAACATACCATCTGAGATGAGGATTTTGCCTTAAGGCTAAGGATGGTTGCAAGAAGTAACGGAAAAACCACTAAGAAACAGGTGTTGGAAAGCCACCTTTGGTGATGGAATGCCACCTCCCAAACTCTCCAACATACGTGCTGACTAATGCCACTCACAAGGTAATGATGAGACCTCTCGCAGCCTCAAATACAGCTCACCAACCAGAAGAAGCTGTTGCTTCAAAATGGCTCACAAGCCAGGACAAGGAAAAAACATTGAGAAAATTAAAGCATCAGTAAAAAATCTGCCAAAAAAAAGGGAAAAAGAGGGAGGTCTTCCAGAAGGGTTTGTTAGCTGATCTAAAAGCTCTAAGTGCAGAAGGAAGAAAGAGTATTTTCAGTGGAACTCCTGCCCTGGTTTGGTGCTGAAGGCAACAAAAAGCGTGAAAAACCATATGGAGAGAGACAGAGCAATCTAATTCACAATTGTGCCACTGGGGAATAAACACAGAGGCTGAAACCTGTAAGAGAGCAATGCAGGTAGAAAGACCACCGGGGAAACTCGAAATATACTGAGTAAAGTGTAGGGTTACGGTGCCTGTTGTTGGGCAGAGATAGCTGAAGTGCACCACAGATACTTGTTTCCCATCTGGCAGGAACAGAGCTAATATAGCTGTCCAGCAGAAGAGCAAGAAGGTATTTGCTCATCCATCATCATCTTCAGACAGTAACAGCTTTGGTTTTGTGGATTTGTGCTGCCCCAAGAGCCAGGAAAGTGCTGGATGAGGATCTGTGGGCAGCTCTCCCTTGTCAGGACACGTGCAGAGATACTTCATGCAATTCTGGCATTCAGGGAATCTGGAAAACTTGGGGAGGATGTAAAGATTCCCAAACAAACCCCAAGCAGAAACTAAGCTGTGCTGTGGGGATGAGGCTTCCCTAGTGGCAAACCAGAGCAGGGTAAAGCCCTCTCTACAGCTGAACAATGGATCTGTGGGCTGGGAAGGCAAGAATGGGTACCCACATTTCCATCAACAATGGGATCGCACAAACTTTCTTTTACCATGAAACTAAGCTACGAAAAAAGAGGGAACAAGAAGGCAGAGATGGAAGCTGTAATCAGGCACATTTGACTGAGCAGTGAGGCACATCATTTCATCTGAGGGATTATTAGCACTGCCAAGGAAGAGCAGTGGCCCTCCAGATCTCCAAATCTTCCTGAGAGATGTTTTTGCCAGACACTAAACCAGAAACCTGTGCCACACCACAGAAAAGTGTGGACTTCATACTGCAACCATTTCTGACCACTCGTGGTTATCTCATAGTTACCCAGTTAATGTGGGCACAATTCACTTGGGGCACCCACCCACGGCACCGGCTCACCTCCGCTGTGGGTCCACAACCCCCCAGCCCCACCAGGCTCACTCACTTCAAGGAGAGGGAGAAGTCATTTTTGCTGGTCTCGCTGTTGCGCACCAGGTAACTGGCCTCCTTGCACAGCCTCAGCAGCGTCTCTGCATCTGTCCGGCTGATGGCCCCATGGTACCAGCTGCAGGGCGAGAAGGATTGGCTGTACTGGGTGCAGAGCAGACACCATGGGAAGGGCTCTGCCCTGGAGCAGCAGCAATGCCAGCTCCCTGGCACTTCTCCAGGGAGTGCAGCCATATTCAGGGAGAGGGAAGGGGGTGCCACCACTGGGGTTGGGAGACAAGGGGCAGGGACAAACAGGCTGAAATGTGGGGCCAAGGAAGAACAGAAGAAGCAAGTCTGCCCCAGGGCTCCTCATGGTGTGGCCACAGGGCTCTCTAATGCAGGTGGAGGGGTCAGGTAGCCACTTCGAGCAGGCAGGACTCACCACTGGCTCTCCAGGGGCAGGGCAGGGTCAATCCTCTCCCCAACAAAGGGGCCAGGCTCGGCAATCAGCGTCTTTGTGCTCTTGAGGCTGCTGGAGCCATGTCTGAGGGCAGCCCTGGCCTTCTCCTCCCTGCAGGGCGAGGTGCGGCCATAGCCCAGCCCCTCCGATGGACCTGCAAGACAGACGTGCATCACAGGATCACAGGCTGGGATCCCAACTTTCCCTGGCAGGAAGAGCCAGAGCCACTTACATCATGCTGGGTCCCCTCACACTGCCCCATCCCCCTGCTATAAGCAAGGGCAGGGCAGCTCTTGGGCTGCTGCTCACTGCAGTACCCAGGCTGGGTGTCCCCACCATGCTAGCCTGGAACCAGTAGCTGAGCCCACAGAAAACATTTCCAGGGAGGTTTCAAAAGCTCAGGAGGTTTTGCTAATGCAAAAACAGATTCAGTGGCTGTGGTAAAGTGAGATGCAGTAAGAAGAGGTTCCCCAATCTCAGAGGAAAAAATTATATGTAAAAAAAAAGGGAATAAATGGAGCTAAAGTAAGCAGTCAGTTTGGACAGATGGACATATTTCTGCTGGCACAAAGAAACATGGGGTGAAAAAACAATCCCCGAGGTGGGAAGGGGATATTTTGATTGCAGGTACCTCCCTGGCGCTGCCACCTGCCTGTCACCAGCCCATTCATGGCCGCGAGCACGGGGGAGTGACCGAGCTGTGCCCCGGGGACCTGGCCTCCCATTGCCTGTGATTTCAACACAGGATGATTTCAGCATTAACAATATTGTTTCTCCCTCCTCCCAAGAGTTCATTATTACTCCCTGTACCGCCAACCCCCTCGCACGAATTACTTATCGATCGAGGAGAGCAGCCACAGCGTGGGGCTGCCGGGGCTGACGCCGTGGTGGCACAGTCACCCCAGAGGTGGCCGAAGCCAGGAATCATAGCTCCCAGGACTACTGGAATGCCCCAGACAGGACAACTTCTCTCCATGCTTCCTGGCTGCTGGAGGGGGAGGCAAAAAATAGCCAGAGGGATGTTCCCTCTCTAGCAGGGCATCCATTAAGGCAGCTGTTTGAGTGACACCTTGTCCAGGCTCTGTGCAGGTGAGCAGGACTCCAGCCTCCCCAGCACTGCAAGATGGGGAAGGCAGCCAAAAGCAAACCCAACCAAAATGCTCTGCAGCTTGGCACGTCTTAAACCATCCTGAGCAGCAGCTCAGGGAGGAGGTGCCCAGCGTTATGGCTTGACAAGCCCTGCCCCTGCAGCGCTCTGGCTTCTCACCGACCATGCTTGTCCTTATACATCACACCCAGCCTTCAATTTCAACTCATCACCTTAAAAAATTGGGGCAATCATTAAAAAGCCAGACAATCAAACAGCCCAAGTGTTTGCTGGCGGCACAAAGTCATTGTGTTACAGGCTCAGAAGAAATGCATTGCACCTGTCAGAGGGAGGCAGAGGCATGTGCATGATTAAACAGGATATTAAAAAACAGCCCTTAGGAGGAAGAAGACATCCTTCAAGACATTCAAGTCACCCCCAGATATGGGAAGTAGAAAATGAGACAAAACTCTGGCAAGATAAACGTAACACAACAAAGCAAGGCAAGTCAGAGGGGAAAAAAGAGACTCTGTGTTCCTAAAACCAGGAAAAATGACAAACTGATGTGTTCATCAGGAGCAGGATGCATATCAGAGCAACTGCGGGGATAATAAATGATGGGAGAAGAGAAGAGGCTGCATAGCAAAGAGATTAATTTTTCTTGACACCTGCATTCATTGCAGCAAGAGGATCATGAAGCTCCCACCTGCCAAGATGTTCTTCTTGAGGACTGATCTCAGCTTGCAGCATCCCTACAGATTTGGGAAAGACCCAATAAAGCCCTGGCACAGTGGCTGCTTTGCTCTGGAGTACCCCCACATCAGCACCAAAACAAGCCATCACCTGCAACCTGTGCTCAAACCCATCCAGGACCCACACTGGCTTTATTTTACGAAGCTCTGCAGGGATCTGGGCAACTGCAGATAAGGAAATCAGACATCTGCACCTGGCACGTCACAGTGCACACCCAGACAGCGTTAGTGACACATGGGCAGGCATGGCACGCCGCTGCACAGGAAAAGGCACAGCTCGCATCCCAGTTCCCCACTGGTAACAACCCAGTCATGGCCTTCCACAAACTTCCCCCACCTAATGCTCTGGCAAAATCCTAATTCACCACAATGTAAGAGCACGGTCCTTAAAATATTAATAAAGGGTTAAAAGAGAAGCAGCAATATTTGGCTTTCATAAGCGAGACTGCCAGCAGCATCCAAAGGGGATTTACCCAGGGGCTCTGTGCTCAGCACACACAAAAAAGGCTTCATAACTAGGCAAACCTGAGATGACAAAGTGTACCTGGGAGATTTGGCTGCTCAGGATAGCAAATGCAAGAGTGGAGAATCCACAGGGACCTCCTGACACTGAGCAGCAAGGTAATAAAACAGCAGAGGAAACGGAGCAGTGCTAAATGATGAAGAGGGGAAAAAAAAGCCTCAGCTTCAGCACTGAGATCTGAATTAGCTGCTACCACACCTGTAAGGGACCTGGGCATTAAAAGTCACAAGAAAACATCAGCTAAATACTCAATGCAGTTGTCGAGAACACCTTAAAGCAGCCATCAAATGTTAGGAGTTTGGAGGCAAAGAAGAGGGAAGAAAACGGACAGTACAGTAATGACTCTGCCACAGAATAATCCCCCAGAGCAGCTCCGCTGCTGCAAGCAAAGAGGCATGGAAGAGCTACAGAAGGTGCAGCAGGACAAACACCCAGTGTCCAGCACATGGCAACTGAAGGCACCAGGAGGAGCTGGGGGATGGCAGAGGAGGAAGGTCGTGTCTGGCAGTGCCCTGAGCAAGCTCTGAGGCCTCGCAGTGGGCCAGGGTCACAGCAAGCACCGGCCACAGCCCCCCAGACACGCCACTGTCACGCAAGACCCACCATTGGCGTCTTCGTAGCTCTGCTGGCCATGCTGTGGGGGGATGGGGGCACCAGCCTCCCCATCCCGGGGGCTTTCACCGCTGTCGAGCTGTCCCACCGGCGGGGGCCATGGCAGGTCTTTAATGACCTTGATTTCAACTGGATGAGGGGTGGGGAGGGTGTGGGAAAGAGAGACAAAGAGAGAGAAAGAAAGGGCTTAGAAAAAACCATCAGCAACACCAGAGGCCCACAGAGAAGGAGAGCGGTTGCAGGGGAAAGACCTGAGGATTGAATTCCCGGGAGCCCTACACCAGCTTTGCCATCTCATCCCCTCCACAGCACCAAGCAGGGACAGGCCTGAGGTGAGGCACATTCCCAATGGAGAGACTCTGCTCCTCCATCAGTTTTTCCAGCCAACCCTCTCTGGGATGTGGGGGAGCCTGCAATCACCCCATTCCACGTAATTGTCTGTCTGGGGGTCTTGGCCAAGCATCCCATTGCCATCTGTCCTGCCTGTGCATCTGTCTTGCCCTAGGTGCCTCCCAGTCACCTACATGGTCCACATTCCCCTGCCAGGCACCAGAGGGTTGCAGCCTTGTGCCAGTACCAGCTGCCCGTCAGCAGGGGTCCCTTGAATCTCCCGAAGGGGGAAAGGGCCAACAGAGATACTCTGACATCACTGGAGAGAAAAACCACCCCACAAGACACAGCAGGACCTGCTCTGGCTTCAGAAAAAAAAAGGCAGCAGGTCCCAGCATGACCCAGGGAACAGCAACCTGACTCCCTTGGGGCTCGGAGCAAGCCTGAAGCAGTGCCCTGGGCAGTGCCCACATGCATCCACATGTGAGCCAGACCTGTGAACACACCACCTTCACCCAGGGATATCGAGGAGGGTGGCTCATCCAGAGCACAGACATCTCAGCACAAACCCAGCCCAGCAGTGCATGGCATTCCATGATGGAGCCCAACACACTGAATCCTTGGCACAGGGTGCTGTGGGACCTGGTGGCCCCAAGCACAAGTAGGCACTGTGGTGCTGAGCCCAGCACACACATCTCCAGCTCACCATGCCCAAACCCAAAAGGTGAACAACTCCCCAATCACAAATTTCCACATTTCTCTCTGTCATCATCTCCACACAGTGGCACCAGACTGAGCACCCTCAGTGCTGCAGCACAGACACACAACACTGCAATTAAAATGCATCCTAGATAAGAGCGTGGCAATTAGCCAGCACCGGCAAGGGGCCAGCACTAATGCACAGCATGGATTTCCTCATTACCAAACACAAACACAATTGATCCTGCAGCATGGATAAATAGGTCAGGGGGGCTGGATGAAGGCTCCTTGGGCATCCTCCTGCCCTGAGGAAGGAGGGATCTGCTTGAGCCCAGGGTTGAGACTATCCCTGCAACCAAGGCTGGGGGTGTTAATTTGCACCAAAGGCTGTGATCAGTCAGAGCAGGGAAGAGGCAAGGAGAGACAGGTGTTGGACAGGTTACCAAGGCAGCTCTATCCATCACTCTGTCCAGCCGGGCTCCCTGTTCAGAGAAAAAGCTTCTGCAAGAGCACAAGCACTCCCTGAGCCACGGTAATTCAGAGGCCAAAATTACTGACCCCAGAAGATGAAGGAACCCCAAGGATCCAGCTTCACAAAAAGTGTTGTTTGCTTTATGGCTGCTCCCATCACTCACCTGCAAAGGCTTTGGAGATCCTCTCCTTCTTCCACTCCCAGGGCTGGTCATATTCTTCCGGCGGCCGCTCGTCATCCTCGGGCAGTCGGGACTCTCTGGGCCTGGGGCAAGCTGGACGGTCACTGTCCATGTCCAGCACAGGCTCATAAGGAGTGTCATAGAGATGCAGCGGCCGGGCAGGAGCCTCCCATAAGCCTTTCTGGCGGATCTCTAGCAGGAGAAGAGGGAAAAGACCATGAGCCTTCTGCCCAACACAGCCCACGGTCCTCAAAACCATGCAAGATGATGGGGCTCAATGTCACCCGTGGGTAAAATAGGGTAGGGGAGCATCAGCAGAGGAGGAAACAGCGAGGCAGCTGCCAGAAGCAGGAGAGCTGCTTGGCAGCACCAAGATCCCCACAATACCACACTTCCACTCTTGGGCAGCCCAGCAAAACGGGGTCCATGGGGACAGAGTACCCCTGAGCCTGATTTCCTGCAAACAGTGAGGCTGGATTTCTCCCCTGGACATTCAGAGTGGCTAGTTTAATAAAACGCACTTCCCTCAAGAAAACAGTCTCTCCCATGGGCACAAGCAGCCTCTCCACTGCTTCCTGGTTTTTCCAAGAAATATAATGGTCTACTTCAAAAAGCCAAACGAGCTTTCCAGCAAACACTTGCTCTAGGAAAACCACAGAGCTGCAAAGTAGAGCCAGAGCCTGGTGCACACAAGCAAGCCATGGTGACCCTGAGCACTGCCTTCAGGAGCACATGCTTCCAGCTCGCCAGCTTTCCAGCCCTAGCCAGGCCCACTGGGGACGCCGCTGCTGCAGCAGACACAGCAATTTCTGGCCCGATCCTAACTGAATTAAATAGCTCCCAGACCCATCTTAGTTTTAAGCCAGATGCATGGAATGTCAGATCTCTCTTGGCTAAGCCTGGCAACTGGGGTCCTGGGGAACAGCATTGCAGGGAGAGATGTGCCTGTAGTGCTCAGAAAGTCTTTGAGTGCTCTGGTAAAACCAGTGCGCAAGGATACAGCTGGGAACATTTGCCTGCAAAGTGGCTGTCCCCCACCCCAGTCTGCCTTATCTGGGGAAGCCAATGCTGTCACAGGCCTCAAGGAACAGAGTACAGTGGCCACCAAACTCTGGGAGCACAGGTGTAAAGAGTGGCCTTTGCATGAAGCCTTCCACCTTACCAGCCATCATCTTCTGGGCTTCATACGGCTCCATATATCCATCATTCTCCATTACCTTCTCCAGCCCTGCCTGGCTACCTGCCACCTGTGCAGCATCAAAGGGATCTGCGTAGTCCTCCAGGACAGCCAGCTGGAAGAAAAGAAGAGTAGGAAAAGGGTTAGGGCACTCTCTGCCTTTTTTGAGGGCTGGAAGGCAGGGAGCTCACCATAAGCTCTTCCAACAGCAGCCAGAGCAGCCACCAGGAGCTCAAACCTGCATCAAAGCAGTCCTGCAGAGCAGGTGCTGGCAGCTGACAGCTTTCCAGGCACCAGCACTCGGCCGTGGAAACACTCCAGCCTTTGTCCCAAAAGCTGGGATGGAGCCAAGCAGAGCAGAAGGCAGCCCTGCCTCTCCCTCACCATCAGGGTCAGCAGTGCCAGCACCTACACACATGCCCTTGCCAGGTCCCCACTGAGGCACAGGGCTCCCGGCAGTACCGTACCCTCCATGGCACACAGATGCTCTCCTACACACAGCCACATTTCCCAAGGTGGAGAAGGGGCACAGATCCCAAAGCAGGGGTGTCAGCTGGCACTGGCATGACTAGGAACTCACTGGTTGTTTTCCAGGGCTCCTGTACACTTGTTTGGAGGTATTTTCTAATAAAAGAGCTAAGAACAGCCTATGGTTTCCCCTCCACTCCTTCCCAGGCCTCCACAACAACCAAAGACACATCCTAAGTTAAGTAAGACAAGACAGAGCCTTCCTCCAGGAAGCAGAGCCAGGAGCTTCTCAAGTGCCATGTCACAGGGTCAGCATAAAATTACTGAGATTTACACTTACTAGTGAAAAAGAGAGGATCCTGCAGTAGGATATGGGACATGTCCCAGAGCTCAAACCCCTCCAGCACTGGAGCCACATGCCTGCTCTAGCATCTCAGCAGCTTCCCAGCTAAAGTGCCCCATCACACAACACTGCAGTCCCCAAGAAGCCTGGAGCTGTACATCACACCTCCAACCCCAAAGCCTGCTCCCAAAGTGGGGCCAGGCAATTTTTCCAGCAGAAACCAAGTGTACCCAAGCACCTTAGCAGGGTATGCTCACCTATCGGGATGCAAACTCCCGGCTCGGGGGAGTCTGCTACCACAACACAGACTATGCAGATGTCCCACAGCAAGGATCAAATGTCCCAAGCACAGTGTGGCAGCTGCCTAATCCCACCCCGTGCCAGGCTCCATTCTCACCACCACATTGCCCCTGCTCCTGGCCAGCCACAGAGACCACGGCTGCTCATACATTCCTCTGCAGCTCTAATAATCGGCTTAAAACAAAACACTTCTCCCTCCTTCCTGTGCAAAATGCGCAACAATAGCCTGTAACAGAAAAACCCAGCAGGAAAAGGGAACAGGAACTGGAACTATAAACACCTCCATGCAATCCCAATACTTGGCATCCCTGTGAGCTACAGGAGGCACACGGCTCTCTGCGTCTAGCTCACCACCTCCTCCCTAAATGTCCCAGCTCCATGGGCAGCCGATATATGGGGAATTGGCTCAGCTCTCCAAGCCTGGTCCCTCTATACCAGAGCATGAGTGAGTAGCTGATCACCCCCAGACCACATCCCACCAGCCACAGGGCTTGCAGCCACCCTGGGGGAGCAGAACAGGGTTCAAACATGGGAGCTGCAGATGCTCTCACTCCTTGGTAAAGCAGCAGAGAACAGACAGTATCAGAGTACTGGCTCCAACCCAGCCAGGGCCCAGTACCAGAGAGCCAGGACAGGGCTGCAGGAGCAGCCAGTCCCTGGCTTTGCAGTGGGAGACAGGCAATCTGCTCTCACCTCCATCATCTGAGGGGTGATGGGGCATTGTTCAGGCCCTGTCAGGCACTGGGGACACGAAGGGGCAGTGCTGAGCTCAAGGGTCTGCAGCCCTTTGCTTGCCACCACCAGGGCAAAATTCCCCAGGGGAAATGCAAGTCACTGGTGACTTTTGCAGTTGCTTGGTCACCAGGACCTGCTTCCCACTTGCTGCCTGTGAGATCTAGTGAAGCCGCCCCAAATAGCCAGGAGATCCCATGGCCTCTCCCCTGCCTTGAAAGCTTCACCGAGGCTCTTGCTGTACCTCAACATCTGCAGAGCACAGCCCTGTGACAGCAACAGCATCTTCACACACATGCTTGTGCCAATGGAGGCATGGGCATGCCAGCAACGTCCCTACATACACAAATGCACCAGCTCGACAGGCAAGGTGGGTGGATGGGCAGCACCATATCCAATGCTCACCCTTGGCAGAGCTCTCAAGGCTCCAAGCATACTGGGGGGCTGTGAAATGCAGTTTGCCGACCCTCCTGGGATTAGCTGTCTGTTCCTTCGGCCCCACGCCCAACTTGACCACATTCAAACTTGCCACAAACCGCATTTCCTAGACAAGCACAGACCCATCTTGCTGCTGATGCCAGCCTCGGGCCCTCCCTCTGCACCACACACATAGCAGCTTCAGACAGGGCTGAGAGGCTTCCCCTGCATGCAGTGGTCACTGCCATAAAATCATTAAGGTTGGAAAAGACCTCCAAGATCATCAAGCCCAACCTTATTTTCAACTGTATTTCCTTGTGTTTAGGTCTGGCTTCCCAGGGAGGAACACACAAACTGCAGCAGGCTCACAGAGTGGCCCCCACTCAGATGCGTCCAGGTCTAGAAAGCAGAGGATGGTGGAGAATCCTAACAGGTCTCTGTCAAGACCCCTAAAACTGGGTATTTTGCTTGCAGAAGGGTGCAGAGACACTCAGCAGAGATTAGATGGGCTCTGCTGTCAGAGGATGTGGTTTGTGGGGGTCAGCTTGGACCCAGAGCAAATGGCTCAGATTAGAGGTGAGCTCCTTGGGTTTGGGAGGAATTTGCCACACTGGCTTGCTTCTCCACCGCCTCAAGAATGTCACCTCATAGGAACAAGGTGTCCCAGCTGCACAGTGATGAGAACATAAACACATTTGTTTTTTATATGGTTAGATACTACAGCAGAGAGCCATGGAAAAGGTGGGGAGGCAATTCCTGCCTCCAGGAGCATCACAACCTTAGGATGCACAAGCAAGCTCACGGCAATGGTACCTCAAGACCCATGACTGAGGGGCTGGAGACTCCAGCCAGTGCCAGGAACAGGGCAAACAGCAGGGATCATGCAATTACCAGGCACATCCTAATGCCCTCGCACATGGGGCCGTATTACGGTTGCCCAGGAAACTGCATCTCTGACATTTCCTAATCTGAGTACTGGACTTTATGAGCCATGCAGGGCTCTCAGCAGCAGCCGCAGGGCAAATGGCTGCTCCTCAGAGCAGGAGCGGGCCACAGCCACTGGCGGGGTAGCTTCCGGGGTGCCCTAAGCCCCACCACTTTAGTCATAGGCCGGGCATTTCCATGCTTTTTCTCATGTTCCATGTCGCTGGGGGAGCTGCTCGCCACCTGCCGATCCCACCACACAGCTATGGAGGCATCACCTGCTCATACGCAGCACAAGCTTTGCTAGATTTGAAATACTTTGGGTGCAAAGCAAAAGCCTGACATGCAAAACCACTATCCCATGGCAGCCCTTGGTGCAGACCAGTCCATCAGGGAGCAGCCAAGCACCACTGGCACCTGGACATATATCCAGCTTGAGCACAAGTGTTTTTCACGTGTTTATCTGTCGCAGCAATGCACACCCAGATCCCTGCTGCAGCACCGAGGCTGCTCTCACTCTATTATACGTCAACTATAAGGGGAAAAAAGAAAATAAAAACAAAATTAATGCAAAGAACCAGATCATCACTGGGTTCTCACAGTCAAACAGCTTTTACACCGCTCACCAGTGAAGGTGACAGATCACAGCTCTTCAAGATCAATCAAAGTTCAGACACCAAGATCCCAGGGCAGAGCTGGGGTTCTTTGCCCCATCTTGCCCAGAAACATTCTACCTGCCACCACGTTTTGCCACAACAAGATGTTCTGCTCTACATAGAGGTCTGCGGAGGATTCCTGGGGAGATCCTCCTCCTTAAAAACAAGTTTCCTGCCCTGGAGATAAAGCACATTTGGGGTCTCCTCAGGAGATTGGTTAAACTGAGCAAACTCATTTCATTCTGTCAGGTGCAAAATCCTCCAGTTTTACACATCTGGCAGCTTGGCTTTTGGCAGACACTGAAGCTAAATCCAAAAGCAAACACAGCGCTGGCCTTCCAAGAAGGGTCTGGTCCACAGCCCATGGGGCATGGCTGGGCCATGCAGGGAGCCTGGGGCTGCACCCGTGGCACAGGAGGAGGGTGCGTGGGACGGACAGCACAGCATCGGCATCGCGTAAGATGACTCAGTTTGAGGAGGCTCTCACAGGAAAGACACACGCCCAAGAGCTTCCTGACCAGCCATTCCCACACCCTGCGGCACTGACCCTGCGCTGCCAGCAAGAACAGCAGCGACTGGTCCCGGTGGGCACAGGATAAAGATGTCGTCAGGCAGATCCCCAAGCCCATCCTCAAGCACGCCCTGCGCGCAGGCAACAGAAGGTCCCTCATCACATCTCTGCCCACTGCATCCCGGTGGTGTTGCTCCTTGTGCCTAATCCAAACACGGCAGGGAAGACATCTCCAGGGTATCCACCTGGCTCAGGTGAACCGCACACAGCCAGTTCATTGTCCACTGCTGTAGGGAAAGGCCTGGCCGACCATCAGACTGAGGTCTGTCCCCACCATTTCCAGCAGAGGTTGGAAAGCAGCACAAGCCGTTGCAGAGCTCATTCTAACGCATCCCTACAGGATGCTGCAGAGCCCACAGAAGGCGCAAAGATGTGATGGCTCATGCTACAGCAGCAAAGCATTGTGCGGCCCAGGCAAGAAGGATTCCTGTGCCAAGATGTTCCTGCCCATTCAATTCTCCAGAACGGGCAGGACAGCTACAGCAGGCACAGGGCTCCCAGGGAACATGGTCAGCCCCCAGCCACAACAAACCACATGGTCTCAGCCAAACCACACAATCAGGAAGCAGTGACTGCTCTTTCCACTCCTCACCATCCTCATCATCCCCACTTGGAAGGGCTGCACATTTTATTGGAGTGATTTTCCCCAACAATCATTAAGAAAAGCCCTGTCTGCTCCAGCAGCTTTGTCTGTACACAGAATTGTACTTCCTCCTTTATCTCCAGCATCACCACAACCCAAGGGGTCTGTAGTCCCAGTGTCTGCAGCAGGGAGGGAACAGTGCCCACAGCCTCCTCCTAAGAGTGTGAGCAATTAGCCCCCTGCACAACCATCATCTCAGCAGAGTCCTCAGCCCAGCTCCAGCATCCTGTCCCTGTTCCAGGACAGCTTAACACGACCAAGAGCACGGGTCACAAGGAGCAGTAACCCCCCCAGCAGGCACTTCCATCCTCCTGTACCACCACCAGGAAAAGCCACCATAATGTTGGAGCAGCTGGGGAACCCTCCCACTGCTCAGCCCAGTGACAAGGCCAGCAGATGAGAGCTGCAAAGGGCAGTTCAGCCCCACAGAGTTGCTCCACATGGTGGATGCTCCCTGGCTCCTCCAGGAAAATGGTATTAACGGACAGCTGTAAGCACTATCAAATATTGTCACTTCTGCTCCGGTTTCACAAAGCCTCTGGAGCTCTGTCTGCATCCATCACATACCAGAGCCCTAAAGAATTAGAAGCCTTCTCCCTACAGAGGCACGCAGGAGACTAGCAGTAATCTAATCACCGCCTGTCTTGGATAAATGAAGGGTCTTCTTCAGCCTAGTGCTGTTAGCAGTTTCCCCAAATGTATCCCAGCTTCTGACTTTTCTCAAAACTTCTCATATTCTCCCTAGCCTTTGGATCCCCGAACAGCCTGGCTGTACCTGTCAACAGTCCCTGCTTCCCACAGCTCTGGCTCAGCCCTCTGTACATTACAGCCTGAGTCCACATGCTCCTGCTCCTGCTCTGATCCTGCAAGGCATGTTCCAGAGCAAAAACCATCCAGACTGCCTCGGCAAACCACAGCACCATGGTGGCACCTCTGGTCCCTGCTGCCAGTGCCCCCTTCCTCATCCTCCTCTGCTGCCTGTAGCAGCCAGTTTACCCAGCTCAAAAGGGGAGATCTGCTGGGCCACTCCGGAAATCTTGCAAGAGCAATTAGTCAGTACAAGCAACTTCCCGAGATCCACCAGCAACAAGTTTTTCTATCTGCTTGAAACATTCTCGAGCAGATTTCTCCCGGTGCTCATTTCATTGTCCTGCCCGGCAGTGCCAGGACCACGCATGGGATCACTGACTCTATCCACAATTCCCTTCGCCAGCCAGATCTGCAATCCCGTCGAGTTCGCCTGACAAGCCCCGTCTTGCAGGTGGCAGCGCTAGCGGGCACTAATTACCCCTCCTGCCTTTATTTGCGCAGTCCCCGCATCAGCCTCTCCACCAAGAGGGAGGCCGGGCACCAACGGCCACAACCGCCGTTCGGTTTATCCTTCACCAGGTCTTTGCACCACTCAGAGCCCGTTTCCCCATGGGAAGCTTCTGCCCAGCTCCTACCTCTCAGCGGGGATGTTTCATTGCCAGCACCGGCAGCGCCAGACTCTGTTCTTACCCTGGAGAAGCCGGCGGGGGGGGGCGGCAGACAAAGAGGCGCTGAGGCTCCCTGACAAAGCAGCACGGCATCTCCGGCAGGGGTCCGGCCGCCGCCACTGGCATGGGCAGCCCGGGCAAACGGAGATCCGCCGGGCACAGAGCGGTGGGAAGACCAGGATCACCGGCCCCAGCGTCAGAGGGCACCGCAGACGGTCCTGTGCCCCTCTGCGAGCACGCTTCCCGCTGGGGATCATACCTGCCTCCCGCGGGAACCGGAGGAGAAGCCGGGGCTGTCCCCGGTCCCGCTGACGTGTGCCTGGCATGTCGGTGCTGCTGGGGCACGGGGGGCACGCGACACGAGAGCCCCGTGGAGCTGGCCGTGGCCTCTCCTCGGTGCTTGAGGATCCTAAACCTGCTCCTTACTGTGGACGCTAACGGTCTGGCGGTACCACCGAGGGCATCTCCGTGACCGAGGCGCTCAGGCTCCACCTGCCCCTGGGGTCCTGGTCCTCGCGGCAGGGGTCCAGGTTCCGGCGCGGTCACTCGGAGCATCCCAAGTGCCGGGATACCACGCTGAGAGCAGAGGGGCCCCGTGTCCGGTCACTCACCTCCTGCGGCGGCTCGTCGGGCGGCTCGGGGCCGGCCGGGGGCGAGCTGGGGGGGGCGGGCACCAGCGGCGGCGCCGGGGGGCTGGC
>VZRN01003943.1:50451-104940 GCA_013397935.1 Dasyornis broadbenti
CTCCCCCGGGGCCCGCCCCGCTCCCCACCGCCTTCCGCCGCGCCCGGCCCGGCCCTCACCGGCGCTCGGGGCCGCCTTCCCGCTCGGGCGGCTACGGGCTCCCGGCGGCCTCGGGCCCGATCTGGCACCGGAGCTGTCCCCAGCCACCCCGGAGCGTCCTCCGGCACCAGCGGAAGGGCCACCGGGAAGGCAGCCGGCGAGGCAGGGGCAATAAAGGGTCCCTCATGGGATCACAGAATGTCCTAAGCTGGAAGGGAGCCCACGAGGGTCATCGAGTCCAGCTCCTAGGTGCAAACCCGCTGCCTGGGAGGTGTTTGGTGAGAGCAGCCCCGTGCGGAACCCCCGGAGCAGTTCGTTCTAGGGAGACGCTGAAACACAAGGCTGGTGCTGTGAACCCCCACAAAAAACATTGCAGGAAGGGGTGAGCAGGGACAAGGCAGGGAAGCGTTTGGGAAGAAGGCTGAGTTCAAGCTGGTTGTGCAGAGACACTGGGGCGAGCGTGCAGGGCTGATCCCCAGCACAGGGACTGGAGAACATACCCTGGGATGCAGTGGGAATGTGGCGCTGGGAGCAGTGTGTTGGAGCGTGGCAGCGGAGCCCGAGGCTGTTGCAGCAGCAGAGAGCACGCTAACACACATTGTGACTGTTCCCCCTGGACACACAGCCATCACCAGCCGCCTCCCCCTTGGCTCACCCACCACCAAGCTTCTGTGCCCATGTTCTCCAATGTCCCAGCAGCCCTCTCTCCAGACCTATACCCCCAAATCCTTCACATCCCTTCCTAAATACACACCTTCACCCAAACCTGCTTCCAGGCTCACAGGCTGAATCCCATGAAGGCCATGAAGAAAGAAAAGGGCCAGAGACAGAATGCTCCAAGAGTGGGACCCGCACAGAGGTGATGCTGTGCAGAGGCATCCAGTGAGCAGGGACAGATGTCACAGTGTGTTCCTGCATGTCCTCACATGAGCCACGGTCCTCCACAGTGTGGGGAAAGATGGGATGTGGCTGTTAGGGTGCCTGGCTGGGGAGAGAAAAGTTTCTCGTGGTGACGGTGACCTTCCTACCAGCCTTGTGCAGGACCAGAGTGAGGATGGGGCTGCCAAGGAACTGAGCCTCCTATGCCAGCCTGGCACAGTACATGCCCAGCTTGTGCCCAGGGAACTCACTGAATCCCAGGTTTGCTGATTCATTCAGCACACTCCTGCTCGAGAAACCCAACCAGATCCCCCAAATCCAACCAGATACCAAGGGAGCTTCTTCCCTAGGAAGAAAACAGCCATGCTATCCAGAAAACAACACTGGAAATTTCAAAGCATAGGAATTGCAAATGCAAAATGCATCAGGAGAAAAAGCATCTGCGAGGAACAGAGTGATCACCAGACAATGTTTGAGGTCTAGCAGCAGACCTCGCTCCTGGCAGATGGAGATGATGAGACTGTTATTAAAATGCAGAAAAGATGGAGATTCTCAATAAATCTGCCTGTCCAGCATTTGGAAGGAAGCAGGGCTAATGGCACTTGAGATTGAAAGCACTTCCACCCTCTGCCAGTAACCAAGGAGGATGTTCAGCAACATCTGTTGGAGATGGCTCTTGTTAAATCCTCAGACCTGGAAAACACACGCTCAGTGTCTCCACAGAGGGGACCAAGGAGGGATGTAGCTTGTAATAGTGTTTGGGTTTTTTAAATACTACCATACTAGAAGAATTGCAGAGGTTCTTCCTTTCCATCCAGTCCTGGCACATCCCTCACATCACTCCCTCCTTGGAGAGGCAGCTGTGCTGGGGCCATGCTGGGCTTTGACAAAGGTCTGACTGTGATCCATGCCCATGTAGGTCCTCAGAACCTCCTCACCATTTGTTGGGCCTGTTTCTCTTCCAGATTGGCCCAATGTAGCCCTGTTCTCTGATCTGTGCCCCTGGGGCATCACCTTCTCACCTCAGGCTTCAGCAGAGCTTGGAGGGGCATCAAAATCCCTGGATGCACTTGAGCCTTCAGATTTGAGCTTCCCCTCGTTATTGGCTTCCCCTTGGCCAAACCACACAGGCAGCAAGACAGGCAGCAGGTGAAGAGAACACAGCTGAGATGAGAGTCCCCTTGGGAGACTCCTTTATACCTGGGGAGCTTTAAGGGGCCTCCAAAAGAAGACCATATGAGCTCCTTATCACCTGCATAGCTTGGCACAGGCTGCTCATATTTTTTTCCTGCAGTCGTGATGAGATGCTGGTGACATCCCTCTGTTCACAGTGGTTCACTTCAGGTTTGGAGGAACAGTGGCAGATTTCTACATTCACAGCACCAAAGCCAGGCTCTGTCTGCAGCTCATGCTGCAGCTGGTGCTGCTCCAATCCCGACTGTTTACCCGCTCCATATCTGATGCTTGTTGGGACCCAGGTTTGATGCCTGCACTGTAGAGACTGATCCCGATACCACAACAGTGGCTGTGGTGCCAGTCTGCCTGTGAGTCACTGCAGCTCACCGCGACAGATGGCTGTCATGGAGCGTCGCGGGTGTAGGGACTGGCAGGGGACACTTGGCAGGGCTGGCAGACAGGAGAGGATCAGGGAGCACACACTGCACGGCTTGCGTGCTAGATTCCGCATTGTAGCTTCTCTCTCATGCAGCCGCAGCAGGAAGCATCCCCAGGTGGGATGTGCAGCCCTGGTGTGCCTGCTGCTGCCGCCACTGCCTGCAGCCCATGGAGACCCCAGGAAGGACGGAAGGATGGCGATGGAGCCGTTTGCACACAGTCCTCAGATAGGAAGAGAACAACCCATGGCTGTGCAGAAGTGATTTGTGGCTCACTCTGAGGGACCATGGGAATAGCGGGGGCAGAAGGGCTTTCTGCAGCTGTGTGCAAAGGATTCAGGGCTGGTCCTCTGGAATCTCTCTTCCCACCCTCTTCTCCACCTCTGAAGGGCCCAGGAGCTCTTTGCTGAGCTCTCTGGGCTGATGCTCACAGCACTGCCCTTCCTCTCACCAAAGGAGCTGCTTGCCTTGGTAAATCCAGACAGGTCAGAGCACGCACCAGGAAGAAAAAGCCAGGCAATGTCTTCCGGGCTCCTGCCAGCCCAGCAGAGAACTGTGTGCATCCTCAGCCCTCATCCATCCTCCGGGGCCAGAGGAGCTGTTTCAGCCACCCTAAGTGCTCCTGGTGCTCACCCCCAGCTGCGGGCAAGAGCCCTGTTTGGCAGCTGGGCCAATAACAGGACACAGGACCTTCCGTGGGCTGAGGAGGGATCGTGCCACATCTTCGTGGTAAACCTTCCCCTCCAGTTTAACCTTGGGTGGTGCGGACACAGCCCAGCGTCCCCCAGGCAGCAGCTTCCGGTGACTCAGAGGAGAAGGTCTCTGCCCCTGCACACTCCCGGGTGACTCACCCCCAGGTAATGTGGGGGCTGAACCTGACACTTGCCAACGTGTCACCTGAGTCAGGTGCTGGGTCGGCTCTTTCGCCTGACGCCAGCATCTCCCCGGCTTGCAGAAAAGCCTGCAGCTCCTTGAATCTCCAGGTACTTCTTCCACAGCTTCAAATAAAAGCCATTTGCAGGAGCTTTGAAATGCCTGTGGTGAGTCCTGCTCCTTTCCTCCCCGGGAGCACCCCACATACACCCAATGGTGCAGCACAGTAGGGACCAGGAGGATGTCACATTGTCCGAGTGACACCCGAACCTCCCCAGGGGTCTGGGTACAGGAGAAAACATGAGGACTGGAAGGTGGCAACTGTGACACCAAAAATGCTTCCTGGGAGGCAGCCAGGAAGTCCCAGACTGATAAATGGCACATCTGTTCTCTGCAAATGAACAAAAATTGGCATACGGAGGAGGAAACTGGCATCGTTAGGGGACAGATGGATAAATACGACATATGGGGGAAGAGTCGACACATCTCTCTTGCAGTGAATTTGTCTTTTCTAAAGCTGGTCGCTTTCTTGGAAAAAGCCAGCAGGCCCTTGAGGGTGATCCAGCAGAGGTCCCTGCATTTCCACACTCAGATCTTTTGACAAGATGAGGTCAATGGCAAAATCTGCAATAATACTGAACTATTCTGGAAATTGTGCTAAGAATTGCAGGAGGACTTCAAGAGGCTGAGCAACTTGGCAATAAAATGAGACAAAAGGCAATGTTAGGGAAGTGACACACATGGGTAAACCAAGCCCAGGCTCTTGTCTAAGGTGGTGGGCTCTGAGACTGGGAGCTCTGACAGTCTGTGAAACTGTCCCCTCAGCACTCAGCAGAGGTCAAAACCTCAAAGACTCAGTCAAACTGATAGTAAGGGTCAGGAAAAAGGAGAGATGAAATCAGAGGTGCCACTATTCCCTAACCAGTCACAGTCTACATGCATTCCTGGTCCCCCTATCCCAAGGATACAGCAGAGCTGGAAAACGTGCGAAGGGCAACAGGATGATTCAAGGTCTCTGCACATGGGGTCTGTGAAGGACCGGGGCTCTTTAGCACAGCAAAGACACAGCTTGGGTCACAGAGCAGAGATCTGCACAGCTAGGGGAGGTGGGAGAGGCTGAAATAACACGGATAACACAAGAAGACTCGGCACACAGCAGCCGTTCCTGCCGGGGGCTGCTGCAGATGCTGCGCGGTTTAGGAACAAGACCAGACAAATCCACAGAAAAAAATCCATAAATACATATTAAATACAAGAACTGGCACAAGGAGACTTGCGAGTTTTAAGAGGCAGGGATCATGTCCAGGGGAAGTGTTGCTACACATTTACACCAGGAGACCATCAAAGCCTGGGCAGGATATGCCCAAAGCATGTGTCTTTACCAAATGGAGCAAATTTCTGCAGGCACTTTTTGCAGCTCCCCAACCTTTCTGTCAAAAAAAAAAAAAAAAATCGTTATGCAGTTGATAGTATAATTGAGGCCATGCTAATTTACCAAACGAAGAGGTGACAATTTGCTGAAAGACATCTGCCAGCTTAAAGCCAGATCCATTGGTCATCGCCTCAGCCATACTGAGCCTGGTCCCTGTCTCTCCTCTCAGCACTGACAGCCCTCTGCACATCACGACCCCAAGTGTCACAACTGCTCTCTGGTGTGATCCGTTATTTCATTAACACTTTGACGAGGTATGGAGAGCTGTGAGGAACTTCATTTCCACAGGTTCAGGTGCAGCACCCTGGAGACAGGCCAATGAGAGAGCTGGGTGACAAGAGACGAGAGAAAAATGACTGCAGGACTGACATCCAGAGGGTGAGAAACACTTCTTTCACTGACATATGCTAGGTTTGAGGGAAATTTCCAAACAGCCATTATGTAAACTCTTTGATGTTATTTTTTTTCTGCAAAATCGTTTTGTGTGGGCTCAAGTCCCAGAGAGCTGAATTGTCCCCACTCAGCTCTTGTGGGGACAAGGGAACCAAGATACAGGAGCTTTCCTGCAGCAAAACCAGGATCACGGCAGGAAAACCTCATGACAGATGCTGGCTTGGTGGCAACAGCTCTATTTTATCATGCAAATCGCCTGGCCTCCTCCATTTCCACCCATTTCCACACTCTGCCAGCCAGGTGCATGCTCCTGGGGCTCCAACCTTAGCACAAATTCAGTCCCTTCATTGCTGGCCCTCCGTGGGGTTTTATTTGCTCCTACCGAAGGGTTTGACCCTGCAAGGGCAAAGCAGTGTCCAGCTGGGATAAAACGCCTGAATCTCTCTTCTGAACAAACAAAGGAAGCGGGACCAGCTGGGAGAGCATGGATCTGAACTCAATAGCAAGTGGTAAAGTGGAATTGATTGGAGCCGCCTGCACTTATCGATCTGAAGCCGAGCAAACTAAGGAGCTGGAGCATTTGCAGCTCAATCAGAGCAACCTACCGGTGGGGGCCTATGCTGTGGGGCTGGCAGGGCACCCGAGTGCCCCAGGAAGGTGTTAATGGTGGGTTTGATTAATCCAGCTGCAACAGCCACGCTCACACAGCTAGATCCTTCTCCAGACAGACTCACTAGCTTTACATTGCCTGTGGGGTGTGAACCACCCCTGGTATCCCCTTATATCTCCTAATAGGGCTGTCATCAGCTATCAGGAAGATGGGCTCAGTGGACAAGAGCAAAACAGTGGCCATTCCTCCCACAGAGGGGGGTCAATTACAATTGCCACCAGCCCAGTTTCTCTGAAAGGGCTGAGAGGCAGAAAATGAAGGTGAATTCAGAGACGAGTGCAAGAGGTTGAGAGGTAGAGGCTGGCAGGCTGCCTGGCAGCTCATGGTGGCCTGTTTTCTGCACACTCAGCAGCACAAAGCTGGGTTAAGAGGTGGCTGTGTGCAGGCCATAAATCCCTGCAACGGGAGGAGGCTCTGGCTGCGCACAGACAAAGGCAGACTGAGAGCTGGGGCTGGCAGCTGGAACCAGGTAGGGCACACACGGACATGTGGCAGTGTTTATTTAGGGCTGCAGGATGGCTGGTTCTCCCCTGCTGGGACACTTTCTTCACATTCTCTCTCCAGCTGGATGCTGGACACACAAGGAAAGGGCTCAAGAGGCTGCTCTGGGTTGTGCTCCCTGGGTTTTGGGCAGGACAGCTTTGGTAAATCCCCGCTCCATACATTTTGGGTACCATTTTCTTTGATTTCTGAACGTTGGAGCCAGGCAAGGGAATCCCAAAATATAACCAAGCAGAAAATCAGTCTGTTATATCTTGTTTGTCTTCCCTTCCAGTGAGAACACTGGCAGACTGGAAAATGTCCTTTGAAATTCAGGCTTTGGAGGAACCAAGACCTACCTCATGTGCTGTTGTGGGCTCATAAAGCCTCTGGAGAGCATCACAGCTGAACACTCATGTCACGAAATGCTCAAGTCCTTCTCCTTCAGTCCTTGGTGCATGTCTCATGAGCTACAGTCATAGAATGGTTTGGATTGGAAGGGACCTTAAAGCTCACCTCTATCTCACCTGTCATGGGCAGGGACACCTTCCACTAGACGGTTGCTCCAAGACCTGTTCAGCCTGGCCTTGACACTTCCAGGGATGGGGCAGCCACAGCTTCTCTGGACAACCTGTGACAGGGACTCACCACCCTCTCAGCCAAGAATTTCTTCCCAATATCTCGTATAACCCTGCCCTCTGGCAGTGGGGAGCCTTTCGCCCTTGTCCTGTCACTCCAGGCCCTTGTTCAAAGTCCCTCTCGAGCTCTCTTGGAGCCTCTTTAGGCATTGGAAGGGGCTCTAAGGTCTCACTGAAACCTTCTCTTCTCTAGGTTGAGCCCCTCACTTCTCCCAGTGTGTCTTCAGAGCAGAGGGGCTCCAGCCCCCAGACCATCTTTGTGGCCCTAGAAGAGGATGGTGGGGACAGTCAGGTTGTTTGCAACTGTCTCTCAGTTCATGTGTTCTGTCCTTCACTCCTGAAACCCACCCAGACCTTCACCTTCAAATTATCCCACCCCCAGAACCTTTCCCTGCTCTTGCTCCAGGATCCAGCTCTAGCCCAGCAGCACCTGTGGGTATGGGAATATGGGATGCTGGGCTAGATGGTAGAGTTGCTCTGATTTCCTTAGGAAGGAAGGTGGGATTTCATCAGGAGAGCAATTTCCAAGCTGGATTTACAGTCTCTGAATATCCAGAGAGGACAGCATTGGCCTGCACCTCTGCTTTTCCATCACCAGTAAAACACAGCGCACCTCTTCACAGCACTGGCACCCATCCTGCCTCCCTGGCACCAGTGCTGCTTCTGTGGCTGCTTTAGCAATCTACAAGAAAAAGGGGAGGTGGTGGGAATCCCTCTGCCTCTCATCTGCCTTCCTGAGACTGGAAAAGGAGGCCAGGGGCTGCCTCAGTGAGGGAACAGCTGGAGAGGGGCAGAGCAGCTGAGGCAGCTGTGCAGTGATGAACTGCTCTTGTCCCTGTGCCAGCTGCAAAATTTGTATTTGTGTCAGAGAGTGGCAATGTCTGGGTGCAGCAGTGCTCTCTGCCTGGCTGCACTGGCGTTTTGACATTCCAAGCACCTTTAAAATCCCACTGAATGCAACCCACAGGCATCAGAGGGCTCAGAGAAAAGACATCAAGGGACAGAGCAGAGTGGGAAGAGCAGAGGAACCTGCCTGGAGCAGCCATCCTGCCCGGGTGCTGAGCAGCCTGAAGGGATCAGGTTACCCAGTGGACAGATGGGTCCCTCAATGCTCCCACAAGCTCATCTCTTTTCCTCCATGCTGTGCAAACACATCCTGGCAGGTCCAAACCATCTGGACAAAAAAGGACACGGCAAAGGACTGCTGGAGCCCCAACAACCTGGCACGGTTTCCTTAAGAGTGCTCGCATCCCAGTTCTGTTGGAGAGGGCAGCCTACGGCAGAAAGCTGTGCTGGGACAGGCCACCACTGCCAGCGATGGGTGGCAGCAGCTTCTTGCCTCCTCCTTCTCATCCACACTCGGTACCTTATCTCTGTGTCCTCTTGTACTTCCCTGCTTACTTCCATGTTTGGCTGACTACCCTGTATTGCTGCAGTGTTATCTCAGCCATGCCTGTTCCAGCAGTTGAGGTCATTGCAATTCTGTCAACTTCCACATTCCAGAAACATCTGCCAAGCATCCAAAGCATGAGCCCTGCTGCCTCCTCCATGCCACCGAGGAGCCCACTCTGTGTGCGCTGTGTGAGCAGTGCCCAGCATCCACCCCCCACCCCAAACATGAGCTCTGCATCCTGCCAGGCCAGGAGCTGGGATAAAGGCCATGGGCCAGCCTCAGGGGTCCCACTCTGCCTGCCCATGTAAGTCCCCGAGGAGCAATCCCCTGGTTAACGTGTGTCACTGTAGATTCTCTGTCCACACCAGCCATGGACAGCATGTCCTGACAGAGTATGTGCCACCATCTCCCATGGGTCCCGCCACACTGTGCTGACCCAACACAGCCGTTGTGCAGGTCAACATGGAGCTGGGCTTATCCCTCCACTGGTGACACAGCCCAGCTCATGGCATTGTGCCAGCGTGGAAGAAGGCACAAGAGACCAGGCACAGGCAGCACAAGGACCTTTTCCCTTCACAAGCTCATGCCCTGGGATTCAGAGGTTGTAGTGACCCCACCTCTACAGCTCAGCTACACTTGTCCTACAGGTGTCTGGTGGTCAGATTTGTCTCCTTGGTGGAGTCAAGGGAATGATGATGGTATCAAACTCTTTGGGCATGGGAGGAGAACCACGTATCTCCTTCCAATGTCTCTGCACCCACTTTGTTTCAGCATAAGGATACAGATGGTGACAGGTTTGGACACAAATGAACAAAAGCAGTATCCCTGCAGCCCCATAAGAAGCATGGACTGGGATCTTGGCGCATGGACAAGGGAGCGAGAAGGGTGGCACTGGGGCAGGACAGTGTGGACACTCAGCACATGGACACCCAGGCCATTCAGATACCACTAAAGAGACCCCCTTCACCATCTCCTGCACAGCCAGTTTGATGTGGGAGAGCATCTCCCACTGCAAAGGCTCCCACCATTGCTGAGGGACCACTGGTGCACACCAACAAACTGCTGAGGGCAGGATGAGGTGGGCATAGACAAAGAGAGGACACAAAAAAACATTCTGTCTTCCTCCACCAGTCTGAGCTTTTTTGGGCTGGTTATGAGAAAGATAAGCTCAGGGTGGCAGGAGCAATTATTTCACAAGAGTAATCAAGGTGCACAGGGCATTTCTCTGGTTTGCCCCAAGCCCCAGGAAGACTATTTTAGACTTAGGATTTGCCAGCTGCAGCAGATACACCAGGATGGATGGGGTGCAGGGACATGCCTAGCATGGTTGTAGGAGCTCCCTGCCTCTCCCTGCACCCCCTCCCACGGGAGCTGCATATGTATGACAAGCAATGAGCTCAATCCATACTCAGGAGCTGATATTGCTGTGACCAGCTCTTCAGAGACAATGAGTCATGCTGCGATCACTCTAAAATATTTTATGTGAAGAAATCCTTTTGATCCCAGGTGTTTGGAATTCTTTGCTTATCTGTTAAAATGAAAGAACCTTTAATACTGGGAGTAGGAAAGCAGCAGCAGCAGTGAGAGCAGAGTCATTAGCTATTGGTATATGCTTGAGCAGGAGAAACAAGGGGCCCGGCAGAGACTTATCCCTGGTGCTGCTTCAGGCTCATAAAATTCTTAGTCCCTCAGTTCCTCTCTCATCCCTCTGTGCCCAGTCATTCATTAATCCTGTGGCTGGGAGAAACTTTACTTCCCGAGAAACACGCAGGGGGGCGAGAGGTGAGGTTACAGATAGGGGAACGGGGTTGCCCTGGGATACACAGGGCTGGGATGAGGGGAAGGGTCAGGATCAGGATCAGAGCGAGGAAGCTGGGCCAAAGACAGAGGGTGAAGGTGAGGCGGTGAACGCCGCAGCTGGCGTGAAACACGGGGCGAGAGTCGGGGCTGGGGTCAGGGAGCAGGTGAGGGCCATGAGAGCACCGGGGCCACGGCCCGGGCTGGGATCGCAGGGCGGGGGTCCCAGCCCGGTGCCCATCACGACCGTCACGGCCGCGCGCAGGGAACACGGGACGCAGCCCCAGCGCGGCCCCGCGGGAACGCCCAGGAAAGGCGGAGCAGCAGCACGCAGAGCCAGCTCGGCCCCGCCGCACGTCAGCGCCTGCAGCACCAAGAGCCGCCGCGCCGAACCGCCCGCCCAGAGCCCCGGTAGCGCGCCGTGATCGTATAGTGGTTAGTACTCTGCGTTGTGGCCGCAGCAACCTCGGTTCGAATCCGAGTCACGGCATCGCCCCGGCGGTACCACGGCACAAGGGCTCCGCTTTTTGCCGCGTCCTTTTTTGCTGTGTTTTATCTAATAAATTAATTTCGTTATTCTCTTTTATTATTTTGACCTAATTTTAATTATTTTTAATTTATTTAAAGTTTTTAAATTTAGTTCGTTTATTTGTTTTCATTTACTTCTGTTTATCTGTTTAATGTAACTTTTCATTTTAGTTTTCTTTTTTTTACTTTATGCTTTATTCTTATACTTAGTTTTATTTTCTTTAATTTACTTTATTCTATTTTAAAATTTTAATTTTTTATTTTATTTACATTTTGTCATCGAATGTTGTTTTTCATTTAGTTTTTTCTATTATATTTTATTGTTGTATTTAATTTTATTTTAATACTTAATTTTATATTATTTTTCAATTTCATTATTTCGTTATTTTACTATATTTACTTTTATTTTACTTTATCTAATCTTATAAATTGTTATTATATTTTATTTGTATATCTTATTTTTGTTTAATTTTTAAATTTCTTTTTATTTCAATTTTACTCTTGCTTTGTACCTCATTCTCTCCTCTCCTCTCATTTTGGTTTATTTTTACATTTAATTTTATGATTTTATTTATTATTTTTACTTTTATGTTAATTTTTACATCTTAGTTTATTGTCTTCTGTCCCTCCGCTCCTTCTCTCCTCGGCGCCCGCGGACCCCCCGCGCCCCGAAGCCCCGCCGGCAACCGGCAAAAAAAAGAAACAAAAACGAAATACCGGCGCGACGTGACAAAAACTCGGGGGGTGAAAGCATCAGTGTTTGAGGGAAAAAGAGAAAAGCGGAGCCCTTGTGCCGTGGTACCGCCGGGGCGATGCCGTGACTCGGATTCGAACCGAGGTTGCTGCGGCCACACCGCAGAGTACTAACCACTATACGATCACGGCGCTCTACCGGGGCTCTGGGCGGGCGCTGCGGCGCGGCGGCTCTTGGTGCTGCGGGCGCTGACGTGCGGCGGGGCCGAGCTGATTCTGGGCACCCCGCGAGTGTCCCCCAGGCGTTCCCATGCGTGTCGCGGGGCTGGGGAGGCTCGCCCGGGGAGGAGGAGAAGGGAGGTTACACCCGCGACGCACCCGCAGCTTTCAGGGTTTCCCTCTTTGTCACTCACATACTGACCTGCACCACCGCGCCATCGCCCCTCCCTAACACTGGGCAGCTTTAGCGGCGGGATTGGCGAAAATCCACGGGGAGAAGGTGCGGAACTGGCACGGAGAGCGCTTGTTTATGGGCAACGTGGGCACGTGGGTGCCCTGAGTGCCCCGTGGTGTCATTAATCACCAATGTCCGAACTCATTCCTACCAACCCCGGTTTGGCACCCTCGGA
This sequence comes from Dasyornis broadbenti, assembly GCA_013397935.1. Taxonomy (NCBI): domain Eukaryota; kingdom Metazoa; phylum Chordata; class Aves; order Passeriformes; family Dasyornithidae; genus Dasyornis; species Dasyornis broadbenti. The sequence goes on from VZRN01003943.1 coordinate 62,509, forward strand.
GCCACATCACTTCACCACTCCCTGTGCAAACAAAGTGCGGGTGTTACCAGTGGGGTGCATAAATCTGGCGATGCAATTCCCACCATCCTGCGTGAAAACGTGGTTTCCAGCACACGGTGCCAGGGGACTTCCACGCCGTCCTTCTCAGGGACCAGGTGACATGGCTTCACGCCACTGAAACTTTGGAGGCCACGTGTGCCCAATTCTGGATTTTTCTGGGAAACATTTCTTGGGGTGGGGTAAAGGTTTGATTTTTACTTTCCATATCTCCCCTCAAGGCTCGTTTTGCTTGGGGGAAAGTCTCCTCGCTGACCTTTGGTTGGGTGGCATGGTGCCATGCACGGGCACGGCGCTGGGCTCCCCTGCGCGTCCTCCCGGGCGCCCGGGTATGAACCCCGGGAGGAGCCGGGGCAGCCCCGGCGCCGCAGTGCCCAGCCCAGCTCTTTGGACTGAGCTGTTAATGGGTAACCGAGGCACGGGACCGGGAGCTGCGGGGCTGGCGGGGCTGGCGGGTGAGTGCGGGGGCACAGCGGGTGCCAGGGCGGGGGAGCCGTGGGGACAGGGACGGCACGAGGCCACCGGGGCTGTGAGGGCGCAGGGTGTGAGGCCAGCGGGGGTGTGAGGACGTGGGTTGCAGGGACACAGGGCAGAGGGTCCTGTGGCCACGCTGCTCCAGAGGCTGCAGGGGACACAGGGGGCAGGAGTGCGCGGGGGTGCCAGTACAGGAGGGGCACTGGGGCACCCCTACACTCCCTCCCTCATTATCTGCTTGTCCATGTGGTCCCGCCCGTGAAGGGACGGCAGCCAGTGAGGCTATGCCAAAGCAAGAGGTTTTGGGGCTGCCAGGAGGTGGCATCACCCCGGGGGTCCTGGGAGGCACCAAGCCTGGGACAGGGGCATAGCCAGGAACCTGGGGTGGTCCTGGAACTCTGTGAGATCCTGCAGGGGTCACTGAGACCAGATGGATCCTGGGGAGTGCCCTTGAAGTGGTGGTGGACGTGGAAAGGTGGGTTCTCATGCTCTCTGCCAGGGTCCTGGGGAGACATCCCTGAGCACCAGGAGCACCAGTGATGTAGGAGGCCCTGGAGGGGGGCGGTCTGAGGTCCTGGGTTCCCACCATGGCCCTGGGCCCTGCTCTCCTGCTGAGGAGCAATGAACCCAGGGACACATGGGGGCCAGCACACCCCAGTGGTTCCCCATGGTGGCTCTGCTGGCCTGTGGAGCCTTGGCCACACCGCCTTGACCTGCCATGAGGTCCCACTATGAGGGGGATGCTCACCAAAACTCCCCACCCTCACTTTTTTCATTTGGGCCTGAGTCTCTTCCTTCAGTGGACACTGCAAGAAACTGGCAGTGACCCTGTAATCTCTTTCTTCTCCACGCAGACCTCTACAACTCTCCTCAAAGCAAAGACAACCTCTTACTGCCTCTGTCCTCACACAGAAACACTTCTACAGTCAATCACTGCCTTGCCTGCAACTCTCTGCTCTTCCCTCATCCTTCTCCAGGTAGAGGAACTGGGAGGGTGTCCAAATGGGATGATGCTCCAAGGGTTCCTGCTCTGGCATAACACTGGTTCTTCTGGGTTTGCTGGACCAGTTCTACCAGTATGATTCTCCTTTAGAACCAGTCCCTGTGCAAACTACTGCTCCTTCCTACCCCTCTCTCCTGCGCTGTGCTAATTATCAACATGAAAGGACCTTCTTCCTCATCTCACTTGGTTGCACCAAGACCTTTCAATGAGGAAGGATACCTTTTGAAAAATCCCTCTTGCAAAGGGACTCACAGAGGCCAGTGGACACTGTCACCAACTTGGAGGAGGAGTACCAGCACTCTCTGCATCTTACAGTCCTCTCCTATAACTCCTAGGAAGCACAGAAGAGTAAGGACCTCTCCAAAGTTACAGGAGAACAAGGAATTCAGCACACCAACACCATGGCCTGAGGACCCCATGGGATGGTCCCTTGATGCGCTGGGGCAGGACCTGCTCTGAATAATGACTGCAAGGGGCGTTCTCCTCCCAGAGACCCAAAACTGAAAAGCAGAGTGGACATTTGAGCTTCCCAGAGGTGATCCAATCTTTCTCTCCCCAGCCACCATCGGGCCCTCCCAGTGCTGTTTCTCTCATCTACTGAAGCAAAGGAACTTCTGGAGATGGAAGGAAACCAGGTAACCCTGGACAGCCTTGACAAGGGCACAGATAACCCAGCTTTCATCTTCGAGGTAAGTCCCCCTTCCCTTTCCTTTCCTTCCCTTCCCTTCCCTTCCCTTCCCTTCCCTTCCCTTCCCTTCCCTTTGGAGTACAGGGTGCCCCAGCTAATGATGCTTTCCAGGGTGAGAAGAGACATTATGAGGAATGTGATGGTCCCTGTGGTGAGAGCCGAGAGGAGAGAAGAGAAGGGAAAGGGAGATTCTCCTCCTACTGCAGGTGGGATAATCTGCACAGATGTGTGAACTCTGCCAGAGACAAACCTGATTTGGGAGCAGAGTAGGGTGGTATTGAGCACACAGCGAGGACAAATGTCTGATGGCTCCATGTGGCCTTGTAGGGTGGCAGTGGCAGGGCTCTGTCCCCATAGCAGGTGATGGTGGGGGTGCTGGCGTGTGTCATCATTCACTTCCTGCTGCTGGAAGTGCCCAGCGGGAGCCATGGTCATGGCCTGGCTCCAGCGGGTTGGTTGAATTTGGGCTTGGGCTGATCTCCTACATCCATCTTCTGCATCGCTCATGTCTCTGGCATGTGACTCTCCCCAGGAAGGCCTTGCAGCCGGCATCCAAGGCAAAGCATTTCTGCAAGGCTCATGCCAAGGTGTTGAGAAGAGTCATCCTGGGGCTCCTTGGAGTAGGTGAGGACTTCCCGGCACTGAGACTCCACGTCCCCACCCCTTTGGCTGGCTGTGCCTCCAGACTCCATGTATTGAACACGGTCATGTATGTGGAAGATGTATCCACTCCCAGCAGCCCCACTGCCCCCTGCTCACCCTACCACTCCTGTCCAGTTCTATCTTCACCTCACTGTCCCCCTGCCCTTTCTCTACCTGCCCAAAGGGTTTACTGTGCCCCTTCTGCTCCCTGCTGGGGTGGTGCTCCCTAAGGTCTCCACATGCAAAGATGGGATCCTCAAGGGTGCCCAGGGAAGGACATTTAGAGGAAATGAACTTTGTGGTTGGCCCCAGTTAGTTATGAATGCGTGGTCCTACAGCCCTGATGTTTCTGACCCTCAATGTGCCTTCTCCAGCCTACCTGTGCTACTTCATTGCGGCCTGTTACCTCAACTTCCAGCGAGCCCTTGCCTTGGTGATCATAACTGCTGTGGTTGCCTTCTTCATCTGCTGGGACATCTTCAAGAAGCACTGTGGGGCAAAGGTTCTGCTGCTCCTCCACCCCGTTGGGGAGTGCTTCCAAAAGTCCTGGCCGTGGCTGAAATGGTGAGTCAGGAGAAGGCAGGGCCAGATCCCTCCCTGCACCTGGGTCCCCTCCCATGGCCCTGCCAGCACAACCACAGCCGATGGCATCAGGCACGTGCTCTAGTGCCATGCTGGTGCCTCACAAATGGGGAGCACGGCCCAGCCTGGGAACCACTTAAAAGCCATGGCACAAATTCCTATCTTGCTGCCCTGCCTCAGTAGCGTGATGGCTGTTCAGATCCCTCGCTTGTGCCTGAGCCCCAGGTTTCTTTAGGTACCTGGACATTACAGTGGCAATTCCATCACAATTGGCTTCTGCTGTTCATGAGCTGTGCTCTCTATGGGGACATCATCTCACTGACAGTCTGGGGTTTCCTCTGCAGGCTCCTATGGGTGGCCCTCCTGGCAGGCCTGATTGTGTGGCTGGCTTTGGACACTGGCAGAAACCCAGAGCAGCTCATCTCATTAGGTGGCTTCTGCTTTTTGGTGCTGTTCCTGTTTGCCTGCTCCAAGCACCACGGTGCGGTAGGTGTTTCAGGTGTGACTTGGCCATCAGTCCCCTTGCAGGAGGTGGCCACCCAGCCACTGGAGAACACATGCTTCCTTCCCCCTGGCATCTGCTTCCCTGGAGGAAGCAGAAGCCCAGCAGAGCTGGGCACAGCCTGGGGAGCTGCCAGACCCCAAAGCCATCTCAGAGCTCTTCTTCCCATTGCTCTCCTTCCCACTTCCCAACCCAGGGCTCCCCTACATTGTCTCTGTCCTGTTTTCTGCCATGTCCCTGATACCAGGTCAGACCCAGAAACCCAGCACGAGGCCCACACCTGAGCTTCAGCTGCTGTGGGTGGAGGGTGGGCCTGAGCTTCAGGTGCCTTGGGGGCCTTGGTCTTCCAGCCCAATGTGCTGCAATGCTTTGGGCAGTCCCTCCATCCTGTTCCTCCAAAGGGTCGTTGAACAGCCAGTTTCAGTCCAGCAGCTCTGTGCTACCAGTCATCATTAGGTCCTTGTGCTTGTCTCCTGGATCAGCCTGGCAGGTTATGTTCCAGCCAGTTCGAGAGTCCCACCAACTCATTTCTGGCTCTGTCACTGACCCACTTTTGTCAGTTCATTGACACTTTATCCATCTCCCCATGACCTTCACCCAGGGTGGTGTGTGGTGTTTTCCATGTGCTGCTGTTGCAGCAGCTGGAAGCCAGAGGGGGAAGCCAGTAGGCCTTGACAACATTTCAGCTCCTGTTCTGCTTTTTGTCTCCAGGTGTCCTGGAGAGCCGTTTTCTGGGGTCTTGGTTTGGAGTTCTTACTTGGACTCTTCGTCCTCCGAACGACTCCCGGCACCCAAGCTTTCCAGTGGCTGGGAGACCAAATCCAGGTACTGCATCTACTCATCCCATCCTGTGCTTGCACCCTGGGATTAACAGGAAAAGCAGAGTGTGGCATGGGGAGGGGACATGGCAGGGATTGCATGCTCACTAACACTTTTGTTTGGGACTGGAGGGAACCCAACTCTTCCCTGGTTTTCTGCAGCAGCCCAGAGCGCTTGGTGTGCTCTCCCTTGCAGGCTACAGCAGAGCCCTGTGGCTTTGGGACAGCCCATCAGTTTCCCCAGCTTAGGTCTCAGAGGGTCATTCTCTGGTGTTCAGTGAAGTGAGCTGTGGCACTGGGGGCACAGCCCCTCACTAGGCAGAATGACATATCAGGAAAGGACCTGATGGAGATCTCTGTCCCACGGTGTAACTTCTTCCCTTGCAGTACTTCCTGGGCTACACCACAGCTGGCTCCAGCTTTGTCTTTGGGAACACACTCATTGAAGATGTCTTTGCGTTCCAGGTCAGCCAGGGCGTGGGGCATGGGGAGGTTTTGTTGTGGTCTGGCTCTTTGCTGGGTCCTGGAGAGCACAGAGCTAAATGCAGCCAGATCTGCTGCAGTAGAGCTCAGCCACCTCAGATTGATCTCCCTCAGCTGCGAATCCTATCTGTGGACCTCCTCAGCACCATGGAGGATTTGCACTGGTCCCTGTCCCTCCTGTCAGTCTGGCTGAGTGTTGTGGCATCCCAGTAGTGTGGGCCGGCTGTGCGGTACCACACCATGCCCAGCCTGGTGTCCATGGGTGCCAGGATACATGGCTCAGCTCTCCTTTAACCCTGTGCCTTGCCTGCAGACCCTGCCCATCATTGTTTTCTTCAGTTGTGTGATGTCCATCCTCTACTACCTCGGTGTCATGCAGTGGCTTATTCTCAAGGTAGGGCCTCAATCCTAGATCTGGGATGGCAGTGGAAAGGAGAGGAACCTGGTGGGTTCTCTGTCTACTATGGTCAGCTGAGGGATGTCCCAGGAAAATTGTCATTGTACTAATTTGTGGTGATTTGTCCTGTTTAAAGGAATAGACACAAATGCCCTCTTTCTAGCATGTCCTTCTCAGTAAGGTGAAAAAATCAAACCCTAGAGCTGATGTATCCACCTGGTATGGGGGTGCTTCCCAGGATCATCTCCGTGCAGGAGCCAAACAGTGCCCAGCTTCATGACTATGGTGGCAGGGTGCCAGGAGCCTCTGTCAACACAGTGGCCTTGTCTTTCCCCAGATCTCCTGGCTGCTTCAAGTCTCACTGGGCACCACTCCCACTGAGACTCTCAGTGTAGCAGGCAACATTTTCGTGGGACAGGTAAGGTCCTGGGCAGCACATCCAGCTCCTCAGTGCTTGCACCTCAGCCTATCCTGGGGAAAGGGTTTTTTTCCCCTCCCTAGGAGACCTGTGGTCCTGTGTGGCCCCATCGCAAGGACTGCAGTGTTTTCTCTTCCACAGACCGAAGCCCCGCTGCTCATCCGCCCATACCTCACAGACATGACCCTGTCAGAAATCCATGCTGTGATGACTGGTGGCTTTTCCACCATTGCAGGCAGCGTGATGGGTGCCTACATATCCTTTGGGGTGAGTGCACGAGCAGCTGGATCCACATGCTCCCTGCTATGGGGTACTGACATGCAAGAACTGCCCTGCACTTGAGGATGGAAGATCCTCAGGAGGTGCCCCATGATCCCCTTCCATAAGCAGAATGAGAGCAGGATGTCCAGACTTGTCTTGACCCAAAGACACCCCATCCAGCCTCACCTTTTTTGGCCTGGCCAGAACCCCAGAGTGCTGCCAGGTGGAAGGCAGTGCTAAGGGACCCTTATTGTGTGTCCCTGCACAGCGAGCGGGGCAAATCCCACAGAATCGTGGGAGAATATAGCCTGGAAAGACCCTCTCGGAGGGTCTCTGACCCATCCTCCTGCCAACCGAGGTTGTGGCAAAGCCCCAGGGGATGCCCAGGGCCTTGTCCAGGTTGGTGGTGAACATTCCCATGGATGGAGATCTCCCCCAACCTCTCTGGTTTCCCCCACAGGTGCCTCAGTCACAGGAAACAATTTTCCTTATATCCTACTGAAACTATCCCTGTGATTCTAACTTTTCACTGGGTACCACTGTGCAGTGTCTTCCCTCCAACCCCCTTTTAAATAATCACCCCCTTCCCTCTTTTCTCCCAACTGAAAAATCTCTGCTCCTCCAGAGCAGAATCTGGGCACTCCTGGTCCCAACTCCCCAGGGATGCCCTCTCCAGTTCATCAGTGCTCTGAATAAACCTTCCCCTTAACCTGCTGCCCGAGCTCCTGCTATTTAAACATTAATTAGTCTCCTTAAATGGGAAACCAAGGGTGGAAGGTCAGAAAAATGAGACGTTGCCAAGGGAGGGGTGAGGCTGGGAGCTTGGCCCTTTGTCAGCAGGTAGAAGTTTGCAGTGTTGCACAACCTATTGCTCTGATACTGGTAAAAAGGACAAGGAAGGGACAAGAACCATTATGATGAAGTCAAACAGCAGGAGAGATTAACATCACCAAGGCTACAATCGCTGCAGCTCCAGCAATGCCTCCATCCAGGCGAGCTTCCCCATGTGCACGGCTGCTTATATGGGAAAACCAGACAATTTTCTCTCCCTGAGCAAGTGGAGAGCCCTGAACTGCTCCAAGTGTCACTGGCTGATGCCAGCCACATGCTGGGATGCCCTGGAGTGGCAGGTCACAGGGCACAGCCTTGTGCAGAGGTGCCTGATGCCCCTGGTCTGCATGTTGCAGATTGATGCAGCATCATTGATCGCTGCTTCTGTGATGGCTGCACCCTGTGCCCTCGCTATGGCCAAACTCGTCTACCCTGAAGTGGAGGAGTCCAAGTTCAAGGGCAAAGCAAGCATCCACCTCTCCAGTGGGTGAGTGTGAGGAGAGGGGCAGTAGAGTGGGGCTGCATGTGTCCTTCCACTGCAGGGAAACCATGGGGGCACTTTGGGGCACAAGTGGAGACTGCAGGTGGCTCAAGACTGGTAGAGCCTGTGGTGTGCACATATCCATGGAGTGAGTGCTGACCTGGCATGGGGGATGCCCACCCGGATGAGTGCATTGGGGTCTTTTTCCATGCAGGGAAGAGCAGAACATCCTGGAAGCTGCTAGCAATGGGGCTGCCGCTTCCGTGGGGCTTGTAGCCAACATCGCGGCCAACCTCATCGCCTTCTTGGCCGTGTTGGAGTTCATCAATGCTGCCCTCCGCTGGCTCGGGGAGATGGTGGACATCGAGGGTCTTACCTTCCAGGTATCCCCAAGAGCAGACCCATGGTCTGGGCTGTCAGATCCTGCATCCCCCATCCATCCCCACCTTTGCCCACTGCCTCAGTGGGCTTCTGAGACGCTTGCTGGGTTTTTGGCAAGTGCTGACAGTGGATGTCCAATGTGGGAGCTGTGCAGAACGTCAGCTCTGAGTTGTTCCCTTCCGGGATGCTTTTCCCAGGTGATCTGCTCCTATGTCCTCATGCCTGTGGCCTTTCTCATGGGGGCAGACTGGGCAGACTCACCAGTGGTGGCTGAGCTCCTGGGGATCAAGATCTTCCTGAACGAGTTTGTGGCATACCAGCAACTGGCTGTGTACAAGAAGAACCGTCTGATGGGCCTGGAGGAGTGGGACGGAAACCGGAAGCAGTGGATATCTGTGAGGGGCACCTGCCACCCTGCCACTAACAGGGCAGGGATGGAACCAGCTGGAATGGGGCATGGGCCCTGGCCAGGCAGATGGGTGGTGGGCAGCCAGAGGATCATAGAACCATTTAGATTGGAAAAGTCCTCCAAGATCATTGAATCAGGATGATGGTACTGGGAGTGGGAGGGCACCTATGGCCAGCTAGACTTGGACGTTTGCTAATGGGTGGGTGTGGGAGGAAGGAGTCAGTGAAGCTCTTTCCCATTTATCCTGCTCCTTGATGGGACAGATCGTGGTGCTACAGGGCCCCTTGTCCTCCCAGCCCAGCCTCTCCCAGGGAGAGCCTTCACCCTTGCTCCCAAAAATAGCTGAAGGAAAAGGGGCTGGGGTGGGGGACTTCTCTCTGTCATGTCTGTCTGGGTGGTATTCAGCTCTGGGTGCTCTGGGGCTGCTCCTGGGCAGAGGTGACCATCCCCTGCTGCTGTGCTCTCCAGGAGCGAGCTGAGAGCATCACCACCTTTGCCCTCTGTGGATTCGCCAACCTCAGTTCCATTGGCATCACTCTGGGAGGCCTGGGTGAGTGTGACCCATGTCTTGGGTGCCAAGGCATGAGGGAGGGGGATCCCGGGCCAGGGAGCAAGAGCTCAGCTGAGGCAGGAAGAATTTGCTGCCCTCAAGCCTCCGTGTTCAGTCTCTGCCAGGTAAGAAACAGGATTTGCATGAGGTGACTGGTATGATTTTGTACTGTACCCATGGGCAAGAGCAAGTGCATGTCCACGCAAGCCTGGGTGTCACCTAGCCACAGGGCAAAGAGCAGAGACTCCAGTGCTGGGAGTGCTCAGAGCATCACCCACGGTGGGCACCCAGGGTGGGCACAGCACTCTGCCAGGACAGGCAGACAGTGCTGGGTTCTGGCTGGGATCACCATATCCTCCAGACAGCAGGAGTTGGGGTGGGCAGGGCAGTGTGTGGCAGAGTCAGCTGGGGACTGAGGACATGTTCCCATCTGTCCCCAGCCCAGTGTAGAGCCAGAGTTACCCCAGTGTCTGTTTTGCCCCCACAGCCTCCATGGTGCCCCAGCGCAAGGGTGACTTTGCCACCGTGGTGCTGCGGGCCCTGCTCACTGGCATCTGCGTCTCCATGCTCAACGCCTGCCTGGCAGGTAATGTCTGTGCCCACTGCCAGCAGGGCCAGAGAGATCCAGAGAGGGACAGGCACAGGGCCGAAGACCCCATAAATGAAGGGTTCAGGGATGGAGGTGGCTGGCCTGTCTCCCCTCATGGCTTTGCCAGAGCTGCCAAACTCTGCTCTTCCCTTCTGGCTCTGCCAAGGGCTGCCCAAGCCCAACAGCTCTCCTGCGGCACCTCATCCTCCTCTGGGCTAGAACATTTCAAGGGCAACTTTCGGAGTATTGCAAGGAGCTCCCTGAAGTCTTGGCGGGTGAGGTGGGATGGCTCATGGGACCTGCCCAGTCCCAGGTACAGAATTTGCTAGCAAGTATAGTCAGGGTGTGGGATTTGTGAGCAGGTGTGGGGTAGAGGACTCACAGCTTACTTGGGATACGGGATTTGGATCCAAGGTCCGTCTCAAGTCCCAGTAGGAGACCTTGTCCCCCAGGTCTCCTCCATGTGCCAACAGAAGTGGGTGACTGCGCAATGTTCTTCAGCACCACCAACTTCAGCTCAACCAGCTACACCATGTACACCTGCTGTAAGCAGCTCTTTGCCAGGTGGGTGCAAAGGGCCCTGGAGTCATATGGTCCTGCCCAAGGACCCAGGTGGTGGGGCAACAGCTTATCTTGACCCTGTGTCTCTCCTTCCAGCTCAGTGCTCCAGAACGGGACACTTTCCTTCACAGGATCCTGGGCTGAGCAGGCAGAGAGCACGCTGTGGCTCACAGAGTGCTGCGGGCACTACAACCACACGTCCTGTGCAGGGACAGCCTAGAACAGGGGGAACAGCAGGGCCTGCAAGGCCTATCCCCAACAGTAGAAAAAACCCCACCAAGAAGCCTGAGCATTTGGTCTTTTCCACTCCAGTGCTGATGGGACAGCTGTGTGCACCTTGCAACCTGCACCCTTAGCTGCTGGCCCCGTGGACACAAGGGAGCTGCTCCCAAATAAATTATGGTAACCATTGTGTGCTTGCCCTCAGACCCCTTCTGGCCCCTGACTGTGGCTGTCCCACACAGCACAAGGTCCTTTGCTGGGGCTGCACCCCGTACCCACTGCAGACCTTGCAAGCTGAGCCCCTGCCTGCTGCCAGCCTTAGGTGCTGGCCCCAGCCACCCTCTTCTCCCCCATGGGGCACGGATGGGGTAAAGCCAGTGCTTGAAGATGTTTCCTTCCCCCAAACACAAAGCCAACCCATCCCACTGTACTTGGGTGCACCTTTCCCAGAGGGACCACAGCGCCAGGGAACAGGCCAGTCCTTCTCGCTTTATTGCACTCGAGAGCACCCAGTTGCCAATGCAGCCACATTATGTACATCAATATTTTACAGTCACCCAACGACAAAGGACCAGGAGCCCAGAGCATGCCATGCTCCCAGCCTGGCCCCTTCCCTCCGTCAGGCTGCACCGAGCCACTGCTTGGGACCCCACCCTGCAGGGTGGTGTCACTGGCACCCAGCACCCTCCTGCAACGCCCTGAGGAAGGGGATGCTCTGCGGGTTGATGGAGCAGACAGCTCCTGTGTGGGTCCATCACTGCCTCGAGCCAGGGGCAGCAGGATTTGGAGTGGGTACCGCCAGCTGTTGCTGGAGTCCAGCATGTGCCAAGCAGGGGTGATGCTAAGCACCAGATCATGCTGTGGGGCTAGGGTGTACAGTGTCTATGTATGGCAGGGGGACAATGAGGAGTGAGACCTGTGGGCCAGACACCCCCATATGCCAAAGCAGAACCCGGCATGGAGGTGAACCTGCCCCTTTGTCCTGCTCCCAGATATCCCATGTGAGGTAGAGCATGCTTACCATAGCACTGGCCACCACCCAGGGCAGCACAGCCACCCTCCGCAGCCACCCAGCAACAGGGTGGGACTTCCCTGGGATGCAGGGGAGGGCAGGGGTGCAAAATCCCATCCCTTTCCAGCTGCTGGTACCAGTGTGAGCACCCCACCCTGGGACCAGCCAACACTCCAGAGCCCCATACCACAGCAGAGGAGCCCTGTAGTGACTGCTGGAACCCTCTGCAGGGAAAAGGGTGTGCCAGGGCACACAGGACTGCCTGGGCACAGGTGGGGTTCTCATCCTTGACAGCGCTGGCAAGTCTTGGCCCGGTCGCTTTATGGGGGACACAGAGAGGGACATGAGGTGCTGAGAGCCAGGAGGGCGTCCAGAACTCCCAGTTTGCTGTGGAGCCAGGCAGGAACATGGTGCCTGCAAAGCCTGAAGGAACAACTCTGCCCCTGCCTTAACGAAGGCCTACGGAAGATTGAGAAAGGAAAGTGAGTCCAAGCACGGAGAGGCACACAGCCCCACAGGCTCCAGCAGCAGCTCCTGTACAGAGGTACTGGGGAGGTGGCCCATGGCTCACAGCCCTCACAGCCCTCACCAGCCACTCACATTTAGCACACACCACACAATGCGAGCACTGCAGGCCAGGCAGGAGCCCCATGGAGAAGGCCACTGCCAGCATCTCCCCTTCGCACACTGGTCATGTGCTGGGCCCAGGCTGGGGGCCAGAGTGGGGGTCCCAGCTGCAGCAGCTCTGGCTACTGTGGGCAGCCAGCTCTGTTGCTCTCTCCTGACCTGGGTTTGGAGGCTGTTGGGGCCTCCCCTGTTTCTGCAGCTCTCCGGGAGCTCTTGGGGCTCACAGCAGCCTTGCGGGTGCCCTGAGGACTTGTCAGCACCTTCTTCTGGAGCTGGGGGCTGGATTGGGCAGATTTCCTGCCTAGGCAGGGACTCTTGGAGCCCTTGGGCTTGGCTGGCTCCAGCGTCTTCAGGCCCAGGATGCTGCAGTAATGATTGCACCGGTGAGAGGTTGGGAATTGCTCCAGCAGGGAGGGGAAGCAGCTCTCCTTCAGCCCCTGGTATCTGCCAACACAGCCATCCTCAGCTCCTGCTTTGCACCAGGAGACGTTGCACCAAAGCAGGGAGGTGAGGACGGAGCCTGACCACAGTCACCACCATGGCCCTCACCAGGCGAGCAGCAGAGCTGGGGACAGCCAGGGCCACCCTGCTCCAGCAGCTCAAGGTCACTCACCCTTTCAGGTTGGTAGCAATCCGCACGTTGGTCAACTTCCAGTCCACTCCTGCAATTTAAGAGGACAAGCAGTCTCTGTCCAGAGAAGGACAGGCACCAGCACCAAGGGCAGGTCATTGCTCTGGGTGCAGGGCTCTCTGGCATGGGGGGAGAGAGAGGCAGGAGGGCAAGCCTGGGGCTTTTCTTCCTTTCCCAGGCTCGAGGGTGGTGACAGGCCATGGGAATCACACAGGAGATCCCTTTACCTTCCATGTCAGTCACGAGGATGTTTCCGTTTGTCCACTGGTAGACCCAATGCTGGAAGGTGCAGCATTTGAGCACTATCTCCGAGGTGCCTCGTGCCACCAAGCTGCCATCTCTCTCAGTGACACAGTACTGCTCGCAGGGCCTGCCCAGGTCCTCCTCCATTGTGGCATAAGGGATGTTGTTGGCCGGTCGATAAATCAGGTACAGAGGAATTATCCTGCATGGGAGTGCATAGACAGTGTCAGCATGGTGAGCTCTCCTTCCTCTGCAAGCGGAGATTCACACCATGGTCTGCAACTCTGGCTTTTGCCTTCCTCCCAACATCCCTTCCATTTGTGGGTGGGAGTAGAGTGCACTGTCCTTTGAGATGCCCCATCACCCATGGGGAATCTTCCCACCAGCCCCTGCAATGCTCTGATAGGGCATCAAGCCAGTGGAGCCACAGCACATCACTTACTCAGGCACCGCTCCAAATTCAGGGACGGCTCGTGCCTCAGCAGCAAATATCTTGCAGTACTCACGGCTGGAGTTTTGGACTTTACATTCCTGGAGGTGCAAACAGAAGAATCAAGAACCTGTCCCATCTTGCACCAATGCCTCCCAGGGACCACTGCCTGTTGTTTCCCTGTCCTGGTGGTTAAAGGATAATTGATGGGAAAGTGCTGAGCAGCTCCATGCTGAAGAGCTGAAGCCAAGAATGGCAATGACACGTCCAGCACCCTGGAACGTGGCTAGACCTCTCCACAGCATTCCAAAAGTGGAAGGAAATAGCAGAAGCGGGCACAGAGCTGGGGACTCTCTGGGGACCAACTCACAAACAGATGGGGAAGGTGGGGGGGGAAGAAAGGTGGATGGTGCCCCACAAGGATGCCCACCTGGATGGTGATATCATAGTTCTTCTCGATAAGACTGTTCTCATTCTTGGTCCCAAAGACGATGAAATTGTGCACTTTGATGACACAGGTGTGGCCGGACTCAAAGACAGGCTCCAGGCCGTAGATGGCTCTGGCACGGCAGGCTTTGCGCAGGAAACCAGCGCCCACTTCCATATCCTCGCTCACCACACGCCCGAAGAGCTTATCCCCCCAGTAGCCTGCATCAGCCAAACCCTTGGCAAACACCATGGGTGTCATCTCGATCTCCTCTCCAACTGGTGGGGGGAAGAGCTGGTGAGGGCGGGCAACATGGGCACATCCTGCTTTTGCCCCAGAGCTGCCTGCCCCACTCAACAAAGAGCAGAGTTGCAGCTCATCACATGTGGCCCTTACCTTCAATTTCTTCCCGCAGGATAAATCCTGACAACACTAGAGGAGACAAAAAGCAAAGAGGTGTCAAGGTCCTGCCAGGATCCCATCCTGCCAGGATGCCACCTTGCCCCATGCACTTGCACAACTAGGGATGGCAGGCAGGATGGTGAGAATCACTCATAAATTGCCACACGGAAGCAGATGTACCTCACAGAGGTGGTGTTACAGAACATGCCAACGCTCCCCGGCTGCAGCCTGGCACCAAGCCCTCTCTGCAGTTGGCCACACCACCCCATGGCACACTCAGGCAGCTGTGAGAGGCTGCTGAGGGCTCCTCACCTTCTGGGCTGAGCAGGAAATCTGTGGAGTCGGTGCCATACTCGTTGCTGATCACACACCGATAGACCCCGCAATCCTTCTGGGATGCCTGTACAACAGCCAGAGCTGCCTGGCTCTCGTCACCAGCGCTGGAAAAAAAAATGGAGCATGGCCTCATTCGTGTGTGGTGGGGCAGGGGCACATGGGAGCCCTGTGACAGGCACTGTAGGTGGGCACCGTACTGCCCTTGTGGGGATGGAAGAAGGCTACAAAGGAAGGCATCCCAAGGGCAGCCCAGCTGCCTCCCCAGGATGTCACGGCACCAGGAGCCTTGTCCTGTCATTTGTACTAACAGCGATGTTCATCCTCCAGGAAAGCCCTGCAAAATCTGGTGGGGGTTGGGCTACAGACTGATAAAGGTACTTGCCCCTGAGTGAGGCTGGGTCAGGGCTTGACAGAGCGAAGAGGTGGGACCCTCATGCTGAAACCCATGGTCTAAGCAGGCTCTGCTCTGCTCCGCTGGAAGACAATGGCCACTCCTGGCCCATCTGCCTCAGCTCAAATATCTGGCTCAGGAGACAACTTCTGCCCCAGAATCACCTAAAGGGAGTTCAGGGGACACCAAAGGCATCAGGCAAATCCTAACTAATGTGGATGATGTTCCTACACAAATCCTCTGGGCTTGAGAACAAGTTGCTCTCCATAGTAGACCCAAAGGATACAACCAGCCACCCAGCTGTCTGAATATGCTCTCCCTGGGCAAGGGCAGTGCCAAGGGATAGTGAGAGCATAGTCAGAACTGCTTTTTCCCAGTGGTGGTTCCATGGAAGACCTTCCCAGCATGGCTGCCACCCTCACATGGATCTTTTGGGGTCCCAGTTCTGCAGTTCACATCCAGCTCTTAATTTCTGTGATGCGCGTAACACCTTCTCTGCCCTCCCCAAGGTTTCGGTACTCAAAGCAGACACTCCAGATGGAGCATCAGTAGGATAAATTCAGCAGCAATTCCTCATCTGGGCGATCCTTCTCTCTGTGGGCACTGAGATGATGGAGTTCATAATGTACTGTGCCATGCACTGAGGGGCACTTTCACCCTGGTCAGGTCAAGGAGCAGGATGTGACAGGTGACAACAAGGACTGCGCCGCCGCGGAGCCGACAGGTTACCTCCTTTGGGCTTCAGCTACAGGGATCTCGTCCTTGTACCACGTCAGCTTAGAATCACTCAATATGTTGAAGAACTGGCACCAAAGTTTCAGGTTTCCTGATGCATCGGAAAATTGTTCTGCCCTGATCTTACGGACCACCTGTGGAGCTAAGGACAGGGTGCAAAGAGATGGGTGGTGAGACACAGAGTGCTTGCCGCTGCTCTGGGGACAGGCCAGCCTCCTTCCATGCTGCTCAGGGCTTTGGCTATCACGTGTATGTCAGCACAGCCTGGTGTAGCACTGCCTTACCAGGGAATGTCCCAGAGCTCCCCTGGGATAAATAGGGTGGGATACAAGTGGTACAAATTCATTCAAGAGTGCAGCACTGCAATACCCAGGGAGGCTTGGCCAGAGGAAATGTAGAAAAACACCACGGAATATTGGAGGAAACATTCATCTCCTGAAGTAGGGATTTATCAAGGTTAGCCTTACTTTGTAAGAGTGCTGATTCATGTGAGCGTATCACCTGGTTCCTTCAAGCCCAGGATTATGCCTTTTTAAATTCAATGCCACAAGGGATCAAATTAGCATTGACCACAGACGTGGAAGAGGAGTGGGCACCCTATGATGCCCACTGAATCATGGAATCCCAGTTTGGGGTAGAAAGGCCTTTATAGACCATCTCACTCCAACCGTCTTGCCATGAGCAGGGACACTTTCCACTCAACCAGGTAGCTCAGGATCCCCAACCAGCATCAGGCTTGATGAGGACCAGAACACAGAGACCAAAACTAAGAGGATTCTATGATTCCTTGTGCCAGGGAAGCCCAAGCTGTGGAGACAGCCAGCGTCAGAGCTGCTGCCTCTTGCATTCCTCAGCCCTCCCTGCACAGGGCCAGAAATCTTGGGGGAGACTTTTGGCTTTCACACTGCCAAAGGCTGATGCTGAAAACCCTGCAAAAGTTCAAAATTCATGTGGCCCCAGCTGACTATCACTGGCTCCCTTTGAAGGCAACAAGGGAATGTGCTTCATGGGCATTATCTCTTCCCTCACCTTTAAAAGGGTTATTTGTTTTCTGGGACTCTGCTGGCTGTGCTTCTGGCTTAGCATCTCCAGGGACATCTTGGTCACCAGTGGTGTCACCTGCAGGCTCCTTGTACAGCTTAGGAACCTCCAATGTGGCCATCTTCCTCATGAGGGTTGGAGAGCACTGCTCTGAGGGACAGGATGAAGCCAGGGCAGGAGACTGCAACAGGGATGCATTCTTCCTGGATTGCCGTGGTGAAACAGTCGGACTTCTAGCATGCCCCAGGCTCTCCGGAGTTGCCTCCTCTTCCTCCCCCACCTGTTTGGGTTTTGGCAGGTATATTTTGCGCCGGGCTCCCAGAGCAAGCTCTTCTGGTGTGGCACAAGGTAGCACTGCCAGAGGGTCAGCAGGGCTCTCTTCAGAGCTCACTGGAGGCAAATCAGAAAGATGAGTAGTCGCTCCTGCTGTGGGCATGCTGCCCACCACGATGGAGGGCACTGAGAGTGGGGGTGGCCCCTCAGCCTCAGGAGCCTCCCATGTGCGTCTCTTTGGTGGCACAGGCCTGCAAGCCAGCATCTCCTTGCTGGTAACAAATTCCTCGTTAATCATACCCGTGATCCGTCTGGATGTCCTGGGGGTCAGAGGCAAGTTCTCTGCTGTCTGGAAGAGCTGGTTGTTCTGCACTTTTTCCAAAACTCTCCTTGAGGTGCGAGGGCTAAGGCCAGCAATGCCTATCTCTGGGATCATGCCTTCACCTGCATTTGGTTGCTCCTTGACCCCAGAGTCAGCGTCTCCTTTCACGGCATCCTTACTGCTATCTGACATTTTTAGAAGTAGCAGCAAGTAGTTCTTTAAGGAGGAAACCAGGTTTTTGTGCTGCATTTTCTCTTCCAAAGACATCTCCTCAGATCTCTCAGAGCCAGGCAGGACCAGCGGTACCTGTGGCTGAACCTCAGAGACTCCTTCCAAAGCCCCTGAAGATGCTGCTGGCTCCTGGCATGGAGCTGTGCCTGTCAGGAGTCCTCCCTCCTTCCCCTGAGTTCTCATGGGCACTGGTTTGGCATTCTCCTTCTCTAAAGTGCTGGCTGAAAATATCTCTTGTGGGGCAGATCCATCTGTCCTGATTTCCATTTCTCCACTTGCAGGAGGTAGCAGCTGGGCTCCAGATGCGACCTCTCCTGCAGCGGCCTCCATCCCTGGGGTGCCATGAGCTGCCAGCAGCGCCTCTCGAGCCACCGATGGCCTCACTGCAGGAGCAGGAAGCAGCTCTTCCTTGGCAAGAGGAACTGGAGCAGGGGCTGCCATTTCAGTGTTCTGATGTCCCAAAGGTATCCCTCCTGCCTCCCTGTGCACCGTGTCAGGACATGGCTCTGCTGCATCACTCTCTCCTGTCCTCACGCCAGGGTGGCTCCCAGACAACTCTGCTCCTGCCTCTTTGCTCTTCCCATCCTTGACTGTTTGACACAGGATTTGTTCAAGAGGAGTGTTTTCTCTAGGTTCTGGAGGACTCAAATTTTTTAACAAGGACTCTTCCCCATCTTGGCTTTTGTTCTCTTGATTTAACAGTCCTTGCTGAGTCTCTCTGCCCTCAAGAGCACGGGAATGTCTTTCTGCCTGTTTCCTGGGGGGTGGGTGCTCCTTGCCAGACTGTACATGGTCTGGAGAAGGTGATGGTGGCTTTGGTGGCTCCTGAGGCCTAAACCGAGGATTTGTCCTTTTCACAGCGTCCCTGGTCTCCTGCAACACAGGCACCTCTTTCCTGACCTCCTCTAGCTTATTGGCTTGCTCACTGCTCTCTGTGGTTGGACTGGACACTGGATGCTTTAGGTCATCAGAAGACTGTCCCACTCTTGTTGCAACCTAGTTAAAGACAAAAAAAAAAAAGAAAATGAGCATCGTGTTACTGCCTGGGTCTGTGCAGTCGTACTTGTGGTCCACCTGTACCCTATGGCACTGCCCAACAACTTCTTGAATCATGAGAATAACCCTGATACCAGTGTTACTCTGTCATCCAGGGTCTTCTGGATTCACCATCATCCCACAGGAATGGCTCCCACCCATCAGGCTGCACAAAATGTTTCTTCTTTTAATTAGCGCAGCCCTTCTGCCTTTCAACACTGTTGTTGTGCACAGAGGCGAGAGATCTGCTTTTCTAAATCATTCCACGGCTTTTAACCCAATCTCCTCTGACTCAGCGCCTTCCCAAAGAACAAAACTTTCCCATTTTCACCAGCCATTGTTCAGACCTTGTACAATTCCCTCGCTGTTTTTAAAGACTCAGTGCTCCCCTACCTCTGCTGCAAGATGGAGCAATCAGCACGTCACACTCTATCAGGATGAGGCTGCCCAAATGATTTGTAGCGAAACTGTACACCCTGACATTATCAGCACTATTCAACCATTCTGTTTCTCTGACGTTCGGAAGCTCAAATCTTTCCGACCGCAGCTGCACCCAGCAGACATGTCAGCAAGCTGCCTGCTGTGATGGCCAAGCTTTATCCCGAGGAGAGCTGCCAAAATCCTCCAGCCAAGGGGCACCATCTATTTTTGCAGGGGAGGCAGCGATACCGTGGTACACGCTCGGCCCGGCTGATGCTCTGCGAGTACCACCAGGACAATGGCACGGGGACAGGGCATGCACGCAAAGAACCCCTCTTACACCCCGGAGGATCTGCTGCTAAGGATTTTCTCCTGAGGTCTCTGACTTGAGCTTTAAGCCCCCAAAATGAAGGCCATGGGAAAAGAGGGCTGTGGCACTTAGACCTCTATTTTGTGCTGCTTTAGCTTCATTTGGTAGCTTGGGGAAAAGAGGAAAGGTAACACCAGTCTTTCAGCAAGCCCTTCCCCAAACAAATAAGGGAATCATAGAATGGTTTGTATTGGATGAGATCTTAAACCCCATCTCATTCCAATCCCTGCCATGGGCAGAGACACCTTCCACTATCCCAGGTTGCTCCAAGCCCTGTCCAGCCTGGCCTTGAGCACTTCCAGGGATGGGGCAGCCACATCTTCTCTGGACAACCTGTGCCAGGGACTCACCACCCTCTCAGCCAAGAACTTCATCCCAATATCCCATCTGACCCTGCCCTCAGACAGTGGAAAGCCATTCCCCCTTGTCATGTTACTCCAGGCCCTTGTCCAAAGTCCATCCCCAATTGTTAGGGCAACATGAGTATTGACGGGCTGGGGTGGGGGAAGCACCTTTGGAGGCCATTCCTGCCCACAAAAATCAAGAAACATAATAAAATCATCAGTTTAAAATTTAGGCAAGAGTGATCACCATGCAAATCCAGTTTCTTCTCTGCTCTTGTAGAGGAGGATGTTCAGAGCCTGGCTACAGTCTGGCATTTTGCTACAGACAAATCCAGCTCAGAAGAGAAGTCCAAAGCATGAGGCCCAGCTATGTCCCAAGGCTAGGACAACACTCATTCTATGACCTTTCTTGTTTAAGAGCAAGAATAAAAAAGAAAAAGACAAGTAACCCCTGTCCTGGGGGGTGAAAATATCCTGAAACATGCCTGGAATCGGCTTTAAAGGGCTTTAAACCAGCTTATTTCCTCTCACAAAAGCTTGAGGACTTTCCCTAGCAGCACCAACGAGCTGAAGCATTCAAATTCAAATCAGAAGCATTCTCTTTTGTCTCCTCAAAGGCACACCAGCTGACAAGTCACTGGTTTCCCTCTGTGAGTGGGGTTTTTAAAGAGAAAAAAACCTTGATGCATGTCAAAGGCTCAGGGATGACAGCCCAAGCCTGGCTGCTGCACACCAACATTTTTCCACCATTTTTTGAGAGCGAGGGGTGTTAAAATGAGCAGAGAGGGGAGAAACAAATGGCCTTGCATTGGGCTGGCCTGCACAGAAATAATTTCTGCAGCAGTATGCTGGCGGGTCAGACTGAAGAGGAGTGCAGCAGCAAGGCCACAACCCAGGTGCGCGCCGCATAACACAGCAAGTTCTTACCAGCAAAGCTGCTCCCACCTATGGCTAAAGAAATTTAAAAGAGGATAAAAGGATTTTTTTTTCCACCGGAGCACCCATCAGTCCCTTATGCACTGTGGATTTTTCCACATTCTGAAATACGTGCATTACCTACCGAGTGAGAGGTGCTGCACCTGGAGCCTTGTCTGTACTGCAAGTGTGCCCCTACCACAGCCCAAACTCCAAATCCTGACAGCACCTGCAAACTGGACTCTGAGAACCTTTTATGGCAAAAGGGGTCATTAAAGAAAAAATAGGGAAAAAATAGTCTGGTAGCTTCCAGTCTAAAATTTTCATGGGAAATACTTCAGGTTAGGTGACAAAAATAGCAGTTGACTAAAAGATGCTCTGAGGGCCAGGAGCAGGTGCTGTGCCCTGACACTTCAGCACCACCACACTGAGTCTCCCAACAGAGTTTTTCCAACAGGGATGAGCTAAAAAAATAGTCCAGACCTACTGTATACACGTTGCACTGTAAACAAAACTCGAGGCCCTGAGGGTGCAGCTCACATGGTACCTGGCACCCGGCACCCCGTGCTCATCTGCATGGGGGACTTGTTAACTGAAGCTCTGCTCCCTTGTTAAACAGAACAGATGCCATCTCAAGGCACCCACCCCCAGCTATAAATATCCATTCAGTGCTCCCTGCCGACCTGATCTGAAAATATTTCGCATGAGGTCAGCCTGCCGATTAAACCAGAGAGCCCCAGGCCACTGAGACCAGCTGCTCGAATGGCCCCGACTTACATCTCTCACCACCTCAGCTGACATTTGTTTGGAGATGGGGTGGAAGCTCTGCTGTCTGGGCTCACAAAATCCAGAAAGCCCTTCTCCTGGGTGCTTTCACCAGTGGAGACCTGCGGAGCCTCGGCAGCAGATCCCGTGGGGTACAGGCAGCCTCCCAGGCCCGGTGCCACAATACAATTGCGCAGCACAGACATTTTCTTGTTGCTACCCCTGCGCTGGCTGTTGTCTCTCCTAGTTACCTCTTTGTTTCCCTCCAACTTCTGTTCTTGCTGCTGGCCTCTCTGTCCCTCGGACAGCACAGGTCCTGTCTCCAACATCTCAGAGGACAATGGAGCATCCTCTGTCTTTCTGCTGACTGCCACAGGCTGCAGGGCAGCCTCGCTCCCGGCCTCGTCCTTGGCTCCCACCTCCTTCTTCCCTGCCGCTGGCTTCACTTGCTTATCAAAATACATGTCCTTTAAAGAGAAGTACACATCATCATTGGTTTTAGTGTCCTGCTTCACAGCTTTACCAGGCTCTTTGAGTTTTGGACTGGTTTCCACTTCTTTATCACTTGCTGCCCTCAAACGTGCATTCCTGCGTAAGGGGACAGGAGGAGCAAACCTGGGATTTGAAGATGGATTGGCCTTATCTCTCCCACTTTCTTCTCGTTTAGAAACTTCCTGCGTTACTGCTGAAGGAGCCTCCACCTTCTTTTTCTTTTTAGCTGCAGTATCTTTCAGCCCTGGCTTAGTTGCCAGGTCCTCCACCGTCTCGTAGATGTACGTGAGAAAATTGTTCCCATTCTCCTCCCCACTTTCCAAAGTGGCATCTCCATTGGTGGTCACCTCTGCTTTCAGAGGTGCCACCAGTTTGTTTGGGAAGCCTGGCACTGCATTGAGCGGCTGCTCCTTTGTCTCAGCAACATCCTTGCGTAACCTGGACTGTGAATCTGCAACATGCACTTTTGCTGCATCTTCCTTCTCCCATGAAGAGTCTCCTGACTGGAGGTTCTGATCTCTAGCCAGCCTCCGCTTCCTCTGGAGCCGTTCAGGGCTCATTCCCTGCAACTTCTCCACGTCCACATTTTCTTTTCCTCGTTTCTTGCCCTGTTCTATCTCTTGCAGCTTTTCTTCAGCTTTTCTCTTGATTTTGTCAAACCACTTCTGATGGATTTTGAACTCCGTCATGGTTCCCACTTCCAGCACACCGGAGCAGGACACAATGCCTTTGTTATTTCTAGCTGAGGCCTGGTAAATGCCTGCATCCTCCTCTTGGCACCTGGAAATCAAAAGCTGTGTGTGAGACCTACCCGTCCTCCCCAGGATGCCCGCTGGACCCACAGGCATGCACGCTCTCCCACTTCTTGCTCCACAGAGTCCAGAAGATGTGGCCCATGAGGTGCCCACAGACATCTGGAGGCCTTGGGCTGGCCTCCCTTCCTGGCTCTGCCTGCTCTCACCACCTAACAGACAAGCAAGTTTGATGTTAAATTTGTCCTAGTTCCACCCTGGGCTGTAACTCTGGTATGAGGGCTGTGATGGAGGAACAGGCAGCACCAGGCTTCCCAACTGCTCTTGGTCACAATCCTCTGCAGGATCTTTTCCTCCCAGCTCGACACAGCCCACGTGACATTCCTGTTCTTCCTCTACCCTAATGCATTACTAAAGTCTTCCCACCCCATATCACAGGCACCAGCACAAGCATCTGCCTGCATCCCAGCTGTCACCCCTTGAAGACACCTGACCCATGGAGATCCCCGCTCCTGCAAGAGGTGAGCAAGCCTCTGATGGACACCTGGAGCACAGTGGGGGCAGCAGAAAAGCTCAGGCTAGAAGCACAAGGACGGCAGAACTATCAGCAACATGATATTCTGCATTTTCAGTCAGTGCCACACCTGTCTGACATCCCAGATGCAGGACTCAAGGTGCGACACCTGCCTGCTGGGGACAAGGTGTGCCTGGCTCTCCAGAAACACAGTCCTTGCTTGAAGTTGAAAAGAAGTGGTAGTCAGGGCTGGATAAAGGAGGCCCTTAGATTCATTAGTCAAGGCCAAAGCAGCCCTTTCCACGGTGACAGCTAGGAAAGGCCTGCCTGGGCCATGGCTGCAGCCCTTTCCTTGCTTAGGACACTCCTACTGTTTCTACCCAATTCCCTGGACCATCATCTTGGAGGCAGATAGCGCTTTCCCTTTGCTCACCTGTATCAGCCCTAATGCTCAGCACTGGAACACTCCAGAGAGAGAGATTTGTCCTTCCCTTCCTCTTGCTTCCAGCATGGCAGCTATCCCTGGATGCAGGAATGGATCTCATACTGGTGTGATTGGGGAGCCACAGATGGAGGGGAAGGGCCAACTGTGAACTTGCAGTGGGGAGCAGAAGGGGCCAACACAAGTGCTGGGGGGACATCACTGTTGACAGCTTATCCAGCCACTGAGAACACACTCAGAGCTCCCATCACCAACCCAGCCACTCTCCAGCTCCTTTACTCACTTGTAGAGCTGCAGTGTGTGGCGGTTTCCATGACGGAATATCTCGTACTTGGGCAAGCCACAGTAGCGATCCATCTCCTCGTCATCCTTGTACCATGTCACCTCCGGCTGTGGGTACCCTGGGGAGGATATGGAGGGTACATCAGAGGGTGAAACATTCCACACAGGAGCACAGCCGGCATGGTATCAGAAGCAAAACAATCCGGCACACCAGGATAGATGCTATTCTGGGCTCACCACATTCCTAAATTGCACAGCAGAAGCAGTGGAAACTTAATGGGCTTATCTCAGACTTTTATCACTCCTAGGAATAGGGCTATTTTTGAGAAAAATATCCCAGCCCTTCATTCCTGAACAGAGGGGAGTGGATCACATGCTCATCTCCTGTAACACCGGCTAGGAGAAGGTGAGCATGCCGTTACTTTTATGTGAAGACGGATGTTTTCATGAGGCCAAGGCTATGGCTGGAGAAGAGGCGCTTGCCCCTCCATGGAGCTCTCAGCATTTTGCACAGTGTCACAGCCCGTAAGCTGATCCGAAACTTTCCATTGAACAGAAACAACCTTGATTGCATCACAGTCAGCTCAGTGTCCTACAAATGTCACTTGACAACAGATGTCACCTGCCTTTTCAGTAGAATGACATCATGATGTGTGTGACTGGCTGGCTGGCAGGCTGGGCACGCAGCCACGTTCCCCACCACTGGCAGAGGTGTTGGATCAGCATGTGAGTCCCACATGGACCAGTGCTAGCCACAGCCTTCACTGCTCACTGACAGCAGCTCTAGCTCAGATTAAGAGCAGTTTTCATGCAAAAACTGCTCAAGCCAGCAGCCAGCAGGGATTCCTGCGCTTTAGTCAGGGTTCACCGCCCAGCCAAGCCAACCCACAGTGCATGGGATGAAAGTTTCAATGATCACATCAAGCCTTGGCTATAGTTGATATGCCCAGGAGCTTTTTGAAGCCCCAAGGCAGACACACAAAGCTTATCTGCTGCAAATGTCTCTGTGGCCAAAGGAAGGAGTCCCGCACGCTCCTCAACTCCACCAGACCCCAGTGATCACCCACAGCACCCCAGAATGTGGCAGGAGTCAGCTCCCATGAACATCCCTGGTAGCAGGCCAATGAGGGCTTTCCAGGAATACGCAAAATGTGTGCCAACCCAGTAACTCTGCAGTAATGAGATGGTAGGGACAAAGTGCTCTCTGGATACTTCCCAGCTACCAAGCCACAGGCTTCAAGGGTAACCAGGACCTCAAACCTCCTCCTTGCACCAGCCAAAGATGTTGTCAGTCCACAGCAATGCCTGAGCCCAGCTTACCCCTGCTCTCATGAAGGTCCTACGGCAGGGCTGAGTCCAGAAGCAGGGACTCATCAGCAGAAATTCACCCAGGTTTTGGCCAATCCAATAAGCCTTTGTCCAGAAGAGCAACATATGCCAAATCTCCTCCTGTACTGCTTTGGCGTCCTTGCCCCCACCCCTTGCTTGTGGTGGCTCCTCAGTGTCCTCTGGCTCTTCGAGGGATTTAGTCCACCGAGAGCAGACAGGGCTAGGAAAATAAATCTCAGAAGCTTTTCTTTCCTGTTCTCCTCTATGAGCAGCATCCATCCCCATAGCCCAGATACCCCACAGACTGGATTTTACTCTATTAGCTTCCTCCCTCTCTGAGGTCTCTTACTCTGCGCTGCCCCAGCATCCCCCCTTTCCATCCTCACTGTCCATACATCTCCCACATGATTTGCTGCCTCAATCCCCTCCCACTGCTGCTTTGGCTTTCTGTTGGGTACTGCCTCATTCCTCCTCTTCTGCAGGAAGCCAAGCCACGACCTTCTCCCAACACCCTTCCCACAAGACTCTCTGTCCTCCCCCTCTGCCCCACTCTTGTCCCTGCTTGTCGCGGTGGGGGGAGGTTCGGCACTGGCAGCTCACTGCCTTCCACACCTGCTGTTGCTCTGACCCCCCCCAAACCAGTTTCCAGAGACATGCAAAGCCCTCAGGTACTTGTGCCTGAAGAAAATGAGCCCTGAACTGGGAACTGGAGAAAGCCATGAGAACATCCCGGTGATGGGATCACCAGGAATTGACGCTGTTGCTTATATTTTTCATAAAATATTAACTACTGGCTGTACTTGGCAACAGGACCCTGGGATGAATGAGCCTGTGGTGAATTCTTTCTGCTCCAGGGATGATGAATGAAACAATTCCCATACACAGCTCACACTGTCCCCAAAGCAATCCAACCCTTCCCAAGGGCTGCAAGCAAGACCTTCAGGAGGCCCTCACAGTCCATCCTGCAGGGAGCTGGCAGGTAGATTTTCCTGACACCCTAAGGAACAGCAATCACAACCCTTCATTCTGGGAACTGCCAGTGGATAGTTTCCGAGAAGGCCTGTGATGTCCCCCTGTGGCCTCCACAGCTGATTTCCATTCCCAGCTGACATCTGCCAGAAGGAGCTGCGATTTCCATAGCTGTGCAGTGCCTCGAGGAAAGGCTTTTCCTCCTGCTCAGCTTAAACTCCCTTTGACCTGTAGCACTTTTGTCCTTGAGACTGCCTGCTCCCTCTGAGGAGCTACCACTGTGCCAGCCCAGTGCCAGGACCAACTCCCGCTGCACGCTCCAGCCTGCAGCCAAAGGGAGCCGCAAAGTGTTGGCTTGAAGTCTGCAGGCAGGCGGATGCTGAAAGGCTTCCCACCTCCCACGCAGGGACAGTGGCCCCAGCTGCCTATCCAAACAGTATCCATCCCTCCCCAGGGGCTGTAATCAGAGCCAAGCAGGGGATAGAAAGATGCCTGTGCAGGGCTGAGTCTCCCTGGCATGGGGAGGGGAGCTGCTGCTGACACTGCTGACATCCATCTTTAGACTGCTGAGTGAATAAATTCCCCTGGTCTGACGGCAAAGAGGGGTCAGGCATTGCTTCCGGCACATCCCCTGCAGGCACAGCATCTGCAGCTTGTCCAGTGGGACAAGGTGGAGCTGAGGGCTCCATGTGTGGGCATTGCCATGCTGCAGGCACTAGATGCCCACCCTTAGCATGAGACACCCTGAGCAGCCACTCACAGATCTGCACTTGTCCTTCCAAAATCCGTCACTGCCGCAGCCGCCCGCGCAGCTGGTGGCGAGAGGGATCTGCCAGCAGCTGGGCCCCTGCAGCCCCCAGCAAGAGCTCCGCAGCTGCAGACAGAGCGGTGCTGGGCGCTCCTGGGACGAGGGCAGGGATCCGCTCCACATCATTGGGCCCAGCAAAAAATTTTTGGGAAGTGCATCTTCCAGCAGCATTGCTCCAGTGTGATGGCCAGCCACTGCAGGATCCTGAAGACTTTTCAGTGCAAGCATTTTTTTTTCTCATGGAGATTGCCAGGTTTAGATCAAACATTCTTTTTCTGAAAGCTGTTAAAATCTGAGAAGTCTTCAAAGCTTGGTATCCAAAAAAGTTCTTAAAATATCTATCCAAAACAGTTCTTAATATATCTATCCAAAATCACCCAGAGAAACTCTGTTTCAAGTAACTTTCCTTTTTTTTTTATTTTTTGAGGACAGGGAAGGAGGGGGAGTTAGTCCTCTGAAACTTGGGAAGGTGGTAACACAATCTCCACAGTTTCTACTCTACACAAGCTACAGGGAGTAGGTGCTTCAACAGTCTTGGGAATACAATTCATGGTAAGATCTTATCCTTCCTGGCTTCATGGATTTAAACCCCTCCAGGATGCAAGGATAAGGAAGCTTCTAGCAGTGCTGACAGGAGGGACAGATAACTAAGAGCAGTAGCTCCCCATGCCACTGTGAGCAGTGCTCATGCACCATCCTTCCCTTGTCCTCGGCCCCAAAGCCAAACCTCCTCATCTCCCAGCAGCCTACTCTCTGCTCTTGTAGTCACTACCCCAACCCCCTCTCACAAGACCTACATGTCTCCAGACATTCTTCATCCAAGCACTTCACTCTCATCCTTTGAACATTTCCCTCACAGGGTCACCACAAATGCAGAAAGTTGAACTCCTTCATCCTTATTAAAATCCTCATCCACTAAGCAAGTGACTGTCTCCTCATCCTACCCCAATTCTCTTCCCCAAGCCATGGGCAGAACCCCTTCCCCTCTGTACTCTGCAATAAATCATTGAGGCAGTGATGAGATCAAGCTCCTCAGCTGATGATTTGGGAAGCCAGATCAGAGGGGTTGAACCTGGCTGAGGAGGGCTGAAATGGCACTGAAGAGGGAGCTGTACAACAGTGGGCTGGTGCTGACATATGATGGTCTTGGCTAAATCCAGTCATCACCTGTCCTGGCTAGACTCACTTCCTAGCAAGCAGCCAGAGACTTAGGCCCCTTCATCCAAGCCCCGCCGTTTCATCAGCTGACATCTCTCATTCCCAGCCAATGTTACACAGAAGCGACTAAAAACCTGGAAAATCCTTCTAGCGGCACTTTTACTAAGGGCCACTTTGAAGAGGGAAGCCCAACAGCCACTCACTGGGAATGAGCTGTGATGACCCCTGAGATCCTGAAGTCCAGATCGACCCACCAAGGAAAGCACTTGGTGCAGAGATGTGGGATGAAGCTGCACAGTAAATGGAAATGTTCTTGTTCCCTTTTTCACATCTCTCAGAGAACAAAGGATGAACTAATTTTGTCTGAAAAAAGAAAACATCTCATAACTGATGCAGGATTCAACCCAAAAAAGTAAAATCAGACATAGCAGGGACACCAGTAGCAGGCTGAAGCAGGCATCAGGAGGTTTGTACCTCCACACACAGGAATCTGCCTCTACCTGACCCACTTTTTCCCTGACTGCACCACTCAGCACATTCTGGAGACTGGTTCTTCAAACACTCGCACTTTCCTCTGTTCGTAGTACAGGCCCAGCAGGTCCTAGTCCAAGTATTCCTGGATGTGGGACTAGCCTGTAACTCTCATTATTGGTTAAGAAGCAGCAAAAAAAAAAAAAACAAAAAAAACCCAACTAAGATGCTATTGTAGGTCACATATCCATATCTGTGGCTTGACTGTCAAAACAGGAGCAGGTGACTGTCTGCCCTCCACCCACAGTGCTGGACTGAACTGGTTCCATTCTGGTCACTGGCCAGGGATGCCAAAACAAGTCTTCAAAACTGCACATGCCCGAGTTATGGAGTCCAGGATTAGAGAAGCAGAGATTAGAACAATAAAATGTAGCTGGTCCAAGCAGCAACCAGCATATCCCATCTTCTGGTCTTTCATTTGCCTTGTTTGAGATGTTAGCTTATGCCTTTGCCTCTTTACACTCTTAGGCGTTTACCCACCTCCCTTATACTAAAGCTAAAGTCATCATGCAATTGCCGATCCTCTACTTGGCATTCTGACAACAGTGGGCTTGTTATCCTTGTTATCAGCTGCTGCAGAGTTTAACTGGCACAAGTCCAGCAGGTGAGGCAGGACCAGGTTATTCACTGAAGGCACTGTTACCTGTCACTATGCACGTGAATTTAGCATCAGAGTCCTCGGACACAGCACGGGATTTGATAGTGGTTTCAAATAGTGGCTGTGTTTCCTCCGTCAGCTGAGAAATGATTGCGCAGAAGGTGCTCCTGGAAGATTCAAGAAGCATTTCTTAGAGATAAAAGCACTAGAAAAATCAAAGGGTCCACCTTGTGTCTCACCTCAGCAGCCTGTGTTCTTGGTGTCCATGCCCTCTTCCCTCCCATCATCCCCACACTTCCTCACAGTGTCAGTGCCAGGGCATTTGACTGATTTCTCCCTCCTAAGATGACTGTCAATTTAAAGTGTCATTTGGGAGTCATTCCCTTTGCCTTAGCCCTTATGGCTATCAGGGCAATGAATGTTGACCCATTGAGTGAATGAAGACCCACTTTAGGTCTTGATACAACGAAAACATCTCTTTGGCCAGCCAGCAGGCTTAGAGCCCCACCTAACAAAGTAAATTCTCAATTCTGAACCATAAATGTTGTTCCGTTCACTGGCATTTTTCTTTATTTGTGAAGAATTCGTGTCATTTCAGGCCAAATGTGAATTGAATATGTCTCCAGAACACAGCAGCCCTCTTAGAAGGAAGAAAAGTTGCCAGCTGTGGGACAGCTGACTGAGGAAGATCTGAGTCTGGTTAGCAGCTTTCTGAGCTCATGAATTAGCTGGAAATCCCCTGTTTAACCCCTCACTGCTGCAGGTAGGCATTCACACTCCCTACTCCAGGAGTTGAGGCTCTGACCCCAAAGTTCGTGCTGGGACACCCAAATAACCAGATCTATCCAAACAGTGCAATCTGTGATGCTCAAAAGTGGACCATGGATTCTCCAGGTATTTCAGCACTGTTCAGAAAGTGCAATAAATCACCAGATTCACCCAGCACTGCCAACCCTGCTGCAGCATCACTGAGAGAGGTCCCAGAAAATCTGGGCTTTCTTAAATGAAGGGAAATTATTTAATTCCAAATTGGGTTTTCATTCAGATAATGCTGAGGTTCTTGGAAGGGAAGAGCTTCTTATTTAATTTTTCCCTCCGCAATTAAAACACTACATATTTACAACAGGAGAGGGGACCCCAAAGTCTCAAGTGCAAGGACATTGGGAGAAACAGCAAATATTGCAAGAGAAACAGTAGCTGGCAGCTCTATTTATATCATTTTCAGCAGTGAAAGACATTACTTAAACAAGTAATCAGCTTCTAGAAACATGCAACGGGTGGAACAAATGCCCAAACCACTCCTGACACAACTCCACCACAAGCAGAAGGGCTCAGAGTATGTGGTGGGGGTTCCATGAGGAGGACCCCAGCTTCACAAGCAGCCCTGGCTTGCAGGCAGGATGCTGGTGCTGCTGCCACTCATGCTCTACCTGCTAAGGAAGCAAACTGATTCAGGGCAAACCAAAAAACCCCACATTTAGCATGACCCAGCAAGGGCAGGTGCACTGACAGGGACTAAGCACGCATGGCTGAAGGTGTCAGGTGAGCTCCAGCCACAGCAACTGCCTGTTCTATCCACCCTGAAAACTTACCTGGAGGCTGCAGTGTCATTATTTTCCCTCTGGCTTCCTGCTAAAATGGGTTTGTAAGAGATGCAAGGAGATGAATCCCAGAGTAAAAACCCACTGGGATGAAGCAGGAACCTCACCCAGCTCCCAAGCACCCTGTGTTGGATGAGGGTCAGAATAGGGGAAGCTTGGGGTGCTGCAAACCTGTCTCATCTACTGAATGAGGGTTATAAGCATGGTCTGTATCCAAACACACATGTGGGATGGGGTAAAAAAGCCAGATTTCACAGCTCAGACTCTTTTCTGTGGAAATCAATGGTTACTAGGACACTGGCCCTGCCAAGCAACTCTTCACTCAACTATGGGGCCAGGAAAGGGCTGTGGGAGTCAAAAGCTGTTTCAAACCAGAGCAACCTTTCCAAACTCCAATCCCAGGAAGAAAAATGCCCATTTCCACGGAGCAAGGCAGACAATCCAGTACAAGGCAGTTACTGGTAGGGTTTTGATGCTCCTTTCAATACAACCCCCTGCCCCATACCAGTAAATGCCTTTCAGATCCACATAAAGGAGTTTCCCAAGCATCAACCAGCATTTCATAGCCCAGCATGAGGGCAACCGGATCAGCATCTTATAATCAAGTGATGCACACACACATAGTGACACTCGGGACAGTTTAATCCCAGCACCGCGCCACTGGCACCAGCAGGCAGCACCAGGAGTAAGTCTGGTCCACTCAGTGCAGACCCCACAACCAGGTGAAATACATACAGCAAAGGCTACTGAATGGCTTCGGAAAGCAGCTGTCGTTGGAAGCTGGGGGCTCCACAGGCTCAGCAGATGAATCTGAGACTTGCCCGATGACACTTGGCAGGAAGCCTGAAAGGTCTACTGAGTCTTTCAAAGCCATGACTGTGTTGGTCACAGTAGGATTTGAAGGCTCTGGCACTGTGGGGCTCCCAGCTGACTCACTCCAGCTGCAAGGAGGCTTGTCCAATTCAAACTGCTTTCTAAACCAGTAATTCAGAGTATTCAAGGAACTGGACACAAAGCACTAGCCACTTTTCCTCTGGGCCTTCCTGGAGCTGCCTCTTTGGGGTAGAAAAAGCCCTGGAAGAGGCCCCCAGCAATTCAGTAGCCTTTTCAATTAAAGAGGGATTTCCATACAAAAGCCTCCTGGAAAAGGAGATTTGAGAAGTGTGTTCCTCTTGTCATGATTTTCTTTTTCTGACTTTTTGATTAGAAATCCCAAAACTATAGAGGTGTTATTGGGAGGCCTTTCCCTCCATGGTCATTCCTCTACCTGCCACTGCAGCAAACCAGAAATGCCAACTGATTTCCAAAACTGTTGTTTTGCCAAAGGCAAAGTACAGCTGTACATGTGCATTTTGGGGCAGAGTCCAAGTGAATGAGGATCCTCACAACAACGGCTGGGGGGAAGAAATTTTTTTCTCTGGATGTCTCAGGGCAGTCACATCCAAGTTTTAATGTCTCTGTATGGAAGTCTCACTTTAATATAGAGAAGTAGCTGAACACCCATTCTTTGGCTAAGAAAGAGGAATATTTCTTGAACCTTAATACAGGAATTATGATGAACATTCACTTTCCTTTCTGCAGTTCAAGCAAGTATTAGGGATCAAACCATGCAGAATGAGGCTGTTAGATCACTTCAGGGCTCTCGACTGATTAATTAATTAGTACCAAAGCATTATAGGTTAATTGTGTGCAGACAGATTCAGAAAAGTGTTTGGTCAGAGCAGTTTAATGCAATGTAGTTTTACCTTCCTAAGCTGGAGGGAGAGAATCTGCTGCTTGATAAGCTAAGCAAAAAACAGCATAAAAACCATTAGAGAGAGAAGCATGGAAAGGAGCTGAAATAAACAAACCATTACAGAGACGTATTAATGATGAGTCGTTTTGCAGAGGTCACAGTTCCTATTAAAAGAAGGTACAGCTGCCTTAGGCTGCCTGCCAGGACGAGCAAGCCATATTGTCAATTGAAATCAAAGGCTGTAAAAAGTGAAATGGTCGTTAACCGCTGAGAATCAGTGTCAGGACATGGATACAAGTAGGTTTCCAAGAAGCAGCACCTTGAGCCTTCCATGCACAATCCACAGCATTGTGCTCAAAGCAGGCAACTCCACCACAGGAGATGTCCAGTTAAACGCAGGCGGGAGTACAGATGTGACCAGCCCTGATTCTCTGCTGGCAAGCAGGTGGCCTGAGCTGGGTGCCCTCTGTGCTTCCAAGGACAGCTCCTGGAGAAGCTGAAAACTCTTTGATCACTACACATCGCTTTCCAGCTTGCCCATCAAATCATTAAGGTCTGGCAAAATATTAAAATAAAATAACAGAAGTAGACTTTATAAGAATCTACAGATTTTGCTTTCTTTGCAGGAATATGTAGTAGCATTAACTAATTCAGGGAACAAAATCATACACGCAAGTCCTACACAAGACATCTGGATGAGCTACTTACCAGTGGTCACCAGCTCTCCCAAAGGAATGTCTTCAGAGACTCATGTCCTAGCCAAAGGGCCACATTGCTGGACCATGGCAGCAGCCCCTTGCAGGCTGTAGAAAACAACCTCTGTGCATTGACCTGCAGCAGTCACGAACAGTTTCTCAAGCCTTGAGCTGACACACGTGGCAATCAAAAGTCTAAAACTAACAGGGACAAGCTAGGCAGCAGCATGTAAGCTCAGTGATTTAATAGCACAGAGATACATGTTGTGCCTATGCAACAACCTCACCATACAGGCTCCAAAATGACTGCAGCATAGGCATCCCCTCTGGGAGGTATCAAGCCAGACTGCCACACCCATACATGGAGACAGACCAAACCTTCTCAGCCTCTGTTCTGAAGAGCAGTGAACCACCAAACTTCAGTGCTCTAGGATGGTGCTACAGAAGACAGCAGAAAGAACCCCATGGAGGTCCACCTGAAGGTGCACTTCTTCAGGTCTCCTACCCAAATGTGTGAGTTCCCAGCAGGACTTCAAGTCTTGCCCTAAAAATGACCACAGAGAGACTGAAAACTGCTCCTGCCAACTGTACGTTCCATCTGTGGAGGCAGAACCTCCATGTGAACAGTAAGAAGACAAGTAGTTCAGCTTGAAGTCCTGACACTTTACACAAACAAGTGCACATTTCCATTGAGAAGAAAACCTGAAGGGCTCACTGATTCCTCTCCTTCTGGAGAGCAAAGACAGCAGAAGTTTTGGACAGCTGCTCAGGAGCAGCTTTAACGCAACAAACATGGGTAGCACTTGGCCTTTTGGCAGCAGCTTCACCCTCTCCACCCCCAGCCACACGATCCTGGTCTGTTCCCAGGGCCAACTGCTCGTCATGCAGCCAAAGGATGTGCAGGTTGAGTGTGATCCAACTGGGAAAATCAAATGCTCATAGTAACAGGAGGATCACTCACTCACCTGATCCATCTTTCATGTGCTGTCCTGGTCCGTGGGAGAGGCCAGGAGCTGTGTCCTTCGAGCTGAGCCCCACCTCTCGCAACACCCCTGTGAGCTCCATGCCCCTTCTGGCACTGCCAGGCGCAGCTTTGCATTACCTGCCTTACTGACCAACATGTCACCTTGTCCTCAACACTCACAGACACCCACAGAGCTTCTAGAGATCAAGCTGCACCTTGTGCTGTTCTCACCCTGTCCAGACCTCCTGGGGATCCAGGTTCCTCCTCCCCACACTCCTTCGAAGCACAACCACCCCAAGTGATCCTAGGGGCAGCTGTATCTGTACGCTCTGGGCTGCCTCCGGGAGCTCTGTCTGTCTGTAAACACAACTCATGGATTTAACTTGTCTCAACCACCAACTTTTCAACTGTAAATAAACCCCAAAACATTCTGCTTACCACTGCAAGGGGAAAACATCTTTTTACCCTCCAGGAATACTAAAGACCTTGAAGGATGTTCCCAAAATCCTTGCTAGCTAGAATGCTAGTGTAGGCAGTAGTGTGGTTTTAATCATGATTTCTTGCCTAAGACAAATAGGGATGTGTCTTGGCTTGGACATAAAGAAAATAGCAAGACTCAGAACAAAGGCTGGCTGTGCCATGAACCCCTTGTGCTCACGGATGTGATCAAACAGCAAGCACTGACTGTGCTTTTTTTTTTTTTTTTAATCTCCAGTATTAAGACAACATGGGCTTTGTTCACTGCACATCCTGAGACAGCGCTGAATGTTGGACTGAGGGTCTCTTGAGGAGCCTTGATATTATCAGAAGAAAAAAGCCATCATGTATTAACTGAAGTTTAACCTCCATATGCTAAATTTGCTTTTCAGACTAGAGATTTAAGCCCCAGAGAGCACGATCAAATTGTGGATGCTGCAGCCAGCACAGCCCTGCCTGCAGGCAGCTGGTGCGTCACTTCAGGTACGTTCCAGCATATCCATGTAGAGCTGTGACAGCAGAACTACATCAGAGCCCAATCTACCCTGCTGGAAACACGGGGCTCCTGAGCAGGGCACCAGACGCTCCAGTATACCTGGTGTGATTCTCTCTGGGACTGGGCTGTCTGTGCCCCAGGCTCCCCAGGGACTTATTAGCACACACACAGCATAGGGCTCTGCTAATGAAATGCAGCATCAGCAGTGGATGTGTCTCCCTCAAGCAAGCTTGGGGCCATTACAGTTACTGGAAAAAGGCAAATGCTTATGTTATCCTGAGGAACACAACTAAAGTAGTGAATCAAGGCCTCAAGTGTAACTTTTCCTTCTTTTGGAGAAGTGGACTTCAAAAAGGTCTGCTCCAGGCATATCCAGCATCAGTGGGATGAAGTCTCCTCAGACACCTCCTATTGATGAAGTGAAGCTCAGCTTTTTATAAGCTAGTTCTGAAAATACAGGTTTGTTCTTAACTGCTGGACCATAGCATTATACCCCTCTACCACATCCCTTCTACCAGTCTCAGCTCTTCGTTAAATTTCATTTTATCGTGTGCTTTCAAAATCCTTTGGCCATTTGTCATCCTCTTAAAGGTTTTAGCCCTTCAGCTACTCATAATTTTCTTTGGAAGTGAAGACAACCTTCCCCATTTTTCACGCACTTGCCAAATTTCAGTCTTTCAAGGGCAGGAGGCAGAACTGTCAACACCACTCACTTTTTTTTAACCACTCAAGTTGATGGTCTGGGCTGGTACACCATCCCACTGGCACTGAAAAGCTAACTGCTTGAAAAACATAGATTTTTCAGTCTGTCACCTTTTCTAACCCTCTCATGCAATCGTTCCATGAAATTACTCTCTTTCGGTATTCCTTATCCCTGAGATAAAGAAATCTTTCTCCTTTTAGTTCATTCCTCACATGGAAGTGAACAAGAACTCAGGAGACCCTGAAACAGGTTTAACAGTGGCTCCATCCTCATATGGACAAGCACCCGGACTCGAGCTGCCTGAGCTGCAGCAGTGATCAATATTCTTCCGTGCTCCTCTACAAGCATGAAAATTGACCCACACAACCTGTCCACTGAAGGACAAAACCAGAAAAACATGTCAATGACAGCAAAGCTGAGACTTCTGAGTTATGTTTTGAGGGAATCAGCATTGCACAAAAGCTCCTCGGGAAGCCCATGGACAGCTGGGCAGCCTGTCCATCCCAGGAGCCAAACAGAGAGACTGGCAATTCCCTACAGACACTCCCCTTTGCTGGCTCTCTCATCCGTGACATTATTGGGCATGTTTTGCACATGCAGACTTCCAAGTATAAGGTTTCCTATGAACTTGTCTGCCTCCAAGGTTAATACTACTTGAGACAAATACAAACCACTCTGAATCCGCCTCAGCTGTCAGCAGCAAACCCTTTTCAACATCTAAAAGCCAATACTGAGGCTTTCACGTACACGTGGTTGTGCTCATGGCTGTGCACTCCCTGCACAGACAGAACAAGCGTGCTGGTGTTCATATACCATAGCAGGAGCTATCAGCAGGCCCGTGATAAAGCAGCTCTGAGTGCTGTGTTGCTGTACAAGACACATTGTTATTCCACAGACTGGAAAACAGATGTATTGAGTCTTGTTTGTCAAGGTCACAGACCGAATCGATGTCAGAGATGCAGAAATATGGCAATTTTTTTCTGCAAGTAATTTACTTTTTGTTGAAATGAACACGGACTTGCGTGCAACAATTCAGGGCTAGATTCCATTAACAGAGAAAGTGGAAAACAATAAATTAAGTTACACATTCCTGTATCAGCCTCTGTAATGCTGTGAAGATGGCTCAGATTTTTGTGTTTTAACTGAATTATTGCTGCCTCTATGGCCCAAATTAAACTCAGAAAGACACCAAGAAATGAGAAATGGCAAAGAAAAACAAAGTAAATATTGGACAATGAGATGCCCAGGAAAGGTGACATCCTCCTGGCAGCTCCCTATGCATAGAAAAGAAAAAAAATGAAAATAAAATTGCCTGTAACAGCCCTTCCATCTTCCTCTTCTTGGACCAGGTGATGCTGTGAAGAGTGAGACTGAGTCAGTGTGAGATAACAACCTCATTCACTCAAGACCTTCCTCTTCTCGTTGAAAGAGAGCAAGAGTAGAGCAGGTTTTAATTCCATCCCCTGGGAACTGCCTCTTCTGTGGCATGAGAGGTGCCTTGTTTGGAGATGATCACACTGTCCCCTCCATGCAATCAGATGGTATCCCTGGCCTGGGAAACATCTCCTTTTTTGCGGTTTCCAGAGAAGAGCACAGTTCTCACATGTGATACACTCTATATTTTAACAGTGGCCCCGACGAGCATTTGCTCATCAGCCTACATACTCGGCTCCACTTGGCTTTCTAGGGGATACGGACATATGGACAGGAGGCTATAGAAAGGGAGCTGAAAAATCTCCCTTTGGAATTGTTGGGGCTTGCTATTCAGAGTGCACAACTGTCAAGGAGCCCCACTGAAAACAGACACCACTGTGCAGGTAGTCACAGCAATGGGAAACAGATGCCTCTGTCCTACAGGTCACAGGAGATGAGTCATTGATGCCTTTAGTTTTGCCTTTCCAGTGGGTACTGGCTGTCCCTCCTTCCAGAGTTTGGGACATTTCCATTCCACAAATCAAACTGACTGAGTGCTCTCAGGTGCCTCAGCTGGCATCTGATCAGGGAGTTACACCACTCCTCCCCAAAAGCAAAGTCCCATCAGACGTTACAGGTGCCCAGCTGCTAAAGAGGGAACTCCTCTGCACTAAACCTGCTTTTCAGGAACCAAGTGCTCCCGCGTTTCCAGCACGCTTTATTATAGCAACAGATCTTTCTCCTTCATTTGATATTATGTGCAAGCAAGAGGGACAGGATTGGGAATGGTTTCCAGCCAGAAGAGCCAGGTGGCAAGACCCTCTCCTGAGCTCAACTGCCACCCGAGCAGAGTCGTCCAAGAAAAGATCCGAGGCAATGTCACTACACTCTATAAATATCTGCATATGATGCAGCTCTGACAGTAGAAAGATATTTAAGCAAGGATGCAATGCTATAACAAGACCGAGGAGCAGACACTTGCATGAGGTAAGAGGTGCAGATCGCTTCCAGCAGAGAAGTCTGCCTAGCACTCGGATGAATATTTTATATAAAACTGCATCTCTCTGCACAATACATTCTCCAGACTCACTAGTTCTTACAAAAAGGACACCTAAAAAGATGTCTTGAGAGTTGTGACCCACGAATGCAGCTAAGGCAGACCCTGGACAGGACTAACAGCTCCTCCTTTCACTTTGTGAAATAATTATAGTCAAGTGCTTTGAGACATAAGAAGTTTGTTTAAAAAAAAAACCAAAACAGCTACCCCAAAATACAAAAAATCCTGTCAGCAGCCAGAGCAGAAGGCAAGTCACTGCAGCCCCAAGCTGCTCCTCACACTGTCCGATATCAGGTATGTTAAAAGACCAGCAAAGGAAAGACACTGAGCTGTTTGCTCACAGGGAAAATCCTTCCAAAACACTAGTTCCCGAGGGCACAAAGAGTAAATACCTTGAATACCCTGTTTAAAAAAAGGATGATGTTCTCTCTATGGCTATTTTCAACATCTCTGTTCTTCCGGGCCCTATTGCACCACCTCTGGAAAACTCTACAAGTTAAAACCCAGAAAAATCATGTTCTGTTTACCAAATTCATATTCTTCAATTTACATGACAACCCTTTCCTCCTAGGATTAGGGAGACCACCTAAGACAATCCAAACTGCTCTCTACAAAGAATCACTGAATGGTTTGGTTTGGAAGGGACCTTCAATAAGCTCGTCTTGTCCTATCCCCTGCCACAGGCAGGGACACCTTCCACTATCTCAGGGTGCTCCAAACCCTGTCCAACCTGGCCATTAACACTTCGAGGGATGAGGCAACCACAGCTTCTCTGGGCAACCTGTGCCAGGGCCTCCCCATCCTCACAGAGAAAAAATTTCATCCTAATAGCCCAACTAACTCTGCCCTCTGGCAGTTTGAAGCCATTTTCCCTTGTCCTGTCCCTCCAGGCCCTTGTAAAGAGTCTCTCTCCATCCTTCTTTTAGGCTGCCTTCAGATGCTGGAAGGCCACAATTAGGCTACCCCAAAGCTTCTCTTCTCCAGGATGAACAATTCCAGCCTTTCCTCATGGCAGAGGTGCTCCATCCCTCTGATAATCTTGGTGTCTCCTCTGGACCCATTCCAACAGCTCCATGTCTCTTCTGTGCTGGGAAGCACAGAGCAGAATGTATTCACAAGTCACCTCAGAAGCAGGGATTTCTAACCTCACTTTCTTTTCCTAAAGATCTTTGCACGTCTGCATGTATCTCTAACGTATTACTACACTTTCTACTGCTTTAAGAAGAGGTGAAGAGAACAAGCAAATATTTTGGTTAAACACATTCTATATATACATATAAAGACAGAAACAGAGAAAACTGAAAAAACCCACATTTTTTTGGATCAGAATATCCGTCTTTGTTTTCTAACCACCACAGCAGGCTCCCACAGCAATTCTGTGTCTGTATCACTTGTCCCATTGCCTTTGTTAGCTTCAAACACAGCAAATCCAAATCCATTCTGCGTTAAAGAGAGCTGCTCAGTGTTATCTGCTGTTCTGCATGCTGCTCATCTTGCTTTTCAAGTTCTCCCAGGCAAGCTCTCCAGATGTTCCTGTATTTAATTAAACGTGTAATTGCTTTCTGTAAGTCTCCTTGCTACACCATTCCACTCACTTTCCAGAATTGTTATGATACCTTATTTAATTACAACACAAAAAGTCCCACTTCACTCAAGCCCTTGCCCTACATTTTAGCATTTTAGACAACAGTTTCCAAAAATCCTGGCTCAAGCCTTCAGCACTTGCAGGGCTCTGCAGGGAACCAGACTTTTATATGCCTCCTCCCTAACTCATTAGGGAACCTGGAAGTTGCCATGAACTCATGGAAAGGTCAGTTTTGCCATTTAGCAATTATTCGGTCACTGCTTCTTACAGCAGAAGGGGCAGACAGTGGAGTTAAGAGACAAAATGAAACTGCCTTGCCACAGGCTTTGATGATCATGTACAAAAGTGGGTTGGAAAAAATTATTGGAGAATTTGTGGAAATTGAATGTGCTGTTGATTTAAGTGGGCAGCACAGTGTCCCTTTGCCAGCACCGGGCTCCCATGGATGGAAACTGGGGTGCAGCCACAGCAGAATTGGACTGACAAGTTCAAGAGGTTCAGGGCTCAGAGCTCTGCAGCCCTGGGCTGCATTTACCATGCCTGAGCCACAGCCTCAAGTGGTGGTGCAGCCAGAAGACACCAGGTACACTGCCTGCATGAGTGCTACATCACTCCATGCCTTCCTCAGCAGAGAAACTTCAGGAATCCAGCTAGGAACACTGAAGGTATGCTTGCAGGATGGATGAACCCTCCTTTATGGTTAAACTGATTAAAGCTGCAACTTGAGCATAGTCAGGGGAAATGAAAGTTAAGCTACAGGCAACCCAAACAACCTCAACATCTTCTTTATTAAAGCCTCTCTCTGCTTGTAATCCACAGAATGCAATCACTGGGCTCGGTTAAGAGATTTCCTGTCCACAGTGCGATCTGAGGCTGCAAGCTGTGGACCCTGCATGGGCATTTCATGGTGCCGAAGATGTCACGGTATGCAGCCAGTCTGCAATTAGCTCACACCCCAGCATGATACCAGCACAAAGCAACTGAATTTAGGCAACTTCACTTTGGCATTAACCATGTTTTAATACCTGACTTCCAAGCAGCACTTTTTTATCTCTTTTGGTCCTGTGTTTATTTTTATGCATGTCTGAATCCTTGAGGCATCAATGCTTGACACGCTGGAAATGGATTATTTATAAACCATCAGCAGGGAAGAGGCACACTCGTTTGGAGAGCTCATAGACTGAAGAGCATTCCCAGTGAATTCAAAGCAATTTTGAGGCTTTTTTGAATGTCTCACACAATCATCGACACCTTGGGCACTGCTGGCACATCACCCTGTAATTTTGTTTGCTAACCTCAGTCAGGATCAGCTGACAGCATGTTTATCATACCTTCTCCCCTGCAAACAAAGCCCTATTCCTACCCCAGACCCTCTGCCGGAGGCCATTCCTGACCCAGGAATGCTGTTCTCATTGCAGCTTGGCCCCTATCTACATTGTAGAAATGCCTTTTTGGCAATAAGATAAGGCACCCGCACATAGAGCCCAGCAGGCCCCTCGTTCTGTCTGGTGAGCAGCTTCACTACAATGAAGGCAGGAAGGTCAGTGCTGTTCCCTGAGTTTAACTGGAGACACTAGTGTTTGTCAGGATTTCAAAATGATGGCTTGGACTGAGACTTCACTGGGGTCTGCAGCTTTTTCATGAGGGGAAGAGGAGAGGCAGCACTGATCAATCTCTGGTCTCTGATGACCAGCAACAGGACCAGAGGGAGCAGCACGAAGCTGTACAGGGGGCGTTAAGATAGATTAGATTATCGGATATTAAGAAAGGGTTCTTCGCTCAGAAGGTGGTGGGTCACCAGAATAGGCTCCTCAGGGCCATGGTCACAGCCCCAAGGCAGCCAGAGCTCTAGGAGCGTTTGGACAATCCACTCAGGCACAGGGTGGGATTGTTGGGGTGTCCTGTGGAGGCCAGGACCTGGACTCGATGATCCTTGTGGAGAGGGTGTTCCGTGATTATAGTCTATGATTCCACCACTTCACACACCCGCCCAGCCATATGCAATGTGCGATGCCAAGAGGCCCTGCCTGGCAATAGCCGCGACACCCCCAGCTCTCTCTGGGAATGCAAGGGACTGGTCTACAGCACACCAGCTCCTCTGGAAAGGCCCAGCCATCGCTTGGTTTCCCCGCCTGGAGCAGCTCCCCGGGGATGGCCAGGCCCACTGACTACACCACTTCCAGCCGGCCAGCCCCGCGCTCGTTCTGAGGCCGGTGTAGCCTCCCGGCTTGGGTGAAGGCCCGCACGCCCTCCCGGCTGCACCCGCGGCCGGCCCGGCCCGGCCCGCCTCCCCCGCGCCTCCGTCCCTCGCCTGTCCCCGGCGTATCTCCCGCAAGGCCCGCTGTCACCCGCACCCAAGGCAGCGGCCACCTCAGTGACAGCACCAACAACAGCGCCTTCCCCCGGGCCGGCGCTCACCTGTTCTGGGGCCGGATGCCCAACAGGTAACTCCGCCGGTCCGGCCTCGAGGCCCAGGCCGCGCTCTCGGCCTCCTCCGCCCCGTCGATGTGGCTCCGTCCCCCCCCCGATAGG